>JBBHAA010002083.1:0-357500 GCA_037953035.1 Aquarana catesbeiana | reverse complement strand
ATTTTTTCATGGCGCTTCAAGGCTCAAGCCCCAAAGGAAATCCAGATTCCATAAATGGGACCTGCCACTTGTCCTAGACTCAATCTCCGGACTCAGTACTACCGGGACTTCCCCGCTCTCTGTCAAGGACTTCTCAGCTAAAGTAGTCTTTCTAGTAGCCATCACATTGGCAAAAAGAGTTTCTGAGATTGGCTCTCTGGGTTGTGAAGAACCCTTCTTAACGTTCTTCCCGGATCGAGTAGTCCTTATCCCTATGCTGGGTTCTAACCCAAAAGTGTCCTCGGTGTTCCATGTTAATTAAGAGATAGTCCTTCCCACATTTAGGTCTCTCGAGTCCTCTGAGATTCATCCTCTGGATGTAGGAGAAGCAATTAAAGAATATCTGAGAGTGACTTCTCCCTTCAGACGTTCTGACCATCTATTCATCCTACACTCGGGAAGTAACAAAGGAAAGAAAGCCTCAGTTAGGACACTCGCTACTTGGATTGTTCAAACTATTCAACAAGCATACAAGGCGAAGGGCTTGGCTCCTCCACAGGCAGTGACAGCTCACTCCACCAGGGGAATGGCAGCTTCATGGGCGGCAGCTCGACATGTGGCCCCAGACACCATTTGCAAAGCAGCCTCGTGGGCCTCTATCAACACTTTCATGTCTCATTACTGTATTGAGCCTGCTTCATTATCCTCTGTAGACTTTGGTTTGAGAATCCTATCGGTTGATAGGACAAATTAAAATTTTTGGTTGATTCAGCATACCCACCCGTGTGGTCGGCTAGTTATTTCCCACACGTAGGCTGCCATGGAGTCTGTCAGGAAAAAGGAAAATTTATTATCAAATACTTACCGTAATTTTCCTTTCCTGATGGACTCCATGGCAGATGGAGTTCCCACCCATTGGTCAAAGAGTAGGCTAGTTACGGAACGCTGTAGCTAGTGGTGAGTACTCATTTATGGGAATGGGGTCCTATAGCATTGGAGAGGAGGCGGGGTAAACCCACACGTAGGCTGCCATGGAGTCCATCAGGAAAGGAAAATTACGGTAAGTATTTGATAATAAATTTTCCTTTTTTATTCTATTCTGTTCTATTTTTTTTTCTATTCTAATCTTTTCTATTCGAAATTGAATTCATTCTATATGAATTTCGAATTTATATAATAATATATATATATTAGACTAGAAATAGAAAATAGACTACAAAAACAATAGAACAGAATTGATTAAAATATAATGTGTATTTTATGTTTATATAAAACCATTTTCCGAAATTCAAATTTCATATAGAATGAAATTGAATTTAAATAGAATAGAAAATAATATCATAGAAAAACAATAGAACAGATCAGAAAAAAAAAATATATATATATATATAAAATATATATATATATATATATATATATATATAATATTTATATATATATATATATATATATATATATATATATATATATATATATATATATATATATATATATATATATATATATATATATATCTTCTGAAATTTGAAATTCATATAGAATGAATTCAAATTTGAATAGAAAAAAATAGAATAGAATAGAGTAACAATAGAACAGAATAGAATAAAATATAATATATTATTCTATTCTGTTATATATATAGATTTATATATATATATATATATATATATTTTTTTTTTTTTTTCCTTCTGATCTGATCTATTGTTTTTCTAAGATCTCATTTTCTATTCTATCCAAATTCAATTTCATTCTATAAGAAATTTGAATTTCGTATATATATATATATATATTTCATATAGAATGAATTTGAAAAGAAAATAGACTAGAAAAACAATAGAACAGTATAGAATAAAATATAATATACCGTATATATTACATTCTTTTCTGTTCTATTGTTTTTCTATTCTAATTTTTTCTATTCGAATTTGAATTCATTCTATATGAATTTCAAATTTCTAAAGATGATATATATAACCATTTTCCGAAATTCGAATTTCATATAGAATGAATTTGAATTCGAATAGAAAAGATTAGACTAGAAATAGAAAATAGACTAGAAAAACAATAGAACAGAATTGAGTAAAACATAATGTGTATATGTATTATATTTTATTCTATTCTGTCCTATTTTTTTTCTATTCTAATCTTTTCTATTCAAATTTGAATTCATTCTATATGAATTTCGAATTTCAATAGATGGTTATATATCTATATCAATAAATATCTTATATATATATATATATATATATATATATATATATAAATAAAAAATTTCCGAAATTCGAATTTCATATAGAATGAAATTGAATTGAAATAGAATAGAAAATAATATCTTAGAAAAACAATAGATCAGATCAGAAAAAAAAAAAATTATATATATATATAGATATCTATATATCTATATATATATATAGATATCTATATATATATATATATATATATATATATATATATATTAGAAAAAAAATAGTACAGAATAGAATAAAATATTATATATATATATATATATATATATATATATATATATATATATATATATATATATATATATATATACATAATATTTTATTCTATTCTGTTCTATTGTTATTCTATTCTATTTACTATTCTAATCTTTTCTATTTAAATTTGAATTTATTCTATATGAATTTCAAGTTTCAGAAGATGGCTATATATATATATATATATATATATATATATATATATATATATATTGTAATAGTCCCTGTCACTGGGAAAAGGGATGGGATCTCTAACCCTGTGTCCATGTCTTATGGAGAGCCAGCAGGTTGTGTGCCCAGGTGCACACAGCCCATATAACGAGGGGCTAGTGAGAGCAGAGGGTGGAGGAAGGTGGAGTGTGTAGCTTGTTGCTACTGCTGTGTGAAGACAGACCTGTGTCTGGAGAGTGGTCTGCCCTGTGGGAGTCTGCAGCCTATGTAAAGGGGATTCTTTGCCCAGGGACTGGGAAAGGCTGGCCAGCCTTGAGAGTCGGGGAGACTGAGGAAGCCAGTGAGTCCAGGGGGCTGTAAAGAATTGGCAAATCTGTTGAGAGCAAGCAGAGGAACTGCTGACAAGAGAGCCAGGTGGCTTGGTATGTTTTCCTTATTTTTGGAGTGCTTAATGAAGTTAAACCCCTGCGTGGGAATCCTGAATGGACCTTTTTGCTTTTGTTTTTCGGTTTAATAAACGTGGGCTACCAGGCCCTTAACTATAATGCCTGTCTGAGGTTGACTCACTGCACTAAAAACGCATTTATCGCTTGAGCTAAATACCCCAAACATTACAATATATATATATATATATATATATATATATATATATATATATATATATATATATATATATATATATATATATATATATATATATATATAGCCATCTTCTGAAATTTGAAATTCATATAGAATGAATTCAAATTTGAATAGAAAAAATTAGAATAGAATAGAGTAACAATAGAACAGAATAGAATAAATAATATATATATATAATTATTATTATTTTTTTTGTAAACGCTATAACTTTTGCGCAAAGCAATCAATAAACGCTTATTGCGATTTTTTTTTTTACCAAAAATATGTAGAAGAATACGTATCAGCCTAAACTGAGGAAAAAAAATGTTTTTTTTTATATATTTTTGGGGGATATTTATTATAGCAAAATCTAAAAAATAATGCTTTTTTTTAAATTGTTGCTCTTATTTTGTTTATAGCTCAAAAAATAAAAAATGCAGGGGTGATCAAATACCACCAAAATAAAGCTCTATTTATGGGAAAAAAAGGACTTCAATTTTGTTTGGGAGCCACATCGCACAACCGCGCAATTGTCAGTTAAAGCGATGCAGTGCCGAATCGCAAAAAGTGCTCTGGTCAGGAAGGGGGCAAATTCTTCCGGGGCTGAAGTGGTTAAAGACTTGTAGTTTTATTAGCTGTTTTTTTTTTTTTGACAGGGGCGCAGTTTCAGTGCTTGCCATAGGTGCCATTTTCACTAGATACGCCTCTGGGAGACACAGAGAGAGAGAGAATGTAATCATTTTTATTCACCGATGACGGATGCAGTCTGGGGTGCGCTCAATCCTTCTCACAGCTTTTACTGCCATGGTGACACGAAACCATACAGCGTTCTTCTGATTTGCTGAAGAGGAATATTATCTGAATATTATCTGAATATTATCAAATTCGAAAATAGAAATATTTTCGAATGCGATTGAAATATTATCGAATATGATTGAAATAATTTTTAATACAGTTGAAATAATTTTGAATACAGTTGAAATAATTTCGAATGCGGTTGAAATATTATCAAATTCGGTAGAAATATTTTCGAATGCGATTGAAATATTATCAAACATGATTGAAATAATTTCTAATACAGTTGAAATAATTTCGAATGCTGTTGAAATATTTTCGAATGCGGTTGAAATAATATCGAATCCGGTTGAAATATTTTCGAATTCAACCGATTTTTTAATTCGGTCGAAAACTAAACTGTTTTGAAAAACTAATTTAATGAATTTAACGAATCTAACTAAACTAAATTAATTAAATAATGAATTAAAACGAAACGAAACTAAACAATTTTTTTCATTTTGCACATGCCTATGCCAATTTCCCAATGGCGCTGTTTATATCCAGCAAAACTGAAGTCATGAAATGCTCGTAGCTTCTGTTTTTTTAGGCCATAGAGATGATTGGAGCCGTTCTAGTCTCCGATCAGCTCTATGGTCAGCCGGTGGAACCACTGGCTGAATCCTCGGGTGCCACGGTGGGACAGGAGAGCATGAGAAAACCATGGAAGACAGCGAGGGGAGACATTCCCTCTCACTGCTTGTAAAAGCAGTCTAGCAACTAATTAGCCACTATGATTGCTTTTACATGAAAGTTGACCGCTGGCTGAAATGAAAGATACCAAGATGATGCCTAAACCTGCAGGCATCATTCCAGTATAACCACTCAAAGTCCAGCAACATACCAGTATGGTCCTTGTTGGGCATATATTGTAATGTTCTTTTTTTCATGCAGCCAGATTCCTCCATTCACATCGATTGATCAATCGGTGGTATGCCCACCATTAGAATACTGCTCTTCATCCACCCACTTCTAATGATGGGTGTAATGAGCCCCTGCTCGCTCTATTTCACTCTCCTGACACTCCTCTGCTGCTATTGAATCAGATTGCAACGTCTGATGGTTTGGTCATCCGATGCTTCGGGAATTGAACTACAGCTATGTGCCATTCAAATCCAGTTGTGATAGCTCAGAACAAACACCAGGCAGGCTGTATGTAAGTTCAACCAGGAATCTCTTTTATTGACAAGAATACAGTCTCTTTTATACAGTAAAAGAGGAGGTGCAGACCTCCTGCTCATATTACTCTAACAATACACCTGTAACCTAATTAACCTAATTACCATTGGGCTAATTAACTAATCCCTTTAGACAGCCTAGATGACTCAGACATGACCTTTAGGCCAGACTGGCCGTCTTGTAGCTCAGAAAACCCAATCAACATTATCACAAATCCAAACCGAACTCTTCTTCACACAATAGCAGAGTTAATTAACACAAACAACAATGGGGATCTAATGACTCTTAGATCTCATACTAGAGACTTATTTACAATACACATTCTAGCAGGCAACAGACAGACAGGCAGCTGGAATTGACATCAGCATCTCCTAACAGTATCTGTCCCAGCATTATGAATCAGCCACTATTTCTAATATGGCAAATCCAGGGTCCACAGAGTTTGTGTGTCATGGGGGACCAGGACCCAAATCCACTGTAATACCGCCTCAAGGGTCCCCAGGCATACAGCTCACAAAGAGCACTGTTCCCCCAAATGCCAGGGCCCACGATCGATCGGCAAGAGGCTAGCATTCAGTCCCCTCCAAAAGTCTCTCTCCCGGCTAGGTCTGTCACAATGGGCATACATGCACCATTCTTTTTTTTTGTTCAGCCCACGGGCTGAACGGAAAAAAGAACCTAACAGATACCTCCATTCAAATCAACCGATGTGGATGAAGAAATCACTGCCAAGAAAATTAAACAAAAATATATGCCCCTAATGTCCACCCCTGCCCCCATACTTCAGCATGTATGCTTTTTTTTTAAACTCTGGTGGTGAAATTACCTCCTACAGTGCTGGAGTCACAGATTTACATATCGTGAGAGAAAACCCTGTTGTTGTCAGAATGAATAAACCTGTGCTGCAAATGAATTGCGTACCTTCAAAGCAAACAATGGTTAACAATAAAACACAGTACAGTATAACAGTAGTGTTAGGGACTTACTGCAGCAAGATGGAGATGCATGCGTGCGCGCATGGCAGCAGTGTTTGTGTGCACATGCTAACTTCTGCTTGGTGCCAATGGGCCTTTAAAAGAACAGCAGCTGCACTTGTGCAGTGCTGTTTGATCTGCAGCTTACCCGTGTTCTGAAACCTGTACCTGCTATCTGATTACCTGTACTGACCTGGCTCTGCTGACTTACCTGCTATCTCCAATCCTGACCTCGGCCTGCCCTGACTCTGCTAAAGCCTCTCCTGCATGATATCCTGTTGCCAACTACTGACTGTCCATTTCACCTTGCTCCATCCTGCTCCCTTACTCTACCTGATTACCTGTGTTTGACCCGGCTTGTCTCACCCTGCTCCATCCTGCTGCTGATCCTGCATCACCCAGCTCACCGGATCCTTGACCTGCATTTTTTAAAATTTTTTTTACATATTTATTGTAACTATAAATGTTCCAGGTTAGGGTCTCTCAAAATGTGATAGCCATCTAACATCGTTGGAGACCCTGTGTAAGTGTGCCCTAGGACTGTGCCATGCTGTACCCTATTCTAATACTCCCCTAGTGTATGGTAGCGATGGAAACAATCACCGATGCAGAGACCAGGTTGGTCAGGACAGGAGGGGCAATAAAAGCGGGTGTCATGCCTATATCTGCGTTTTCTACAGACACAACATCTTCTTTGTGGTGCTCTTTGGGTAGAGGTACCACGGAGGACATCCGGAAAATGCCTCTCATGCAGCCGGCTCACTGCATTTGCATTGGGAAGTTGGGCCACAGCACCGTCTGGATACAAAAGGGCTGTGATGATCTCTTCCTGGAAATTTAGGAAGGATCCAGTTCTTCCTGACGCTTTGTATAGCACATAAGCGTTCAGCAGAGCCAATTGAAATAAGTATACAGACACTTTATTGTACCAGTGTCTGGTCTTATGGGCAATTAAGTACGGCGCCATCATCTGGTCCTTGAAGTCCACCCCTCCCATGTTAAGGTTGTATTCGTGGACACAGAGGGGCTTCTCAACACCACCAGTCGCTGTTGGAATTTGGACCATCGTATCTGTGAATGGAGGACAGAACAAAAACATTCCGTGTGTCCCTCCACTTCACTGCAAGCAATTTATTACACTTTAAGCAGGCTCTCTCCTCCGTCTAAGTCAGGATTCTACAAGTGGTTGGGGGAGGCCCTGGTAATTAGATTGTACTGAGCCAATTCCAGAATCAAAAAGGTGACTAAAAAGTGTCACGCTTGTGTAATAATTGTCTACATATAAATGGTACCCCTTTCTGAGTAAGGGTGACACCAAATCCCAAATAATCTTACTGCTGCTCCCTATGTAGTCTGGACAGTTCTCCGGCTCCACGTTACTATCTTTGCCCTCGTAAACCATAAAACTACATGTATAGCCTGTGGCCCTGTCTCGGAGCTTATACATCTTGACCCCATATCTGGCACACTTGCTGGGGGGATACTGTTTGAAAGAAAGGTGGACAGAAAATGTAATCAGGGACTCATCAATGCAGACAACTTGATCGGGAATAAACAAGGCTTCAAATTGTTGGTTGAAGTGGTTTTAGAGGGACAGTATTTTGTGGAGCCGATCGTATTCAGGGTCACCCCGAAGATGACAGAGTTCATTGTCGTTGAAGTGCATAATCTGTAAGATTTGCTCGTATTTAGTCCTGGTCATGGAAGCAGAGAACACGGGTATATGGTGAATTGGGTCAGTGGACCAATATGACCGCAACTCACACTTTTTAGAAATGCCCATGAGGAGGGATAGGCCCAGAAAGGTCTTAAATTCGGGAACTGTAATAGGTTTCCAGCCACATTCTCTGGAAAGGGTCAAATGAGGATTTGCGGTGATAAATTGAAATTGCTTTTGTCCACAATAGATCTCTACAGATCTGTGAAAAACAGCAAATAAAAGTCAAGGGTAAAGATGAACTTAATGTTCGAGTCAAACGTCGGGTGTTTGCCCGTTTGCTGAACAGCGAACAATATGGGGCATTCGCGGGAAATTCAAGTTCCATACGGAATGCCCCATAATGCACTGCGAGATCGCAGTGCATTAGTGTCTGATGATTGGCCAAAGCATGCACCTGCATGTTTTGGCCAATCACAGTGCACTCTGCAGGGAGAGCCATAATTGGCAAAAGACAGGGTGCCTTTGGCCAATCATGGCTCAGGGGGACTAATCCACACCCCACACTATATAAGGCTGCTTACATAGCGGCTGTGTATAGTGTGTGACTGTGGACAGAGATAGATTGAGCTAGATTAGGCAGGCAGGTTAGTTAGTTGCAGTGTATGTGATGTGTATTTGATGTGTGTGTGTTTGTGTGTATATATATATATATACACAGTCAGTCTGCATTTAGTGTAGACTAGATATTTAGTCAGTGTAGGCAGTGTATTTGATATATATCCACTTAACAACCGGACCATAGCCGAATGACGGCTGCAGGGCGGTTGCTTAACTCTGGGAGGACGTCATAGGATGTCCTCCCAGAATTCCTGAGGACCTGGCGCATCACGGATCCCGGGAAATGGCCGCTGATCGCGGCCATTTACCATGTGATCGCTCCGTCAAATGACTGATGACGCCGGTTCCTCTCCTCCCCTCCTGTGTACCGATCGGTACACTGTGAACGGAGAGGGGGATGGATGGATGGTAGCAGCACTGTGGGCTGGATGTGTAGTGCCCACAGCGCTGCACGGAGACATCCAGCCATCCATCCATCCATGCTCAGCCATCCCTTACTACTCTGCAATGCTGTGCAATACTCTGCTATGCCCCACAATACTCTACAATGCCCCACAATACTCTGCAATACTCTGCAATACCCCCACAATACTCTGCAATACCCCCACAATACTCTGCAATACCCCCACAATACTCTGCAATACTCTGCAATACCCCCACAATACTCTGCAATACCCCCACAATACTCTGCAATACCCCCACAATACTCTGCAATACCCCCACAATACTCTGCAATACCCCCACAATACTCTGCAATACCCCCACAATACTCTGCAATACTCTGCAATACCCCCACAATACTCTGCAATACCCCCACAATACTCTGCAATACCCCCACAATACCCTGCAGTACTGTGCAATACTCTGCAATACCCCGCAGTACACTGCAATACCCCGCAATACTCTGCAATACCCCGCAGTACTCTGCAATACCCCGCAGTACACTGTAATACCCCACAGTACTCTGCAATACTCTGCAATACCCCGCAGTACTCTGCAATACCCCGCATACTCTACAATACCCCACAGTACTCTGCAATACCCCGCAGTACTCTGCAATACTCTGCAATACCCCACAGTACACTGTAATACCCCACAGTACACTGCAATACTCCGCAATACTCTGCAATACCCCGCAATACTCTGCAATACCCTGCAGTACTCTGCAATACCCTGCAATACTCTGCAATACCCCGCAGTACACTGCAATACCCCGCAGTACACTGCAATACCCCGCAATACTCTGCAATACCCCGCAGTACTCTGCAATACCCCGCAATACTGTGCAATAACCTGCAATACCCCGCAATACCCTGCAATACCCCGCAATACCCTGCAATACCCCACAATACCCTGAAATACCACGCAGTACTCTGCAATACCCTGCAATACTCTGCAATATCCTGCCATACTCAGCCATACCCAGTCATGCTCAGCCATACTCTGCAATACCCCGCCATACCCTGCAATACTCAGCCATACCCAGCCATACCCGGCCATGCTCGGCCATGCTTGGCCATGCTCAGTCATACTCGGCCATACTCAGCTGTACTCGGCCTCTATATGTGGCCAGGCTGTGGAAGTCTCACACATGTGGTATCGCCGTACTCAGGAGGAGTAGGAGAATTTATTTTGGGGTGTAATTTTTGATTTGTACATGCTATGTGTTAGAAATATTGTATAAATGGACAACTTTGTGTAAAAATAAAATGCGTTTTAACCACTTCCCGCCTGCCGGCTGTCATACAACGTCCTTGACTTTGTGTGGGGATATCTGAATGATGGGTGCAGCTACAGGCATCATTCAGATATCAGCTTTTTCAGCCGGCGATTTTCTACACCATAAGAATGATCATAGCGGCTGTTACACTACTTGATCTTTCTTATGGGAGGCGAGAGGGGACATCCCCCCTCCCATCGCCCTCCGGTGCTTCTACCGACTCACCGCTACGATCGAAGCCAGGATCTTTTTTTTTTATTTCAGGCTTCCCAGCCTAGAAGTGAGATGTGGGGTCTTATTGACCCCATATCTCACTGTAAAGAGGACCTGTCATGCCATATTCCTATTACAAGGGATGTTTACATTCCTTGTAATAGGAATAAAAGTGGTCAAAACATCTTTTTTTGGAAAAAAGCATCAAAGTAAAATAAATAAAAAATGTAAAATTTTTAAAGCGCCCCTGTCCCTGTGTGCTTGCATGCAGAAGCGAACGCATACATAAGTCCCGCCCACATGTGAAAACGGTGTTCAAACCACACATGTGCGGTATCGCTGCGATCGGTAGAGTGAAAGCAAGAATTTTGGCCATAGACCTCCTCTGTAACTCAAAACATGTAACCAGTAAAAATTTTTAAAGCGTCGCCTATGGGGATTTTTGAGTAGCAAAGTTTGGCGCCATTCCACAAACGCGTGCAAATTTGAAAGGTGACATGTTGGGTATCTATTTACTCTGCGTAACTTTATCTTTCACATTATGCAAAAACATTGGGCTAACTTTACTGTTTTGGTTTTTTTAAAGCACAAAACTGTTTTTTAAAAAAAAAAAGTGTTAAAAAAATTGCTGCGCAAATACCGTGCAAGATAAAAAGTTGCAATGACCACCATTGTATTCTCTAGGGTCTTTGATAAAAAAAACATATATAATGTTTTGGGGTTCTATGTAATTTTCTAGCTAATAAATGATGATTTTTACATGTAGGAGAGAAATGTCAGAATTGGCCTGAGTGCTCCAAAATGCCTAAAGGTGCTCCTTGCATGTTGGGCCTCTGTATGTGGCCACGCTGTGTAAAAGTCTCACACATGTGGTATTATCGTACTCGGGAGTAATAGCAGTATGTATTTTGGGGTGTAATATGTGGTATGCATATGCGGTGTGTGAAAAATAACCTGCTAATATGACAATTTTGTGAAAAAAAAAAGAAAAAAAAAATTGTGGGAAAAAATGACAACTTAAAAAAACTCAACATGCATCTTTCTAAATACTTTGGAATGTCTTCTTTCCAAAAAGGGGTCATTTGGGGGGTATTCGTACTTTTCTGGCATGTTAGGGTCTCAAGAAATGAGATAGGCCGTCAGTACTTCAGGTGTGACCAATTTTCAGATATTGGCACCATAGCTTTTGGACTCCATAACTTTCACAAAGACCAAATAATATCCACCGATTTGGGTTATTTTTCCCAAAGATATGTAGCGGTATAAATTTTGGCCAAAATTTATGAAGAAAAATTACTAATTTGCAAAATTTTATAACAGAAATGAAGAAAAATGCATTTTTTTACAGATTTTTCGGTCTTTTTTCTTTTATAGCGCAAAAAATAAAGAACCCAGCGGTGATTAAATACCACCAAAACAAAGCTCTATTTGTGTGAAAGAAAGGACAAAAATTTCATATAGATACAGTGTTGCATGACTGAGTAATTGTCATTCAAAATGTGAGAGCAATAAAAGATGAAAATTGGTCTGGTTATTAAGGGGGTTTAAGTGCCCAGTGGTCAAGTGATATACAGTAATGCCCCGCACACACGGTCGGATTTTCCGACGGAAAATGCATGATCAGAGCTTGTTGTCGGAAATTCCAACAGTGTGTAGGCTCCATCGGACATTTTCCATCGGAATTTCCGTCACACAAAATTTGAGATCTGGTTCTCAATTTCTCCAACAACAAAATCCGTTCTCATAAATTCTGATCATGTGTACACAATTCCGACGCACAAAGTTCCACGCATGCTCAAAATCAAGCAGAAGAGCCGCACTGGCTATTGAACTTCTTTTTCTCGGCTCATCGTACGTGTTGTGCATCACCGCGTTCTTGACGATCGGTATTTCCAACAAGATTTGTGTGACCGTGTGTATGCAAGACAAGTTTTAGCCAATATCCGTCGGAAAAAATCCATGGATTTTGTTATTTTGTATTACAGTGGGGACGGAAAGTATTCAGACCCCCTTAAATTTTTCACTCTGTTATATTGCAGCCATTTGCTAAAATCATTTAAGTTCATTTTTTCTTCATTAATGTACACACAGCACCCCATATTGCACACACAGCCCCCCATATTGTACACACAGCCCCCCATATTGTACACACAGCACCCCATATTGTACACACAGCACCCCATATTGTATACACAGCACCCCATATTGACAGAAAAACACAGAATTGGTGACATTTTTGCAGATTTAATAAAATAGAAAAACTGAAATATCACATGATCCTAAGTATTCAGACCCTTTGCTGTGACACTCATATATATAACTCAGGTGCTGTCCATTTCTTCTGATCATCCTTGAGATGGTTCTACACCTTCATTTGAGTCCAGCTGTGTTTGATTATACTGATTGGACTTGATTAGGAAAGCCACACACCTGTCTATATAAGACCTTACAGCTCACAGTGCATGTCAGAGCAAATGAGAATCATGAGGTCAAAGGAACTGCCTGAAGAGCTCAGAGACAGAATTGTGGCAAGGCACAGATCTGGCCAAGGTTACAAAAAAATTTCTGCTGCACTTAAAGTTCCTAAAAGCACAGTGGCCTCCATAATCCTTAAATGGAAGATGTCTGGGACAACCAGAACCCTTCCTAGAGCTGGCCGTCCGGCCAAACTGAGCTATCGGGGGAGAAGAGCCTTGGTGAGAGAGGTAAAGAAGAACCCAAAGTCCACTGTGGCTGAGCTCCAGAGATGCAGTCGGGAGATGGGAGAAAGTTGTAGAAAGCCAACCATCACTGCAGCCCTCCACCAGTCCGGCTTTATGGCAGAGTGGCCCGACGGAAGCCTCTCCTCAGTGCAAGACACATGAAAGCCCGCATGGAGTTTGCTAAAAAACACCTGAAGAACTCCAAGATGGTGAGAAATAAGATTCTCTGGTCTGATGAGACCAAGATAGAATTGTTTGGCCTTAATTCTAAGCCGTATGTGTGGAGAAAACCAGGCACTGCTCATCACCTGTCCAATACAGTCCCAACAGTGAAGCATGGTGGTGGCAGCATCATGCTGTGGGGGTGTTTTTCAGCTGCAGGGACAGGACGACTGGTTGCAATCGAGGGAAAGATGAATGCAGCCAAGTACAGGGATATCCTGGACAAAAACCTTCTCCAGAGTGCTCAGGACCTCAGACTGGGCCGAATGTTTACCTTCCAACAAGACAATGACCCTAAGCACACAGCTAAAATAACGAAGGAGTGGCTTCACAACAACTCAGTGACTGTTCTTGAATGGCCCAGCCAGAGCTCTGACTTAAACCCAATTGAGCATCTCTGGAGAGACCTAAAAATGTCCGTCCACCAACGTTTACCATCCAACCTGACAGAACTGGAGAGGATCTGCAGGGAGGAATGGCAGAGGATCCCCAAATCCAGGTGTGAAAAACTTGTTGCATCTTTCCCAAAAAGACTAATGGCTGTATTAGATCAAAAGGGGCTTCTACTAAATACTGAGCAAAGGGTCTGAATACTTAGGACCATGTGATAGTTCAGTTTTTCTTTTTTAATAAATCTGCAAAAATGTCAACAATTCTGTGTTTTTCTGTCAATATGGGGTGCTGTGTGTACAATATGGGGTGCAGTGTGTACAATATGGGGTGCTGTGTGTACAATATGGGGTGCTGTGTGTACAATATGGGGTGCAGTGTGTACAATATGGGGTGCTGTGTGTACAATATGGGGTGCTGTGTGTACATTAATGAGGACAAAAATGAACTTAAATGATTTTAGCAAATGGCTGCAATATAACAAAAAGAGAAAAATTTAAGGGGGTCTGAATACTTTCCCTCCCCACTGTATATCAAAAGAGGAGGTTAAGCTCAGCAGCTTAGAAGTAGCGGGAGTGTTAAGATTAAGAGGGATGTTGAAGTCACCAAGAATGATTGTTGGAATTTCAGAAGAGAGAAAAAATCATTAAAATCACTGCTCCTGAAAAAACGGCCGTTTTAAAAACTTTTTTTTGCATTGATCCATGTCCCCTGGGGCAGGACCCAGGTCTCCAAACACTTTTTATGGCAATAACTTGCATATAAGCCTTTAAAATGAGCGGTTTTTATTTTCACATTTGTGTCTCATAGACTTTAATGGTGTTCATACAAATGTTTTGTCTGTTCGCAAGTTCTGGTGCGAACCGAACTGGGGGGGCTCATCTATAGTCAAGGGTACTACAATCTGCTGTTTTCACCTGAATTCTGGGTTGGCCAATGAATGGGGGAGGAACGGGCACTGCAGAAGTGGTGGGCTTCCAATCAGGATTAGCAAACGCATCAGGAAGGGCACTATGGGCTCTACAGGCCTGTGTGGTGGCAAGCCTCTTGGTGGCTGCATGGCACTTCTTGTGATAGCCACCGCACCAGCTTGAACTGCACTTATGGGACTCGCCATGCCTCACCAAGTGTTACTGCAGTGCTGGTTTGTCTATGACCAGGATGTATTAGGCTGCTGGAGCTTGCCAGTTCACCAGAAGGATGAGCGACACTAGTACGGGCTCTCTGCTCCATATGAGAACCATGCGGTTGTTGCACCTCAGCAACAGAAGAACGGGGTCGGGTACGCCTGACCTTAGCAGGGACCACTACTCCGTCATCAGAGCTATCGGTCAGGGTGCTCTCTACTGGTTTGTATACTGAGCCTGAATCTGACAGTGAGGTCTCTTCAATGCTGTACCTCTGTTTGGACATTTTGGCCACTAAATTTATAGGTACAGCTAGTGAGACTCACAGGTAAAAGAGCACCTGGTTGTCAGCGACTGCTTCAATCACTACAAATAAAAATAACTGTTAGTGCTAGCAGGGATCAGGTGTGACTCTGCTAATGCTGCAGTTTTGTGTGCTGTGTTTTGTAAGTTATAGTGATCTATTGATAATGTACTTGGGTGGGCTGGGCTGGGCTGGGCGGAGGGGCTAAACACAGGTGCTGGCAGGTGTCTGGGCTGATCCTGCTAATGTTGTGTTTTTGGGAACGCTAATATAGTTCTGATCGGATTAAAGATATTGATCCATTCAGATACTATACTAGTAATGGAGGTATATAGTGTGTGTGTATTAGTGTACCTGGCACTAATCTGACACTGTGTGGGATTGACTCTACCACTAACTGACACTAAAACCTAACTAATGTCACCCGTGACACTAATATGGTGATCAGAAAAGAGATTTGTACACTATACTAGTGACACTGTGACAGGGAGTCAAAGAGTTAATTGGGGGGGATCAAGAGGTTAAATGTGTACCTACATGTCCTGGTGTCAGTGTAGTGTTGGTTTACTCACAGTAGATGTCTTCTCCTCACTCACTGGAAACTAAAAGGGCTCCACGAGGGGAGATGACATCACTTCCTCTGCCTGTGTTTACATTACACAGACAGAGGACAGTCTGCCATTCACCAGAACCGATCAGCAGGTCCAGGCCAGAAATCATTGAGCTGGGCCTGTAGACTGATCGGTTCTGAAATCAATCCAATTATTGTGGGGATGGTGGGGGGTGCGTGACCAACGTACAATGATGGCGATTCACGCAGGAGAGCCAACCTGCCGCAGTACAACTGCAGTTGGTTGGGAACCAGGTAATGTATTTTCTGTATTCTCTGTATTAAGGTAAAACATCTTCTTCATGCAGCTCCCCCATCCCCCAATACTTACCTGAGCCTGATCTCCATCCAGCAATGTGCACAAGAGCAGAGGCTCTCTTGGCTCTCTCTCTCCTCATTGGCTCAGACACAGCAGGGGGAGCCATTGACAGAGGAAGACTTGGGACTTTTTATGGCAGACAAGGACTCATAAAGGGGGTGGGAGTTAGGGATGTTCATCATTTCTTCTAGTGATGGGGGAGGGGTAACTTTCCAGGATTTATAACTCCTATCCTGCAGAAGGGAGACAATGACAGATGATATTTCTGGAGTATGAATTGTATTGGTTATGGGACATCCTTTTGTACAGAAGTGAGAACTGTCTGAGGTCTTTGTCTTCAGAGGAATGGATCGTGTTTTCTGTCTTTATTATGGTCAGGACAAAACATTCCATTCATAGATTTGTAAATATGAAATATTCTATATGAATAATTCACATTTTCATTTCCAGCCAGCAGGTGGAGCTGAAATCTCTTTTCTACATGTTTACCTGCCTGTCCTTCCTGGATCACTGTACAATCCATGTTATTTACAGAGCTCAGTAGCTCAAGTTGTAATTTCCCTTCATAACTGAATGACTCAGAGGAGGGGGAGGGGAGGGGGAGCAGATTGCTGAAACCCACCGGAGGGACCTCACTGGATATTGTGTGATAATTGAGGATGAATTGATCCGTGGTGTCTGTAGCTACAGAGGTCAGTGAGGTCTCGGTCACACGTGTGTCAGTACCATGTGATTATGTGACATTTATTCAGCATTTCTAAAGCCTGATAACCGCCTTCCATGCCTGCCATGAATATTACAATGGCAGCACACAGTGCTGGTCACACAGGAGCGGTAGCGTTGTGTCGTGTTATAAATGAAGCCGCATGTCGCTGTCATGAGACATCCACGCTTGTCAGTCGCCTCCATTCATTTCATGGTGATGTCCAATAATCTCTGGGCATTGGAGGACAGACAGCGGAGGCTCCGGTATCCCAGAATGCACTGGGAAATAATAGAGAAGTAGGACAGAGCAGCTCCGGTCACTTCTGGTTGTACAGAACAGCCGTGTGGTAACTCCAATAGCTTCTGTGTGCCGGCAAAATCACCAACCAGCCGGAAATACTGACAGTGCCAGGCAGGAAATGTGTCACTGCACAGCCAAAAACCTCTTATAATTATATATACTAATCAGCTGAACACAGAAGGATTCATCCACAAAATCCAACACCAAATACATAGAAAGAGAACTGTGCAGCACTACAAGTGAGACTCCCTAAACCTGAAAAATAGGATTTTTATTTCAAATGTTTAAACAATCCACACATGTTTCAGCAAAATTATACTGGAATATTACGATGTTAGAAAAAACAATATAAGTAAGATATCGTCAAAGCGCTCAATATTGCAGCATGATGAGTGAGACCACCCAAACTTTAGCATACTATGTACATGCAAAAAACCTACTTTGTGGTCGGACACTTATGATTGGTGATGTGCAGTGAAACCTCCCTTACTGGATAGATATAAAGATAGCTGTGCAGCGCTAAAAGTGAGACTCCCTAAACCTAAAAGTGTTAATATTTACACATTTTAAACAAACAACACAAATATACATGATGAAGCCCCGCCTTGGGCGTAACGTGTAAGGTGGAGACATCATTATGCCTGTCAGATACACTAGGAGAGCCGCTGCTATACTGTTATGAAGGAGAGGAGGGTCGCCGGCCGCTCTGTGCATTCTTACATGGATATATTGTGATTCTATGTGAGGATATATTACATGTTATTATTAATAAACTAATAATGACCCGAGTATCCCAGCTATTGTGACACATACAAATAAAACAGATCTGGTAACAAGTCACCAAGCTGGTATTATCCTCAGACCGGGAAATCTGTCCTCCAGGGGGCAGGAGAGCGATAGTGAGTATGATGACTAGGGATGAGCCGAACACCCCCCGGTTCGGTTCGCACCAGAACCTGCGAACGGACCGAAAGTTCGCACGAACGTTAGAACCCCATTGACGTCTATGGGACTCGAACGTTCGAAATCAAAAGTGCTCATTTTAAAAGCTAATTTGCATGGTATTGTCCTAAAAAGGGTTTGGGGACCCGGGTCCTACCCCAGGGGACATGTATCAATGCAAAAAAAACTTTTAAAAACGGCCGTTTTTTCGGGAGCAGTGATTTTAATGATGCTTAAAGTAAAAAAAAAAAGTGAAATATTCCTTTAAATATCGTACCTGGGGGGTGTCTATAGTAGGCCTGTAAAGTGACGCGTGTTTCCCGTGTTTAGAACAGTCCCTGCACCAAATGTCATTTTTAAAGGAAAAAATCTCATTTAAAACTGCTTGCGGGTTTAATGTCATGTCGGGTCCTGGCAATATGGATGAAAATCAGTGAGACAAACGGCATGGGTACCCCCCAGTCCATTACCTTGTATGGATATTAAGGGGAACCCCGCACCCAAATTAAAATAAGGAAAGGCCCTATATACTCTGAACAGCAGTATACAGGCGGTGCAAACAAGACAGGGACTGTAGGTTTGTTGTTAAGTAGAATCTCTTTGTAATTTTGAACGGGTAAATTTTTAAAGCATTTAGCTCCAGCCAAAAAATCTTTTTTAAGCTTTTTGGAAAACATAGGGAAGGGTTATCACCCCTGTGACATTTGTTTTGCTGTCTTTCCTCCTCTTCAGAAGATTTCACCTCACTTTTTGTCCCAATGAAAAATGTTTTTTGAAAATTTGGGTTTTTTGTGGAACAAGGATTGGAAAGCATCAGTGGAAAGGAGAAATTGTTTTCCCATATTAACTCTTACAGGAGAGAATTTCCCTTCCTAGGGGTAGATTTCATCTCACTTCCTGTTGTCTCCTTCCGTTTGCAAGTAGGAGTCGTTTGTAAGTTAGATGTTTGAAAGTAGGGGCCTGCCCTATATACTCAGCAGAAATTTGGGCCTTAGGTGTTGCTGTGGCCACAACACTGTAAGCCCTCACAGGGCCCTGCTGTGAAATATTAGATCAAGAATTGTAATTACATGCCCCTGTTGAACAGGAGCTGAAAAATTAGGCCTTAGGCACTGGTGCTGGTGCCACAACACTGCAACCCCTTACAGACACTCTAGTTGGAACGCAGGAACGAGCCCTGCTGCAAAGTATTGCATCAAAAATTGTAATTACACGCCCCTGTTAGACAGGGGCAGAAAAATTGGGCCTTAGGCACTGGTGCTGGTGCCACAACACTGCAACCCCTCACAGACACTCTAGTTGGAATGCAGGAACGAGCCCTGCTGCAAAGTATTACATAAAAAATTGTAATTAACACGCCCCTGTTAAACAGGGGCTGAAAAATTGTGCCTTAGGCACTGGTGGTGGCGCCCAGAACCAAAAATGTTCTTACCAGCGTGATGATTGAGGAGGAAGAGGATAATTACTCAGGGATAGTCACTCAGCATCAGCATAGGCAGTCTTTGAAGGGATCTGAGATTTCAAAAAAAATTATTCGGTTACATCAGCATCAGGTGCTTGGTAGCTGGTGGTGATCCAAGACTCATTCATTTTTATGAAGGTCAGCCGATCGACCGAGTCGGTGGACAGACGCACCCTGTGATCGGTTACCACGCCTCCAGCAGCACTGAATGTGCGTTCCGAAAGAACGCTGGATGCAGGACAGGCCAGTAGCTCAATTGCATACTGTGCAAGCTCTGGCCAGTGATCCATCCTCAAGACCCAGTAACCCAGAGGATTTTCGGTGGGAAAGGTGTCCAAGTCTGATCTTGCCCCTAGGTATTCCTGCGCCATGTAAAACAGACGCTGGCGATGGTTGCTGGAACCGATCATACCTTGGGGCTGCGGACCAAAAAATTGTCTGAACGCATCGGTCAGACGGCCACCTTCTCCACCGCTCCTTCTTTGACTGACCAAAGCCTCAGCAACACGTTGTCCAGAAACAGGAGTTTGTAACCTCCCAGTCTCTGGGAACGCATTGCACAGACCTTTCTGCAAGGCCTCCCGAAGATGTTTCATCCTCTGCTCCCTCTGCGATGGCAAGATAAGGTCCGCAACCTTACCCTTGTAACGTGGATCAAGGAGGGTTGCCAGCCAGTATTGGTCCTTCTCCTTGATACCACGAATACGAGGATCCTTACGCAGGCTTTGCAGGATCAGGGAGGCCATGCAGCGTAGGTTTGCTGAGGCATTCGGTCCGGAGTCCTCTGGGTCACTAAGGACGACAACGTCCGCAGCCACCTCCTCCCAGCCACGTACAAGTCCATGTGTTTCTTGGGACTGATCCCTTAAAGACTGCTGCTGATGCTGAGTGCCAGGCTCCACCTCCATACTGACACAATCTTCCTCCTCCTCCTCCTCCTCCTCGTCCTCTTCCTGTGTGATCGGCGGGCACGCAGGAACACTGTCTGGATAAAGGGGGCCTTGAGAGCTAAAGAAGTCCTCCTCTTCCTGCCTCTGTTCTGCCTCAAGTGCCCTGTCCATTATTCCACGCAGCGTGTGCTCCAACAGGTGAACAAGGGGGACAGTGTCACTGATGCATGCACTGTCACTGCTCACCATCCTCGTGGCGTCCTCGAATGGTGACAGGACAGTGCATGCATCCCTGATCATGGCCCACTGGCGTGGTGAAAAAAAACCAAGCTCCCCTGACCCTGTCCTGGTGCCATAGTCGCACAGGTACTCATTGATGGCCCTCTGCTGCATGTGCAGCCGCTGCAGCATGGCCAACGTTGAGTTCCACCTGGTGGGCATGTCACAGATTAGGCGGTTCTTGGGCAGGTTAAACTCCTTTTGGAGGTCCGTCAGCCGAGCACTGGCATTATATGACCGGCGGAAATGCACACAGACTTTCATGGCCTGCCTCAGGACATCCTGTAAGCCCGGGTACCTGCCCAAGAACCGCTGCACCACCAAGTTAAGGACGTGAGCCAAACAGGGCACATGGGTCATTTGTCCCTGTCGGAGGGCAGAGAGGAGGTTGGTGCCATTGTCGCAAACCACCATTCCTGCCTTAAGTTGGCGTGGCGTCAACCACCTCTGAACCTGCCCCTGCAGAGCTGACAGAACCTCTGCCCCAGTGTGGCTCCTGTCCCCCAAGCACACCAGCTCAAGCACCGCATGGCATCTTTTGGCCTGCGTACTTGTGTAGCCCCTTGAACGACTACGGAGCACCGCTGATTCCGAGGAAGAGGCCATGGAGGAAGAAGAAGAGGAGGGGGTGGAGGAGAGAGGTGTGTCACAATCAGCATTTTGGAGGCGTGGTGGCGGAACAACCTCCAACACTACTGCACCTTGTCCTGCATCCTTCCCAGCTGCCAGCAGAGTCACCCAATGTGCCGTGAAACTTAGGTAACGTCCCTGTCCATGCCTGCTGGACCATGAGTCAGCGGTAATATGCACCTTACCACTGACCGCCCTGTCCAGCGAGGCATGGACATTGCCTTCCACATGCCGGTAGAGAGCCGGAATCGCCTTCCGTGAGAAAAAGTGGCGTTTGGGTACCTGCCACTGAGGAACCGCACATTCCACAAACTCACGGAAGGGGGCAGAGTCTACCAACTGAAAAGGCAGCAGTTGAAGTGCTAGCAATTTTGCCAAGCTAGCATTCAACCGCTGGGCATGTGGATGGCTGGGAGCAAACTTCTTTCGGCGGTGCAGCAGCTGGGGCAGGGAAATTTGCCTGGTACAATCTGACGTCGGTGTACCAAAAGCAGATTGCCCACAAGTACTTGGCTGTGACACACCTAATTCTACACCTTCATTCCTCTCACTGCAGGTCTCAGAGAGGACTGGAGGTCTAGTGGGGTTGGAAATCTCAGCTGATGAGGAGCAAGGAGAGATCCTCTTTGTTCTTTGGTGTGGGTCTTTTAGATACGCTTGCCAACGAACTGCATGGCAGGTCAACATATGTCTGGTCAAGCATGTGGTACCCAAGCGGGAGATGTTTTGGCCACGTGAGATACGCTTGAGACATATGTTGCAAATAGCAGCAGTGCGATCTGATGCACTCGTCTCAAAAAAGGCCCACACCAAAGAACTTTTTGAATAACGCGCAGAGACTGCAGCTCCCTGCACATGTGGAGCTTTGGGGTGTGATGCAGTCAATGTGCTGCCCTTAGGCTGGCCCCTTGAGGGCATCCTGCCTCGTTGGTGATGTGCCGCCTCCTCCTCCTCCTCCTCCTCCTCTCTCCTATCAGGCACCCACGTTGAGTCAGTGACCTCATCATCCCCTCCCTCCTCATCACTGGAGCAAACCTGGCAGTATGCTGCAGCAGGGGGAGCATGACTGCCAGATTGCTGTCCTTCTTGGGCACCCCCTCTGTCCGTGCTCATGTTACTGCCTTCATCGAGCTCAGTATCATCATCAGAGCCTTCCAAACGCTGGGCATCCTCCTGGAGCATGTACCCAACACTGTGGTCAAACAGTTCGAGGGAATCCTCATGAGGACATGGTGGAGCTAGGGAAGGAGTCACTGATGACATTGAGCTGAGGGAAGAGGCCGCTGCTTTGCCAGACAAAGCACCCTGGGCATGGGTGAGAGAGGATGAGGAGGATGAGGACGGCTTGGTCATCCACTCGACCAAGTCTTCCGCATGTTGCGGCTCAACACGGCCAGCTGCCGAAAAAAAGGCCCAGCGTGTCCCATGGCCACGTGCTGATGAGGATGCACCGTCTCCACGACCAGCACTAGACACAGAGCCTGCTTGCCCTCTCTTATTGGCTTGTGACTGTCTGCCTCTCCTTCTTGGCCTTCCAGACATACTAATGGCCTGTAGCTGCACTAAGCTGGGATAGAACCCCAGTAATTTTCTTCAGGTAGCTTTATATACTGTAACCAGACAAGCCTGCCTGTCAGTAGGAAGATAACAGGAACGGATCTAGCTGAACACTGTGAGCAGGACGCACTGTACTAAATGTAAATAGTCTAGCTGCCTGACCGTGGTACTAATAGGATCAAATAGAACACCAGTAATTTTCTTCAGGTAGCTTTATATACTGTAACCAGACAAGCCTGCCTGTCAGTAGGAAGATAACAGGAACGGATCTAGCTGAACACTGTGAGCAGGACGCACTTTAATAAATGTAAATAGTCTAGCTGCCTGACCGTGGTACTAATAGGATCAAATAGAACACCAGTAATTTTCTTCAGGTAGCTTTATATACTGTAACCAGACAAGCCTGCCTGTCAGTAGGAAGATAACAGGAACGGATCTAGCTGAACACTGTGAGCAGGACGCACTGCACTAAATGTAAATAGTCTAGAAGATAACAGGAACGGATCTAGCTAAACTGAATACAGTGTATATATATATATGCAACACCTGGGATGCATATATATACACAATACACTGTAAGTGCAGCTAACTGACTGACTGTTCTGCCTAATCTATCTAACTCAAATCAAATGACACTGTCTGTCTGTCTCTCTCTCTCAATGAACGCCGGAACACACACTACACAGGGCCGCCGTGCAGGCGGCCTTATATAGTGTGGGGCGTGTACTAAATCCCCTGAGCCATAATTGGCCAAAGCCTCCTTGGCTTTGGCCAATTATGGCTCTCTGTTCAGGCGGCGCTGTGATTGGCCAAGCATGCGGGTCATAGTGCATGCTTGGCCAATCATCAGCAAGCAATGCACTGCAATGCCGCAGTGAATTATGGGCCGTGACGCGCCACACGAATTTGGCGCGAACGGCCCATATCGTTCGCAATTCGGCGAACGGGCGAACAGCCGATGTTCGACTCGAACATGGGTTCGACTCGAACACGAAGCTCATCCCTAATGATGACATGGCGGCTGGTTTTCATTTTATAGAATTATTGTAATATATCCAAAATCCACATATCAGAGGAGATCATTTCCTCTACATCACTTCCCCTTTAGGCCCCTCCCACTAGAAGAACAACCCCTCCCCCGGACATTTCTCCAGCATTCTTCTAGTGTTTTCAGAGCTTCATAAACACAATGAAGACACATCATAAATGTCATAGAAGTGTTACTGAGCATTGCTTCCTTCTACATAATCATCAGACGTGTGAGCGAATCCTAAGGGGGTCTAATCCATCCTAATTCCTGCTTGTTAGGAATATGGATGGTCATTCCATATGTACATAGCCTGGTCACTGTTCTACTATAAGGGGAACCCCAAATCCCATGGATGAGATTACAAAGAGAAAGATTCCCTCAGAGAGAGGAGAAGACATGAGAAGAGGACAGGTGATGGAAGATTCTACATGGGTGAGGATGGAGGACACCCAGAGATAGAAGGAAACACTGAGAGACGGGAACAATCACAAGACGTCACATTTCCCCATCACTGCAGATCACACATTTCTCTTACCGTAAGTCCTGAATTTTACTCTCCGGGTTCATCAGAAAGGAAAGAGAATCAGACTTCCTTCTATATCCTGAAGAGGAGGAATCTTCTTCTTCTTCTTCGTCCTCTCCCGGACAATCTTTTCTGGAAATAGTACAACGCCGAAATCTAAAAGCCAATAATGAGATAATAATTACCACCAAGAATGTATGACCTCTGACACCAAGAATAACAATGTAACACCCAACATTTCCCTTCCACATGGCTGCCTTCCCTCTGGCTCTACAATCTCATACTGGACCTGATAAGGCCTTCTCATTGGAGGCTATGAGTGGTCTTTGAAGTCACACTCCAGACAAAACCTAAATTAGGCCCCTGATATGTATACGGGGTCTCCGGCCTTCCTACACAGGGGTCTCCATTCAGCTTCTGGAAAATCCTGGAACACCACTTTGGTTCCAGATATAAAATGCAGTCCAGACATTCCCATCTCCGCCCAATTCTGTAGACAATTGGCTCCTCCAATGTTGGGATGATGATGTCACACCCCTGACATTATTTCCCTCCCCCGATCTCTGAACATGAAGCTTTCCCTTCAAATGTTCTGTGTGATAAATGGTATAATTGGGGGCAGGGAAAGGGTTAATCCGATGTAAATGATGTGATTGGTAGAAGGTGATATGTGGGAACCACCATTTAGCTCTGGTTCACACAGCACAACATGAAAGTCACAGCGACTTCCAGCTTGACTTTGCTCTACAACTTCCCGGCGACCAGGTGTGACTTCAAAGTGACTTTACTGAGAAGCATTCCTATGTGACTGGATCCGTGTTTATAGCGTGTTTTGTCACATGACAAAACATGCGTCTGATAACCGTGATTGGCCATGATTCTGAATGCACGTCATCCGCACAGAAATTGTGTGCTTTGCGGCACGTTTCAGAAATGCGCTGCGACCGTGCATCACGCTTGTACTGCAAAAATGGCAAGGCGAGCACGATGCATGTTTCCAAAACGTGTGGCAAAGCATGCATTTTCCTGCAGGTTGTTCAGACGCCAACGAATAGTATCGCAAGTGCAATGTGTATTGTAACACATTTTCAAATTGCACAGCAAAGCATGCGTTTTCTTACGGGTTGGCGTGCGTTCAAAAACATGAAGATGCAGATGAATGGTAACGTAAGTGTGATGCGCATTGCCACACAAAACACGCAGCAAAGCATGCGTTTTCTTGCGGGTTGCCGTCAGTTGTAAATACATTACCATTCATTTACATCTGTACATTTCCAACTGCACAGCAACCTGCAAGAAAATCCATGCTTTGCTGTGCGTTTCATAAATGTGCGACAATGTGCGTCACACTTGTGTTATTATTCATTTGCATCGGCACATTTTTGAATGCATGGCAGACCACAAGAATACATGTGCTTTGCTGTATGTTTCAAAAACGCACAAGGAGCATTGCTTTTGTGTTACCATTCATTTACATCTGTGTGGTGTGCGTTGTTTTAGAGGTATGAAAAAGCGCACATTTTCTGTGTGGGTCGCCTCGTATTTGGAAACACACAGATATGAATGTCGGCTAATTGTTAATGACACCCCAATCACAGTTATCAGACGCATGTTTTTCTGCCAAGATGCATGACGCTCCATGACTGAGAAGATTCTTGATCTACTTTGGGGTGTTTGTTGCATGTAGGGCAGAACATTCCAGTGAATGGGCTCCCTATACACAATGTGTGCTTACACATGAAAAATACACAAATAATGGAAGTGGGAATGTGCGTTTCTGCTACACTCAGGTGTGACTGGGATGTGTTGGGAGGAAGATTTTAGGCAGCAAGGATGGGAGGAGAGGTGAGGGGTAAAGAAGCCTCAGAAGTCGCAGCAAAGTCTTAAAGATTCTTAAAGATTCAAAGTCTTAAAGATTCAGATTCAGATTAAAGATTCAGACAAATGTACAACTTTCTGGTGATTTTACATTGAAGTCTATGGGAGTCGTGCAGCACAAGAATCGCCCAAAAGTAGTGCAGGAAGAGTTTTCTTTTGTTGCAGTGACTCAAATCGCAGCAATTAAGACAACATCCAATAAAATCTTTGTGTTTTCACCTGACCTGCGACTTTACATGTCACCAGAATGTCGCTGGAAAATTGCTGTAGTGTGAACCAGGGCTTAGGGCTGAGGAAAGTGTGAGTTCCCAGGACTTCTAACAAGTGTGGTAGATGGAGAACATGTCTGATAATCACCGTTATACTGTATGCAGGTTCCTGCCCATTCTCTGAATTCAGTTAGGATATCCTCACACTCACTTACCCGACCTTCTGACTCCTGTGTAGGAATGGAGATAGAAGTTTCTGGAACTCTGGACCCACAGTGAGATCTTCAAACTGTAAAGACTGAAAACTTTCTCTCTTCAAAGTCTTCAAGCAATAGTTCAGCTTCTTGGAATAATTCCTGTACATCCACAAGTGACCAGTACGTGGGCCGCACAGCTTCAAATCTGTACAACCAGACATGACTCTCCTAATGAAGTCCTCATCCTGAGTCTCATGCAGACAGAAGATGGTCTGAGTACGGAAAGTCTGATCACTGCCTTTCATGGCCCATTCTATGATTGCAGGTTTGGCTCGGAGTGAGATGGTGATTTCTGTGATCTCTGAGAATGTCTTCACCTGATTTTCATTTAAGAGACCAAACAGGAATTGTACAGATAATGCTAAATGTGAGTAATTCGATCTGAAGTGATGGAGTGATTTCCCTTTACAGATCTCCGGGAGGAAAGTACCTTCCATAGACCCAGATCCATCATCCATCCCATAATAGAGAGCAGCAAGGAACTCCTGTACACTCAGGTGGATGAAGCTGTAGCAGGTTTGGGTGTGGATGTCCCAATGAAAGATGTTCTCATTCAGAAATACAGACTCCACCTCATCCAGAGAAAGTCCATGTCTTTCTAGATCTTTCTTCTCAAATAAGATTTGTTGGTTCAGAAGTCCCTGATTGGCCAGAGCACACAGCTTCTTCAGACAGGTTTGTTTCCTGTGTACAGACTGCTCCTTCTTGCTGTGATGAGTTAGTAAAACCATCAGGTAGCGAAGGTAAATTGAAGTCGTTGTATGACACCGAATTGCATCCAAATCTTTTCTTATTTCTTGTTTCATTACAGTGCAGACAATCCAGCATGTGATGGGGACGGCACACATGGTGTACACAACATCATTGTCTTTTATTATACTGAGAACCTTGTCTGCATCTTCTTTACTTCCAAAGAATTTATGGACATATTCCTCTCGATTGTCCCTTGTAAATCCCTGGATTTCCACATTGCGAGAATCATCGATGAATGTGTTAAGATTCTCCATGGCCAGTGACCTTGTGGTGATGATCAGAGAAGATTGTGGGAGAACCTGTCCCCTGAGCAAGCTTTGGAGAATTATTTCTTTGTGGTTTCCCATAGAAAGGTCAAGACAACCCTCAGATTTCTCCTCCAGAGTCCACCTCAGTTCATCAAACCCATCAACTATGGTAAGAAGTTTTCTCTGACTTCCAGGATCCTCCAGAATAGACACCAGGTCATCTGAACTCAGTCTGCAGGTTCTGGATAAAAGTCCCACAAGGCTTATGTTTCCAGGGATGGTGTTGATTTCTCTACAGCTCAGATAAAACACAAAATCAAACTTGTCTTGGTAGAGATCCCCAGAGGCCCAGTCCAGCATGATCTTCCTGGAGGTCATTGTTTTTCCAATCCCAGCAGGTCCTTGTAACACCACAATCTTAGGGATGAACCCATATTCATCAGGGTCAAAGAGGGCCTGGATTGTGGTTGGGGATCTTTTCTCCATGATCTGTAGATGTCTTCTGCCAAAACTCTTTATTTCTTCTTCTTTTCCCTCTTTATTCTGGGGTCCGTTTATCATCAATAACTTGGTGAATCTTTTCTGTAGATGAACAGCCTCCCCCATACGGGAATTATATTCTTTAATCCTCTGGAACTTCTCAGACTCTTTGTGTTCCTTACTGATGTCTTTATGAGAGAAAAGAGAATATTTTATACCTCATACACACATGAAATAGTATTTATAAGACAGAGTTGGGAATATTGTATTCTAACCATGAACCCGAAGAATTGAACTCTAAAAGAAGATATGCCATTAAATACTGTGGAAGCATCCAAACTATGGACACACCATCCAGACCATAGGCATAAATAGGAAAAAGTTTGGGTCTTCGTGTGAGGCCTAGGACAGTTACGTCACAATTCCCTCCATCAAAACAAAAAAAAGAGAAGTTGTGACTTTGCATGAAGCATGCGGATTTGGAGGCAAATTAGCCATTAGCTATATGAGTCTGATAATGTTGAATTTATTTAATATTACATAGTAAATTGCATCAAAAGCAGTGGTTCATATTGCATCATCCATCATGATTGATTGATTCATACATTAACATATTACACATAAACGATGATGTTCAAGTAAATTGGGTAAAACAGTATATACAGAATATATTACAAAACTGCATGAGTATTGAATTTATGGCATCTGAATCTCGATGCGTTTCGTGCCACTCATCAGAAGCTGATGTAAGTTGGATGTCTATAAAACGAAAGTATTGTACCAAACAATGAGTCAGGCTTGTATATAAAAAAGTAAAAGGAATATGCTTGAATCAACCCCCTATACTTATAGGTGAGGTGATAGAAAGGGCGTGGCAGTGGTTGTGTGGGCGGCTGTGGACAGGATCTGGCACAGGAGCTGATGCGGCACAACATGCGGCAAAGCAGGGAAGCGAGAAACATGAATGTGAACGTAGTGGATAATCCTCACCATAGGTTCGATGGTGACACGTGTACAAAGACTCTTGTACCATCTAGGGCTGGGCGTGAAAGACAAAAACAAAAACAAAAAATGTTGGTGTTAGGGAGGTGATAAACACTGTGTTGGAACAGTGAAGGGATACATGGCCAGTGAGAAGTGAAAATAATTTGCCTCCAATTCCACATGCTTCATGCAAAGTCCCAACTCTTTTTTCATAGGCATAAATAGAACCTACAGGGCTCCGGTGCAAGGAACCATGAAGGGCACCCCCTGACTGCTGGGGCCCTTTCCATCAGTCCCAGGCCCTTTCCTCTGGTCCCAGGGCCCTTCCCTAAAAGGCTGGGGCTCTTCTCTCTGAGGCAGGGGCCCTTTCTTCAGCCCATGGCCTTTTCTGCTTGTTCCTTTATAAGCCCTGGTTCAGACTGCTGCGACTTATCATGTGACTTTCAACACAAAGCCGCATGACAAGTCAAAACACATTCATTTCAATGGGTGCTGTCCTAATAAATGTGACTAAAGTCACAGCAACAAAAAAAATGTTCTGCAGTGGGCCCCCTTCCTGCCATCTTGGGCCCCCTACACTGGCAGAATGCCAGGGCCCGGTCTCAAGTGCAACCTTTGCGACCCTGGTAGTTCCACCACTGGTCCAGACTACAATAAAAACAAAATGTTCATCCAGAAGAGATTTCATATGAAACGTGGATGTCCTACTAACCTGATAATGTTTTGCCATGTGTCGTCTTCTTCTGTTTGGCTAGAAATAAGATTAGGGAAGTGATTAGTCCTGACAAACCTCTGAAATGTATAAAATAATAACTAGGAGAGTTATTAGTGTAGCAGATCCTCCCAGACACCATCATCCCACCAACCCTCTGTAGATTGGAGTCTCTCCTCCTCCAGGTGATGAGGAGTGTCTTTGTCTGCCTGGTAACATCTCAGCACATTGCAGTGACATGTGACCATGGTGGGGGGGACCAGAAAAGCCCCCAATTCTCTATGCAGGTTTACAGGCACACACCTAGAATCTGGAGCCTTGACTCCTCTTTCTGATGGAAGTTCAGGTGGATGCATGGGGCACAAGGCTCAGAACCCCGAGCAACAATCATGAGGGTCTCCTAGGAATACAGCTATAAATATGGAGGTACTGTATAATAGACAAGTGGCTGTGATTATATGAAGCTGAGTGAGGGGAAGATGGCACCCACCCATCTCCTAACTATTGCAGGGCGGAAGCAACGTCAAAACATCACTTCCGCCCATAGCTCTTAGCTCTTAAAGAAATTTTTTTACATTTTTTTTTATTGCATTTTAGTGTAAATATGAGATCTGAGGTCTTTTTGACCCCAGATCTCATATTTAAGAGGACCTGTCATGCTTTTTTTTCTATTACAAGGGATGTTTACATTCTTTGTAATAGGAATAAAAGTGACACCATTTTTTTTTAAAGAACAGTGTAAAAATAAAAAAAAGGTAAAATAATAATAATAAAAAAAATTAAACGTGCCCTGTCTCGCTGAGTTTACGTGCAGAAGCGAACGCATACGTGAGCAACGCCCGCATATGAAAACATTGTTCAAACCACACATGTGAGGTATCGCCACGATTGGTAGAGCAAGAGCAATAATTCTAGCCCTAGACTTCCTCTGTAACTCAAAACATGCAACTTGTAGAATTTTTTAAACATCACCTATGGAGATTTTTATGGGTAAAAGTTTGTCGCCATTCCACGAGCGGGTGCATCTTTGAAGCGTTACATGTTGGGTATCAATTTACTCGGCGTAACATTATATTTCACAATATAAAAAAATGGGCTAACTTTACTGTTGTCTTATTTTTTAATTTAAAAAAAGTTTATTTTCTCCAAAACAAGTGTGCTTGTAAGACCGCTGCACAAATATGTTGTGACAGAAAGTATTGTAAAGACCGCCATTTTATTCTCTAGGGTGTTAGAAAAAAATATATAATGTTTGGGGGTTCAAAGTAATTTTCAAGCAAAAAAAACTGTTTTTAACTTGTAAATACCAAATCTCAGAAAGAGGCTCGGCCCCTATGTAGTTAAAAAGAAACCTACCCAAAATGCAGTAACCCTGACCCCTAACACAACCTCTGACCCTAAAACTAAATCTGGCACCTCCCCGGATCAAACCTTGATATAGCTATTTTTTCTTTATTAGAAAGAACACAATGTATAATATAATATATCCTGTATGAATACAATGTATCCTGTATGTATACAATATATTCTTTAATATATCCTGTATGTATACAATGTATTATATAATGTATCATGTATGTATACAATGTATTATATAATATATCCTGTATGTATACAATGTATTGTATAATGGATCCTGTATGTATACAATGTATTATATAATATATCCTGTATGTATACAATGTATTATATAATGGATCCTGGTATAATGGATCCTGATATTTACTTTCTCTCCATTTAGAAAAGAAAGAAAACACAGGGGTGAACTGCACAGTGACGTATTACTATCACTGGCAATCAGAGGATATCACAGCGATCATGTGACAGGGAACCTGGAGTCCCGGGTCCTGATTATTAGTACGATACCGGGACTCTTGGTGGGATCCTAGTCTCTGTGCATCATTCTCCCAGCACAAAGAGAGGTGGGCAGTTATGAGGCCCCCAGAATAAAGACCCCTTTTCGTGAGGCCCCATAAATGCGTACTGTCAGTGGGAAGGGGTTTGTCCATTTGGAAGCTCCTGATTGGTCACTGGCTTTCCCTGGGTGACTGTAACGGAATGTCCCCACACTCCGCTTGAGTGCTTTCATCATATACCGCTTCCTCCCAGTCTGAATATAGATATCAGATATTCCAACCGCTCACAAGCACAAAACAAGACAATACTTGTTTAGCTGCTAAACATGGACTCTTATTTTATTTAGAACCAGAATACAAGTCTTATATACAGTAGAAGAAGAGGCCCCTCCTCCTGCTCATATAAATCTAACAATACAACTGTAACCAGAAACCTAATTAGTATGAGCTAGTTAACTAATTCCTTAAAGCAGCTGATGTGACTCTGTGCCCTCCTGAGCATTGTTATGATTATTCAGGATTTCACTACAGGTCAGACTTGTCACCGAGGTTCACACAGTAGATTATACATTATCATAAGTATAAACACAGGGCACCTTCTCACAATAGCAGGAGCTCCAGCAGGAGTCGGCCCGTCTCCTACATTGTACAGAGGCCAATGTGATCAGCGCTCTCAACTAACATGCTGAGTTCAGAATCAAACTAACCAAGAATAGTCTTTACATATATCCTGGGAGATATTGTGGATAAATATTACTGTCCCATTTTAAGTAATCCAAGATATATTTTTTCAGTCACAATTTCTAATATGGCATATACAGGGTTCCCAGAGTCTGTGTGTCTTGGGGGATATGGACCTGAATCTAAAGTAACACCACCTCAAGGGTCCTCAGGCATACAGCTCACAAAAAGCACTGTTCCCCCAAATGCCAGGGCCCATAATCGGTAGCCAAGAGGCCAGCATTCAGTCCCCTCCAAAAGCCTCTGTTCCTGGTGAGTCTGTCACAGTGACATTCCTAGATCTTCCTCACACAGATATTGATCAGGAATTGGTAGGAAATGGACATTATAGATGGGAACTCACCATGTTGTGCTCTCCTCTCTTGGAGGACATCTGCAGGTCCCATCAGATCGATCAGTGTAAAGACATGAATGGTGACATCTAGAGCCCCTTCTCCATATTTGTCTATCAGGAGGTCCTTGGTGGTGGTCCTGTCTGCATTTTCTAGTTTTCCTTGGGGGATGGGAAGTTTATCTCCATAGGAGTAATCAGACAATTTGTTCCTAAATCTCTTGAAGTCACATCCTTTCAGATCCTCCAGAGAATAAATGATAAGATCCCCGGGGGTTTGTGGGACCTTTCCCAGGACACCAGAAGCCGACCCTGCAGAGAGAACAATCAGAAACCATAAACATTTATCCTGATTGGAGGATTTCTGACACATGACAGCAGATAAGTCTGTACTGGCAGCCAGCAATGCTATAAAGAGCACATAGAAGGGGAAGGAAATGATCCCCCAATATGTCTATATGTACATTATCCTATGGAGGTATTGGATTCCCTGTGGTAATCTCATATGATTGCCTCCATAGTGGTAAGTTACCTCTCAGATGGATTAATATTGGGGGCAAACACCTAGGGGGGCTATTTAAAAAAATATATCACCTTCGTGAATTATCTCTATAATGTGTCTAATATGTTTATTTCCTATGATCCTCAGCTCCATCTAGTGGTCATAATGCCATATCTTACTGGATGAGGTATTTCAAGAAAATAATGTATTATGAGCTGATGATCATAGGAAGTAAACCTATTAGACAAATTACAGGGATTATTAGTGATGAATGTACAAATGACACAAACTCATAGTAATTATTTTATATACAGACCTCCTAATGTATATGTATGGATGATAATTTTAAACATCATGTTTATTGATTGTTTCATAGTAAACTAAAAGAAAAATATAAAACCTTTAAAAAACCTTCCCCCCTGAATAATGATGAGTCTGATCAGTGTGAACTAAGAACTCCGATTACCCCCAAATCTCCCAGCAGTATGTGTCATGTGACACGGGGGTGGTCTCCCCTTAGGATTATAGACAAAGGATTCTCCCGACCACTACACAAATAGCCATAGAATTTGGGGTCCTCCAGTCATTATGGATCACTAGACCATCTCAGAAGATCATTTCCATCAATGATAAATAAAATCTGAAGACACGGGAATGTGATGGTGGTATTGATGAAAGCTCCTGAACTCTTCTAACTGGTGGACTGACCAGATGTCTACAGGAAATGTCCAGACTACGGAGACATAAGATGTCCTATCATCTAATTCCAATCTCTGGAGATGTGAGATGGAGGAAAACATTGGAAAGGATTGTCAGGATCAGCAGTCATACCTTGTGAGGAGGAGGATGAGGAGGAAGAGGTCGCCATGACATAAGGAGATGACCCGAGATGACATCACCTGGAAGGAGCACAAACAATAATAAACTCATTTGTAGTGTGATGAATGGAACCAATAAGGAGGATTTGTTCCCTTCTGTGGATAACAATTGGCTGACTGGTTGTCCAATTAGAAAGCATTATGCCTTATATACACATTCCAATTATCGTACGACGTATCGTTCGCATTTTGTTGCATAAAACTAATATCGAATACAACAGTGCAAAATGTGTGTAAGATTTTTGTCGTATGATTCTGGAAAAATCTTCCACTGTGTGTAGCTACATATTTTAAATGATGTCAAATACGTGTGACCCCTGTGTCCTCCTGGTTTATTTTTGTGTTTCTGATCATGCCTGGTGTTTGTCGACTTTTAGCGGACGCATACTGTACTGATTACACGATTGTCGTACATTGGGCTGTCATCCGAGCAAAGTTTTCGTGTTTGTCCCTTCGGATTTGGTTGGACGGACTGTTGTGATTGGCTGTCGAAAGCTGTGTACTAACGATCAGATTATCGAACGATCTGTCCGAAAGTGATTTTTATCATCCCATAATCAGAACGTGTGTACGGGGCATTAGCATTGGATGGATTTCTGTCATTTACAACCCACAACTATGAGGATCAATCAGAACCTTCTACCCGGCATTCATCTAGTTGGTATATCGGGGTCACAAAGGAATTCTACCCTGTTTAGGGCCACAATTTATACAGACTTGTATTTCTAGGTGTCACCTCCACAAATCTGTGCCATTCATAGCCAATACTGGTACTAATCAGCACCAAAGTATCAGCCAGTAAGATGTCTACAGAGAGGTCAGGTGATAAAAAGGAGAAAACCCCAAAATGGAAGCCGTGTGTTGGCAGCAGAGACATCCATTCTCAATTTTCAGCAAGTCCATAGTGAAAAAGGTATATGTTGAAAAAATATATTGAAAAAATATATAATAATGTCCCATAAGTGACTCTTGTGATGGATGATCCAGGTAATAATATCAGTGACTTCCCACACATGTTCCCCTCCCCCCTGTGTGACTGCACTCACCTAAAGGAATGTGACCGCACAATCAAGTTTGGTCTACAAAAGCACCTAAACCACCTCTGGGATCTAAGTGTAACGGGCTTTGCAGGATTCCCCCCTATGGTGGTATAATCCAGAGATGTTGTCCTCAATTTAAAGTAATAAAGAGGCTGGATAGTGCATTATCATTTGAGTATAAATTTATTGTAGGTAAAAAACATCAGGGTACTCACATCGGCAATATCGGGTATCAAAATAGGGGATGTTAAGCACAAACTAGGCCTGTACGCAGATGATGTTATTATCACTCTAACAAACCCCAAATCTTCCCTTCCAAGTGTTCAAAATACCCTAGAACTATTCAGCTCAGTCTCTCTTTACAAAATAAACCACGGTAAATCCACAATGCTAAACTTAGGGATAGATGATCAGACCACACAGATCATAACAAAAGAAACACCCTTCACATGGTCCAAGAGCTCTTCACTCCCATATTTAGGGATTCACCTAACCTTCCCGAGCAAGTCATTGATAAAAGTGAACTATGACGTACTCCAAGAAAAGCTTATGCGCATATCCAGAGAAATGAGTAATTTCACTGTCTCCTGGGCTGGTAAAATAGCTCAAGTTAAAATGTATCTGATTCCCCATATTTTGTATATGTTTTGTACAATTCCTCTACCCTTGCTACCCAACCAAATAACACAATTACAAGGGATACTCAATACATTTATCTGGCAACAGAAAAAACCCAGACTCAAGAAGAACATTCTTTTATCCCCAGTACAAAATGGAGGAATGGAAGCCCCCAACATCCAGGCATAATACAAGGCAGTGGTACTGGACAAATTAAGAGAATGGTGGTCACCTGCTTCTAATAAGACATGGGCCCAAATTTGAATCCTAGGCTCTTAAAGCAAACCTGAAACACACCCTGATGGCTGCCCTACTCACTTTGAAACCACAACACCATTTTCTGCACTCTGTAACGGCGGCTCTACGGGTGTGGACAGCCTCCACCCAATGAGCCAAAGGAATACCTAAATCTATACTTTCCATACTCCCCATCCAAGCATTGGAACTGCCCCTCAAAACTTGGATACAGAAAGGACTCACCAGCCTAGGACAGTTAATGTCCACTTCAGGGCCCCACCCATTCTCACAGCTGCAACAGCTATTCAAGATCCCTAACACAACTTTTTTCTTATATCTATGACTTTGATCTATTCTCTCCTCACTGGATATCATAGATGACAATGCTCCAATGGCTAATATTTTGAAATTCTACGATAAACCTCCTCCAGCAGTTAAAGGAATCTCACTGATTTACAAGCTCCCCACCACAGCCTCCAATGTGGCACAAATCCTTGACTCTTCCTCTTCGAGCATCACGTTGTATTTCCCACTGGGAATCACTGCTAACACTGTTCCATAAGTGGTACTTCACCCCAGCCAGATTGGCTAAGATCTACCCATCTACCTCACCTCAATGTTGGAGGAACTGCACCAAAAGAGGTACCCTGCAGCACATATGGTGGAATGCCCTAACATTCAAAGATACTGGCAAGAAGTCTCTACCCTCATATCTACGGTCTGCAATGTCCCCTCACCATTAACCCCACTAGATCTTCTTCTGGGTCTCAATGTCCCCAACTGGCAGAACCGTGTCAGAATATTGGTGACTCACATACTAATTGCAGCTCGCTTAGCTCTAGTGAAAAAATGGAAATCACCACAGCCACCCAACAGGTCAGATGTTATTATTCTGTTGAACAATCATTTCCAAATGGAGTTCTCCTTCGCCAAAGCTAACCTGGCTACCGCATCGTTTCTCCAAAACTGGGAACCCTGGATCACTGATCCGAGAAGCACAGCACTGTAATGAACATTACTCTATCAGAATTGAATCATCTGTACCACCAATTTTCAACTTGAGATGCTGTAACATCCCCCAACACCTAGTGCACACCTACCGTATGCACCGTGCAAATATACAACAGGCACCCTTCTGCCTGGCGCTCTTAAAATGAGGAAATGTCACCTCAGAGTGTATACTTAGTAAGCAGGACTCCAAGTTTTATTTGATTAATAGTTCCAAGTTATGCAGTCTTATGATATCATTGGCTGTACATGTTGCCAAAGTTTGACAACTGATGGTTGGCGGGGCTGACTCCCATCCCGAGGCACAGTGAGTGCCCAAATTCGGGTGCCGGGGTATTGAGACAGCAACAACACCATCAGAAAAACACAATAGTCATACCCAATTCTTTAAATCTCAACACAACGCATCTTATATATATATATATATATATATATATATATATATATATATATATATATATATATATATATATATATATATATATATATATATATATATATATATATATATATATATATGTTACCATTGAAGTTGTTAACGCATGCCACAACACTCAGTAAGAAATGTTGATATAATATCTCTCTCAACCTTCTGTACTGATGCTTTGTGAAAAAGTCAATAAAAACTTTGTTTAAAAAAAAAAATCCCCTCCAAAGGGCTTGCAAACTGGTGTGTATCAGCAGTTTGCTCAGAGAGCATGTAACTGTCTCCTCCACCATCCTGGCCCCTACCCTACATGTGATGACACAGGGCTAATCACGTGTCTTCCTCAGGGGGATCCCCTACAATAAATTTATACTCAAACGATAATGCACTATCTAGCCTCTTTCTTACTTTACATTGAGGACAACATCTCTGGATTAAACCAACAGGGGGGATCCTGCAAAGCCCATTATACTTAGAGCCCAGAGGTGGTTCAGCTGTTTTTGTAGACCAAACTTGATTGTGCGGTCACATTCCTTGAGGTGAGCGCAGTCACACAGGGGGGAGGGGAACACATGTGGGAAGTCACTGATCTTATTACCTGGATCATCATCACAAGAGTCACCTTATGGGACATTATTATATACATTTTTTCAATATATTTTTTCAACATATACTTTTTTCACTGTTGACTTGCTGAAAATTGAGAATTTTTTTGATATTTGATGATAATTTGATATTAATTAATTATTTCACTGTGAACTGACTTGACACAAAGATGTTTTGTTTTTTATTATTCATATATTATTTTTTTTTCTCATAACTTGGATGTAAGTAGGAATGAGCTTCGAGTTTGAGTTGAACTCATGTTCAACTCAAACATCGGCTGTTCGCAAGTTCGCCGAACAGCGAACAATTTGAATGCCGCGGAACACCCTTTAAAAGTCTATGGGAGAAATCAAAGTGCTAATTTTAAAGGCTTATATGCATGGTATTGTCATAAAAAGTGTTTGGGGACCTGGGTCCTGCCCCAGGGGACATGGATCAATGCAAAAAAAGTTTTAAAAATGGCCATTTTTTCAGGAGCAGTGATTTTAATAATGCTTAAATATAACAATAAAAGTGTAATATCCCTTTACATTTTGTAGCTGGGGGGTGTCTATAGTATGCCTGTAAAGGAGCACATGTTTCCCATGTTTAGAACAGTCTGACAGCAAAATGACATTTCAAAGGAAAAAAGTCATTTAAAACTACTCGCGGCTATTGCATTGCCGGTCCGACAATACACATAAAAGTTAATTGATAAAAACGGCATGGGAATTCCCCACTGGGGAACCCCCGCCAAAATTTTTTAAAAAAATGACGTGGGGTCCCCCTAAATTCCATACCAGACCCTTCAGGTCTGGTATGGATTTTAAGGGGAGCCCTGCACCAAAATTTAAAAAAAAAATGGCGTGGGGTCCCCCCAAAAATCCATACCAGACCCTTATCCGAGCAGGCAACCTGGCAGGCCGCAGGAAAAGAGGGGGGGCGAGGGAGTGCCCCCTCCCCTCCTGAACCGTACTAGGCCACATGCCCTCAACATTGGGAGGGTGCTTTGGTGTAGCCCCCCAAAACACCTTGTGCCCATGTTGATGAGGACAAGGGCTTCATCCCCACAAACCTGGCCGGTGGTTGTGGGGGTCTGTGGGCGGGGGGCTTATCGGAATCTGGAAGCCCCCTTTAACAAGGGGACCCTCAGATCCCGCCCCCCCGTGTGAAATGGTAAGGGGGTACCCTACCATTTCACTAAAAAACTGTCAAAGATGTTAAAAATGACAAGAGACAGTTTTTGACAATTCCTTTATTTAAATGCTTCTTCTTTCTTCTATCTTCCTTCATCTTCTGGTTCTTCTGGTTCTTCTGGTTCTTCCTCCGGCGTTCTCGTCCAACATCTCCTCTGCGGCGTCTTCTATATTCTTCTCCTCGGGCTGCTCCGCACCCATGGCATGGGGGGAGGCTCCCGCTCTTCTCTTCATCTTCTTCTCTTCTTCGTCTTCTTCATCTTCTTCTCTGGGCCGCTCTGCATCCATGCTGGCATGGTGGGAGGCTCCCGCTGTGTGATGCGTCTCCTCTTCTGATGGTTCTTAAATAACGGGGGGTGGGGCCACCCGGTGACCCCGCCCCCCTCCGACGCAGGGGACATGACGCGACTTCCCTGTGGCATTCCCAGTGACGTCACAGGGAAGTCCCGTCAAGTCACCGTGCGTCAAAAGGGGCGGGGTCACCGTGTGGCCCCACCCCCCCATTATTTAAGAACCGACAGAAGAGGAGATGCGTCACACAGCGGGAGCCTACCACCATGCCAGCAATGATGCGGAGCGGCCCGGAGAAGAAGATGAAGAAGAGAAGAAGATGAAAAAGAGAAGAAGATGAAGAGAAGAGCGGGAGCCTCCCCCCATGCCATGGGTGCAGAGCGGCCTGAGGAGAAGAAGATAGAAGACACCGCGGAGGAGATGCTGGACGAGAATACCAGAGGAAGAACCAGAAAAGCCAGAAGAAGAAGAAGAAGATGGAGGAAGATAGAAGAAGGAAGAAAGAAGAAAGAAGAAGCATTTAAATAAAGGAATTGTCAAAAACTGTCTCTTGTCATTTTTAACATTTTTGACAGTTTTTTAGTGAAATGGTAGGGTACCCCCTTACCATTTCACACAGGGGGGGTGGGATCTGGGGGTCCCCTTGTTAAAGGGGGCTTCCAGATTCCGATAAGCACCCCACCCGCAGACCCCCACAACCACCGGCCAGGGTTGTGGGGATGAGGCCCTTGTCCTCATCAACATGGGGACAAGGTGTTTTGGGGGGCTACCCCAAAGCACCCTCCCAATGTTGAGGGCATGTGGCCTGGAACAGTTCAGGAGGGGGGGCGCTCTCTCATCCCCCCTCTTTTCCTGCAGGTTGCATGCTCGGATAAGGGTCTGGTATGGATTTTTGGGGGGACCCCACGCCGTTTTTTTTTTATTTTGGCGCAGGGTTCCCCTTAAAAGCCATACCAGACCTGAAGGGTCTGGTATGGAATTTAGGGGGACCCCCACGTCATTTTTTTTTTAAATTTTGGCCGGGGTTCCCCTTAATATCCATACCAGACCTATAGGGCCTGGTATGGAATTTAGGGGGAATCCCACGTCATTTTTTTTTTAAATTTTGGTTCGGGGTTCCCCTGTGGGGAATTCCCATGCCGTTTTTATCAATGAAATTTTATGTGTATTGTCGGACCGGCAATGCAATAGCCGCGAGTAGTTTTAAATGACTTTTTTTCTTTGAAACGTCATTTTGCTGTCAGACTGTTCTAAACACGGGAAACATGCGCCCCTTTACAGGCATACTATAGACACCCCCAGCTACGAAATTTAAAGGGATATTACACTTTTATTGTTTCACTTTAAGCATTATTAAAATCACTGCTCCTGAAAAAACGGCCGTTTTTAAAACTTTTTTTGCATTGATCCTTGTCCCCTGGGGCAGGACCCAGGTCCCCAAACACTTTTTATGACAGTAACTTGCATATAAGCCTTTAAAATTAGCACTTTTGATTATTCAAGTTCGTGTCCCATAGACTTTAACGGTGTTCGCGTGTTCGAACAAACTTTTTTCCTGTTCGCATGTTCTGGTGCGAACTGAACAGGGGGGTGTTCGGCTCATCCCTAGATGTAAGTGTTTACGGCATTGATTTGGGGTGTTTATAGTCACACTAGTAAGGTTAATACCACATAGTGCTGCATTTTATTTTATTTATATACTTTTTTCACAGATTATGGGAGTGTGATTAATGCTAAGCTGCTGTGTATTGGTTCTTTCTCCACATTTATCATTTTTATTTTTCAACACTACACCTTATGGTAGTTGTAATCTAGGTTGGTCATCTCTAATGGTAGCTCACAAGATTTCTATCTATCTATATTGAAAAAAAAAAACTTGCCTGCACTAATGTGAAGGGTGAAACTTGCAGTGATGTAGTAGTGTAATAGATGATTATTATTTAGTTATTATAATGTGAGTAATTTCCCGCAGCAACCCGATTCTTCCAGAGAGTAGGGATGAGCTTCGTGTTCGAGTCGAACCCATGTTCGACTCGAACATCGGCTGTTCGATCGTTCGCCGAATTGCGAACGTTATGGGCCGTTCGCGCTAAATTCGTGTGGCGCGTCACGGCCCATAATTCACTGCGGCATCGCAGTGCATTGCTGGCTGATGATTGGCCAAGCATGCACTATGACCCGCATGCTTGGCCAATCACAGCGCTGTCAGTAGAGAGAGCTGTAATTGGCCAAAGCCAGGGTGGCTTTGGCCAATTACGGCTCAGGGCATTTAGTACACACCCCACACTATATAAGGCCGCCTGCACGGCGGCCCTGTGTAGTGTGTGTTCCGGTGTGCTGAGAGATAGAGAGAGAGAGAGACAGTGTCATTTGATTTGAGTTAGATAGATTAGGCAGAACAGTCAGTCAGTTAGCTGCACTTACAGTGTATTGTGTATATATATGCATCCCAGGTGTTGCATATATATATATACACTGTATTCAGTTTAGCTAGATCCGTTCCTGTTATCTTCTATCTAGACTATTTACATTTAATGCAGTGCGTCCTGCTCACAGTGTTCAGCTAGATCCGTTCCTGTTATCTTCTAGACTATTTACATTTAGTGCAGTGCGTCCTGCTCACAGTGTTCAGCTAGATCCGTTCCTGCTATTTACATTTAGTGCAGTGCGTCCTGCTCACAGTGTTCAGCTAGATCCGTTCCTGTTAAATTCCTACTGACCGGCAGGCTTGTCTGGTTACAGTATATAAAGCTACCTGAAGAAAATTACAGGTGTTCTATTTGATCCTATTAGTACCACGGTCAGGCAGCTAGACTATTTACATTTAGTACAGTGCGTCCTGCTCACAGTGTTCAGCTAGATCCGTTCCTGTTATCTTCCTACTGACAGGCAGGCTTGTCTGGTTACAGTATATAAAGCTACCTGAAGAAAATTACAGGTGTTCTATTTGATCCTATTAGTACCACGGTCAGGCAGCTAGACTATTTACATTTAGTACAGTGCGTCCTGCTCACAGTGTACAGCTAGATCCGTTCCTGTTATCTTCCTACTGACAGGCAGGCTTGTCTGGTTACAGTATATAAAGCTACCTGAAGAAAATTACAGGTGTTCTATTTGATCCTATTAGTACCACGGTCAGGCAGCTAGACTATTTACATTTAGTACAGTGCGTCCTGCTCACAGTGTACAGCTAGATCCGTTCCTGTTATCTTCCTACTGACAGGCAGGCTTGTCTGGTTACAGTATATAAAGCTACCTGAAGAAAATTACAGGTGTTCTATTTGATCCTATTAGTACCACGGTCAGGCAGCTAGACTATTTACATTTAGTACAGTGCGTCCTGCTCACAGTGTTCAGCTAGATCCGTTCCTGTTATCTTCCTACTGACAGGCAGGCTTGTCTGGTTACAGTATATAAAGCTACTTGAAGAAAATTACAGGTGTTCTATCCCAGCTTAGTGCAGCTACAGGCCATTAGTATGTCTGGAAGGCCAAGAAGGAGAGGCAGACAGTCACAAGCCAATAAGAGAGGGCAAGCAGGCTCTGTGTCTAGTGCTGGTCGTGGAGACGGTGCATCCTCATCAGCACGTGGCCATGGGACACGCTTGGCCTTTTTTTCGGCAGCTGGCCATGTTGAGCCGCAACATGCGGAAGACTTGGTCGAGTGGATGACCAAGCCGTCCTCATCCTCCTCATCCTCTCTCACCCATGCCCAGGGTGCTTTGTCTGGCAAAGCAGCGGCCTCTTCCCTCAGCTCAATGTCATCAGTGACTCCTTCCCTAGCTCCACCATGTCCTCATGAGGATTCCCTCGAACTGTTTGACCACAGTGTTGGGTACATGCTCCAGGAGGATGCCCAGCGTTTGGAAGGCTCTGATGACGATACTGAGCTCGATGAAGGCAGTAACATGAGCGCGGACAGAGGGGGTGCCCAAGAAGGACAGCAATCTGGCAGTCATGCTCCCCCTGCTGCAGCATACTGCCAGGTTTGCTCCAGTGATGAGGAGGGAGGGGATGATGAGGTCACTGACTCAACGTGGGTGCCTGATAGGAGAGAGGAGGAGGAGGAGGAGGAGGAGGAGGAGGAGGAGGAGGAGGCGGCAGCACATCACCAACGAGGCAGGATGCCCTCCAGGGGCCAGCCTAAGGGCAACACATTGACTGCATCACACCCCAAAGCTCCACATGTGCAGGGCGCTGCAGTCTCTGCGCGTTATTCAAAAAGTTCTTTGGTGTGGGCCTTTTTTGAGACGAGTGCATCAGATCGCACCGCTGCTATTTGCAACATATGTCTCAAGCGTATCTCGCGTGGCCAAAATATCTCCCGCTTGGGTACCACATGCTTGACCAGACATATGTTGACCTGCCATGCAGTTCGTTGGCAAGCGTATCTAAAAGACCCACACCAAAGAACAAAGAGGATCTCTCCTTGCTCCTCATCAGCTGAGATTTCCAACCCCACTAGACCTTCAGTCCTCTCTGAGACCTGCAGTGAGAGGAATGAAGGTGTAGAATTAGGTGTGTCACAGCCAAGTACTTGTGGGCAATCTGCTTTTGGTACACCGACGTCAGATTGTACCAGGCAAATTTCCCTGCCCCAGCTGCTGCACCGCCGAAAGAAGTTTGCTCCCAGCCATCCACATGCCCAGCGGTTGAATGCTAGCTTGGCAAAATTGCTAGCACTTCAACTGCTGCCTTTTCAGTTGGTAGACTCTGCCCCCTTCCGTGAGTTTGTGGAATGTGCGGTTCCTCAGTGGCAGGTACCCAAACGCCACTTTTTCTCACGGAAGGCGATTCCGGCTCTCTACCGGCATGTGGAAGGCAATGTCCATGCCTCGCTGGACAGGGCGGTCAGCGGTAAGGTGCATATTACCGCTGACTCATGGTCCAGCAGGCATGGACAGGGACGTTACCTAAGTTTCACGGCGCATTGGGTGACTCTGCTGGCAGCTGGGAAGGATGCAGGACAAGGTGCAGTAGTGTTGGAGGTTGTTCTGCCACCACGCCTCCAAAATGCTGATTGTGACACACCTCTCTCCTCCACCCCCTCCTCTTCTTCTTCCTCCATGGCCTCTTCCTCGGAACCAGCGGTGCTCCGTAGGCGTTCAAGGGGCTACGCAAGTACGCAGGCCAAAAGATGCCATGCGGTGCTTGAGCTGGTGTGCTTGGGGGACAGGAGCCACACTGGGGCAGAGGTTCTGTCAGCTCTGCAGGGGCAGGTTCAGAGGTGGTTGACGCCACGCCAACTTAAGGCAGGAATGGTGGTTTGCGACAATGGCACCAACCTCCTCTCTGCCCTCCGACAGGGACAAATGACCCATGTGCCCTGTTTGGCTCACGTCCTTAACTTGGTGGTGCAGCGGTTCTTGGGCAGGTACCCGGGCTTACAGGATGTCCTGAGGCAGGCCAGGAAAGTCTGTGTGCATTTCCGCCGGTCATATAATGCCAGTGCTCGGCTGACGGACCTCCAAAAGGAGTTTAACCTGCCCAAGAACCGCCTAATCTGTGACATGCCCACCAGGTGGAACTCAACGTTGGCCATGCTGCAGCGGCTGCACACGCAGCAGAGGGCCATCAATGAGTACCTGTGCGACTATGGCACCAGGACAGGGTCAGGGGAGCTTGGTTTTTTTTCCCCACGCCAGTGGGCCATGATCAGGGATGCATGCACTGTCCTGTCACCATTCGAGGAGGCCACGAGGATGGTGAGCAGTGACAGTGCATGCATCAGTGACACTGTCCCCCTTGTCCACCTGTTGGAGCACACGCTGCGTGGAATAATGGACAGGGCACTTGAGGCAGAACAGAGGCAGGAAGAGGAGGACTTCCTTAGCTCTCAAGGCCCCCTTTATCCAGACAGTGTTCCTGCGTGCCCGCCGATCACACAGGAAGAGGACGAGGAGGAAGAGGAGGAGGAGGAAGATTGTGTCAGTATGGAGGTGGAGCCTGGCACTCAGCATCAGCAGCAGTCTTTAAGGGATCAGTCCCAAGAAACACATGGACTTGTACGTGGCTGGGAGGAGGTGGCTGCGGACCATGTCGTTCTTAGTGACCCAGAGGACTCCGGACCGAATGCCTCAGCAAACCTACGCTGCATGGCCTCCCTGATCCTGCAAAGCCTGCGTAAGGATCCTCGTATTCGTGGTATCAAGGAGAAGGACCAATACTGGCTGGCAACCCTCCTTGATCCACGTTACAAGGGTAAGGTTGCGGACCTTATCTTGCCATCGCAGAGGGAGCAGAGGATGAAACATCTTCGGGAGGCCTTGCAGAAAGGTCTGTGCAACGCGTTCCCAGAGACTGGGAGGTTACAAACTCCTGTTTCTGGACAACGTGTTGCTGAGGCTTCGGTCAGTCAAAGAAGGAGCGGTGGAGAAGGTGGCCGTCTGACCGATGCGTTCAGACAATTTTTTGGTCCGCAGCCCCAAGGTATGATCGGTTCCAGCAACCATCGCCAGCGTCTGTTTTACATGGTGCAGGAATACCTAGGGGCAAGATCAGACTTGGACACCTTTCCCACCGAAAATCCTCTGGGTTACTGGGTCTTGAGGATGGATCACTGGCCAGAGCTTGCACAGTATGCAATTGAGCTACTGGCCTGTCCTGCATCCAGCGTTCTTTCGGAACGCACATTCAGTGCTGCTGGAGGCGTGGTAACCGATCACAGGGTGCGTCTGTCCACCGACTCGGTCGATCGGCTGACCTTCATAAAAATGAATGAGTCTTGGATCACCACCAGCTACCAAGCACCTGATGCTGATGTAACCGAATAATTTTTTTTGAAATCTCAGATCCCTTCAAAGACTGCCTATGCTGATGCTGAGTGACTATCCCTGAGTAATTATCCTCTTCCTCCTCAATCATCACGCTGATAGCTTGTAAGAACATTTTTGGTTCTGGGCGCCACCACCAGTGCCTAAGGCACAATTTTTCAGCCCCTGTTTAACAGGGGCGTGTAATTACAATTTTTGATGTAATACTTTGCAGCAGGGCTCGTTCCTGCATTCCAACTAGAGTGTCTGTGAGGGGTTGCAGTGTTGTGGCACCAGCACCAGTGCCTAGGGCCCAATTTTTCTGCCCCTGTCTAACAGGGGCGTGTAATTACAATTTTTGATGCAATACTTTGCAGCAGGGCTCGTTCCTGCGTTCCAACTAGAGTGTCTGTGAGGGGTTGCAGTGTTGTGGCACCAGCACCAGTGCCTAAGGCCCAATTTTTCTGCCCCTGTCTAACAGGGGCGTGTAATTACAATTTTTGATGCAATACTTTGCAGCAGGGCTCGTTCCTGCGTTCCAACTAGAGTGTCTGTGAGGGGTTGCAGTGTTGTGGCACCAGCACCAGTGCCTAAGGCCCAATTTTTCTGCCCCTGTCTAACAGGGGCGTGTAATTACAATTTTTGAAGCAATAATTTGCAGCAGGGCTCGTTCCTGCGTTCCAACTAGAGTGTCTGTGAGGGGTTGCAGTGTTGTGGCACCAGCACCAGTGCCTAAGGCCTAATTTTTCAGCTCCTGTTCAACAGGGGCATGTAATTACAATTCTTGATCTAATATTTCACAGCAGGGCCCTGTGAGGGCTTACAGTGTTGTGGCCACAGCAACACCTAAGGCCCAAATTTCTGCTGAGTATATAGGGCAGGACCCTACTTTCAAACATCTAACTTACAAACGACTCCTACTTGCAAACGGAAGGAGACAACAGGAAGTGAGATGAAATCTACCCCTAGGAAGGGAAATTCTCTCCTGTAAGAGTTAATATGGGAAAACAATTTCTCCTTTCCACTGATGCTTTCCAATCCTTGTTCCACAAAAAAACCCAAATTTTCAAAAAACATTTTTCATTGGGACAAAAAAGTGAGGTGAAATCTTCTGAAGAGGAGGAAAGACAGCAAAACAAATGTCACAGGGGTGATAACCCTTCCCTATGTTTTCCAAAAAGCTTAGAAAAGATTTTTTGGCTGGAGCTAAACACGTTAAAAATGTTCAAAATTACAAACAGATTCTACTTAACAACAAACCTACAGTCCCTGTCTTGTTTGCACCGCCTGTATACTGCTGTTCAGAGTATATAGGGCCTGGTGGCCCCACACCTTTCCTTATTTTAATTTGGGTGCGGGGTTCCCCTTAATATCCATACAAGACCCAAAGGGCCTGGTAATGGACTGGGGGGTACCCATGCCGTTTGTCTCACTGATTTTCATCCATATTGCCATGACCCGACATGACATTAAACCCGCAAGCAGTTTTAAATGAGATTTTTTCCTTTAAAAATGACATTTGGTGCAGGGACTGTTCTAAACATGGGAAACACGCGTCACTTTACAGGCATACTATAGACACCCCCCAGGTACGATATTTAAAGGAATATTTCACTTTTTTTTTTTTACTTTAAGCATCATTAAAATCACTGCTCCCGAAAAAACGGCCGTTTTTAAAAGTTTTTTTTGCATTGATACATGTCCCCTGGGGTAGGACCCGGGTCCCCAAACCCTTTTTAGGACAATACCATGCAAATTAGCCTTTAAAATGAGCACTTTTGATTTCGAACGTTCGAGTCCCATAGACGTCAATGGGGTTCTAACGTTCGTGCGAACTTTCGGTCCGTTCGCGGGTTCTGGTGCGAACCGAACCGGGGGGTGTTCGGCTCATCCCTACCAGAGAGATGCATTTATTGAAACTTCAGACAGAACAAAGTCCATAAGATACTTGCAACAGATGACAAAATCCAACAGAGAAAATATGACAACGAACAGTAGCCTTCAGAGTCCCATTTGTCCATCCTAGACAATATCTAGACCTGTGGCCTTCATCTTCAAGGAGAATGAAAAGAAAAAACTATTCCTGAGAATTGACACCGTAGCGGGTAATCCAGGAACGCAGACAGCTACTATTGGTCAGAAAGGGCAATGAGAGTCTATGTAAAACCAGTAACACATTTTATTAATAATTTACCAAAAAACACATATTAAATAAAAGCCAATTGCTTCTTGAGGAAGCCAAAATGGCAACAACGGTCTCCTGTCACCAACCATGAAATGATACACCTCAGGGGGGGGCGCTATCCCCCTGGTGGTGTTCCGACACAACAAATAGACTGACAAGGACAAACAAGACAAACCAACCACAAAAAGCACACAAGAAGAGCATGCAGTACAGGCGCCTGCAGTGATCCACACCCACTTGGAGGCCCCTTGGGCAAAAAGCCGGTAAATAACAATAAATCAAAATAATCAGACATATACAGGGGTAACCATGTGGGTGTGGTCCCTGGGGATAGCTATGGGACTATACCTGACTAAAGTAGTGACACCGTGTATGGTGAGGTCAAACAGATGGAATCTTGTTGGTAAGGTTGCTGTCACCAGCTAAACATCTACTCGATAAGTGTTGCAATGTCAAAAGTCACAAAGTTGAAATATTGGAGGTGTACATCCTATGAGTAGACAAAGGTAAAATCGCTTTATCATTATGATGTCCACACCAGTGAGAACATGGGTCTCGTCAGTAATTAGGCAGTCTATACCAATATGATAGTAATTGTTGGATTGCTTGATGGAATTAATGGGGTATAGGTGATATCTTATTGATCATTTTCCAGCCATCATCACCTAATGTTATACCCTGATTATACGACCAACAGAGCAAGATGCCACGGGACTCACTCGGATCCCTAAAGTATAGATTTAAATGCTGGTAGGCTTCCTATATAGGAGTGAAGCAAGGTGTAACATTACCGCCTTCCATGTCGATATGGGCAGGCCGTTGTTAGGTGGGTGCGGGGGGTGCGGGCCGCACCGGGAGACACCCACCAGAGGGGTGACACCCGTAGGTAGCGGCACACACCGCTACACTGTCCGCTGCGGCTTGTGCTGTGTCCCTCAGCACAGCGGACTGAAGCCGCCTCCCCCTCCTCTCTGTTTACTTCACACAGGAGGAGGAGGAGCCCGAGGGACACACACGGCTGTGTGCATCTGTCCGCGCTGTTCTGAGGTCTGTAAACTTTATGCATACAGTATGTGGGTGGACATGTGCAGGGGGATTCTATACTAATGGGGGGCGCTGCACTGAGGGGGATTCTATACTAATGGGGGGCGCTGCACTGAGGGGGATTCTATACTAATGGGGGGCGCTGCACTGGGGGATTCTATACTAATGGGGGCTCTGCACTGGGGGGATTCTATACTAATGGGGGGCTCTGCACTGAGGGGATGTCTATACTAATGGGGGCTCTGCACTGGGGGGATTCTATACTAATGGGGGGCTCTGCACTGAGGGGGATTCTATACTAATGGGGGGCGCTGCACTGGGGGATTCTATATTAATGGGGGCTCTGCACTGGGGGGATTCTATACTAATGGGGGGCTCTGCACTGAGGGGGATTCTATACTAATGGGGGGCACTGCACTGATGGGGATTCTATACTAATGGGGGCTCTGCACTGAGGGGGATTCTATACTAATGGGGGGCTCTGCACTGAGGGGGATGTCTATACTAATGGGGGGCTCTGCACTGAGGGGGATGTCTATACTAATGGGGGCTCTGCACTGAGGGGGATTCTATACAAATGGGGGGCACTGCACTGAGGGGGGAATCTATACTAATGGGGGGTCTGCACTGAGGGGGATTCTATACTAATGGGGGGCTCTGCACTGAGGGGGGATTGTATACTGATGGGGGAGTCTGCACTGACGGGGGATTCTATACTGATGGGGGTCAGCACTGGGGGGGGTGTATGTACTGATGGGGCGGTCTGCACTGAGGTGGGGGGTTGATACTGATGGAGGGGGGTCTGCAGACTCTGTACTGAGGGAGGGTTTCTGTACTGATGGGAGGTCTGTACTGAGGGAGGGGGTCAGTACTTAGTGGGGGGTCTATACTGAGGAAAGGGGGTCTGCACTGAGCGGGGGTCTGTACTGATGGAGGGGGTCTGTACTGAGGGAGGGGAGTCTGTACTTAGTGGGGGGGTCTATATTGATGGAAGGGGGTCTATACTGAGGGAGGGGGGCTATATTTATGGAGTGGGGTCTGTAGTTAGTGGAGGGGGGTCTGTACTGAGGTAGTTGGTGGAGGGGGGTGACACCAATTTTTTTGGCACCGGGTGACACCAACCCTAGTGACGCCACTGGATATGGGAGTTGTCTCTGAATGGTAACAGGCTTCTCATATATCCATCCGTCTGTTTGGAGGTGGAGGGATCGACTCCGGCGGATGTCACAGACCCTAATGTTCACTCACCGCCGATCCAATAGACAGTCGCACTGTAGAGGAATCGCATTGTAGAGGAATCCAGTGACCGCTAGTAATCCTACTCATGGCGGCTTCGGCGGTATAGATTGAAATCTCAATGGAAGATACTCCGCTCCACTGCTTCCTAGATAGTATGGGGATTCATTGAGCCGGCATCAACCCACCGCAGTGACGTCATGTCAATTCTCAGGAATAGTTTTTTTGTATGCTTCAGGTGGGCTACAGCTAGAACCTCTAAATTTGAGGAGTGGCAGGAAGTGAAGAACCACTACTCTTCAGAGGTGGGTACTATATGGTGTGGTCATTTCAGCAGTACCGTAGAATGAAAAGACTGACTGCCAGCTTGAATTGTCCACCTGAAATACTAGTCTGACACTGAGGGGGTTTCTGAATACCCCATCAAGTCTAATTACCATCAATAAAAACTTCTTCTATGGTCCTTTATTATCCTTAAGTATGTAAACAATGTACCCTTTGATTAACAGGCCATACCTAGATAGACTTGTATAAGATCAACACATCAAAGGGTCATCAGCTGATATGTTAAAATTGAGTTGGCAACTCAACCATTATCAACTGAACTGTGGCCTGGTCAATATGTCAATATTGTACTGTATATGTATACATATATCCAGGGCTTTTTTTCTCAAACAATAGGTGCAGAAACCTAACCACGACCCCACAAAACCCCTCCCCATACCCACACCCCCAAAATCACATCAAATAGTGGGTGTGGTCAGTCAAATTTCACAAACAGTAGAAGGGTCTTAAAGGGGCATTAAATACCAGGATTGCATTACATACAGAGTGCGGAGCTGTCACTTGTAAACATAGAAACCAGACTTCTGTGTTTACAAGTGATTGTGGTGAGCAGGCACCAATGAAGGCCTCTTGAGCCCTCTAGGGAAAGAGAGCCCTGACTGATGGGGGCATGGCCAGGGAGGAGTTAAAGTAATTTTTGGCTATCCCAGGATTGGCACAGGGGGGACAAAGGGTTGGGCCTGAGCTCAGGAGTTCATCACCCCAGGGGATTATGGTCCTTTTCGGACGGAAGCATGGAAGAGCTCGGACCTGACCCTGTGGCTCCAGCCATGGACACGGACCACCTCCTGGCTAAGGTCCGTGAACTGGCTCTCAGAGGTCAGGCTGACTGGCTCTTTGCCCTCCTATCCCCTGGGGTGCCTTCTCCTGCACCTTCCGCTGCCCCTTCCCCTGTCCCCCCCCCCTGAGATAGCGGGACACAGGGCCCGCAGACGTGCCCTCCCGCCTCAGCCCCACTCCTTCTGCTGCCTCTTACTGCCCCCCTCCCTCTCTCCCCCTCCCCTCGTCTCCTGCTCCAACGGCCGGGTCTTCACTGCTGAAGAAGCGGGGGTCGGCCGCCCGCTCTAGGCGTGCCCCCCCTCGGCGTTCTCCCTCTCCACGTCGGTCTGCGCCCCCACCCCCTCGGCAGCCTAGGTCGCGCAGTCCCCGCTCGGCGGCGGCCCCCCCTTCCCCTTCCCACTGCAGGGCACGAGGCCGGGCTGGAGCCGCAGCGCTCCATCCCCCGGCCTCTTGTGCTGTGGTACCTGTCTCCGCCCCCCGGCAGGCGGGGGGGCGGCGGGCGGGCGTCCGGTCCGTGCCTCGGCTAGGCTTTCCTCCAGGAGAGCGGCGGTCGGGGATCGAATCCGTTCGCCTGCATATGCGTCCCAGCAGGCGGCGGATCCCTCCGCAAGTGGCGTCGGCTGCGCTCCGGAGCTCCCCCTGGTGGCCAGTTCACTCCCTGCGCCCAGACGGGTGGGAGCTTTTGAACTGGCCACAGATATGTCACACTGTGAGTGTGACTTGCACCCCCCTGCGCCCATGCGGGTGGGGGGTAATAACGCCGCCAATGACCCCAGGGAATTAGAGAGACATGGGTGGTACCCCCCTGCGCCCTCCTGGGCGGGGTATCAGCTGGCCCACGGCTGTGCTAGCCAGGGGGATCCGCAGCGTTTGATCCCCTCAGCACCCGGCTGGGTGGGGGGGTAATGCCTCCCCTGATGCGGTTTGGCCGCTGCTAGATCCCTCTGGGCCCTCCTGGCCGGGGTCTCCACTGGCCTCTGGGCACTCTGGAGTGGGCTGTTTGCGGTCCAGGTCCCCCTCTGCGCCCGTCCTGGCGGGGGACGGGCTCCATTCCCAGGCTGGGCCACGCCACACCGCTTCACGGGTAAGGGGTGCCCCCTCTGCGCCCACCATGGCGGGTGCGGGCTTATCGCCCTTTACGGATTTCGTTCCCCCTCCACCCCGTGCTTACGGCCGCCCTCCTGCGCCCAGTCGGGCGGAGGGTATGCGAGTGACTCCCCCCACATCACAGGGGCTTACCCCCCCACACGCAAAACCAGGCGGGTCGCGCCAGTCTCCCAGCGCCCGGCTGGGCGGGAGACTCGAGCTCCGGACCCGGGCTGGCGGCACCTTCCGCCCCGGGTCAGCCGGCCAGAGTTCACAGACGCTCCTGCACCTGCACTGTCGCTGCCCCCGGCCAAGGGGACTCTTCCGAGTTGGTGGCGGGATCTCCGCCCTTGGATCTCTCCGTAGGCCGGGACGGCCCGAACGCACACGGCCACGTGAATCCTCACGGTGCTGGCCGCATCAGCCTTCAGTCCTCCAGAGGCGTGCCGGAAGACGAGGTCGATCGATCATCGATGATGCCCCCCAGGATCAGTGAGTATGATTGTGAATTGATTTGGGGTAGGTCAGCTGATGATTCCGTATCGGGTCCTGAAGACCGCATAGCGTCGGTGGTCAAATCGGTCCTATCCAGCATGGGGGTTTCGGGCGCGTCGCCACATCCTACCTCCTCTCCTGGGGGGGCCTTATGGGCAGTGGCGCCCACTGGTACCCATATACCGGAGGAGACGAAGGAGAGGATTTGGCGTCGTGAATTCGTCGATTTTATGGCGCTAGTGCCACCAGATAGGGAAACGATTGACAAATCTCGGCGGATAGACGTTGCGGCGCAGGGCGATAAATTAAAACAGCTTCCTAGAACTTTCGGGAACTAGCTGCAGGGTTTCTGTGCCTATGCGGGAGTGCTCTGCGAGCGTTTCCCGGAATTGGCGGCGTCATTATTCTGTTATCTGGACCTCATTTGGGGGGGCGTATAAGGTTTACGGAGGGCAGTGTTGGTTCCAGTATGACACCCAATTTCGGCAGAAGATGGCGGCGCGAAAAGAGCTGCGCTTTGACTGTCAGGATGGTAGCCTGTGGTTGCTGCTTATGTGCCCCCACAGGCCTTCGTCCTTTCAGTCCACGGTCGGCGCTCCTCAGTCCGGAGCGTCGACCGTGTCCAAAAAGGGTGTCTGCTGGCTATTCAACGAAAGCCACTGTAAATGGTACTCTGCCTGTCGTTTCAGGCACGAGTGCTCCAGCTGCGGGGGCGCCCACCCCGCCAGCCGATGTTTTAGAAAGGGAAAGCAGACGCTTCCCAGAGCGGGGGCCAAGACTGACCTTTCTAAGCCGGAGGACGCCGTCTTCCCTGGCTAGACCGGTACCCCCTTCATAGGGAGGCCCTGATCCTTAAGGATGGCCTTGATAGGGGTTTCTGGATCCCTTTTTCCCGTCGGATGCCCCTACCATGTCCTCCAATTTAAAATCAGCTATAGAGTTCGAGTCGGTAGTGGCGGACAAGCTCAAAAAGGAACTGGAACTGGGGCGCATGGCGGGCCCCTTTGATCTCCCCCCATTTCACAACCTGCGGGTGTCCCCACTCGGGGTGGTCCCAAAAAAGGCGAGTGGTAAATTTCGTTTAATTCATCACTTATCCTACCCTTCTGGCTCCTCGGTTAACGACGGGATTGATCGCGAGGAATCTCGGGTACACTACGCGTCGTTTGACAAGGCTCTTCTCCTAGTTAGGGCTGCAGGGCGGTCCGCGTTGTTGGTTAAAGCGGACATTGAGTCCGCTTTTCGCCTTCTTCCGGTTCACCCGGACTGTTTCCATCTCCTGGGTTGCTACTTTTAAGGAAGCTATTTCTTCGATATGTGCCTGCCTATGGGCTGCGCCATTTCGTGTTATTTCTTTGAGTTGTTCAGTAGCTTCCTTGAATGGGTGGTCACCCAGGAGGCTTCTTTTCAGTCCCTGCTGCACTACTTGGACGATTTCCTTTTCGTGGGCCCCGCGGACAGTGCGCAGTGTCAATGCCTGCTTTCTGTTTTTCAGGAGGTGTGTCGGCGCTTTGCCGTCCCACTGTCTGCGGAAAAAAACGAGGGTCCGGTTAAGGTATTGTCTTTTCTGGGAATCGAGATCGATACAGTGGACATGGTCTTTCGTCTGCCGAGGGAGAAGCTAACCAAGCTTCTATCCTTGGTCCGTTTGGCGAAAGGGTCAAAGAAACTGCAGCTAAAACAGCTACAATCTTTGTTGGGACACTTGGTATTCGCCTGTAGGGTCATACGTATAGGGAGAGCATTTTGCAGGCGCTTATCCTGGGCCACAAAGGGGGTTACGGCCCCTCACCACTACATTCGGATCACCAAGCCCATGCGGGCTGATCTGGGTATTTGGCTAACTTTTTTGTAGTCGTACAACGGACAGTCGTGTTGGTTGCGGGAGGAGGTACCGAACTCACAGCTGGAGCTGTACACTGATGCGGCAGTCTCCTGTGGTTTCGGTGCTTTCTTTCGGGGTGAGTGGTCTGCAGAATGTTGGCCGGCCTTATGGGCCCGTATGGACTTGTTGCGCAATCTCACTCTTTTGGAGCTCTTTCCGATCATTGTAGCGGTGGAGCTTTGGGGTGAACAGTTGCGCAACCATCAGGTGATCTTCTGGTCGGACAATATGAGTGTAGTGCAGGTAGTGAACAAGCAATCGGCCAGTTCCCCTCCGGTGGTTTCGCTGTTGCGTTTTTTAGTTTTAAGATGTTTGCATTTTAATATTTTTATTAAGGCTAAACACGTTCCGGGAGTGTCTAATGACATTGCTGATGCTCTTTCCCGCCAACAGTTTCCTCGTTTTCGCTCCTTGGCTCCGTCGGCTTCGCTGGAGGGCCTCCCTTGTCCGGCCCACTTATGGAACCTCGTTTCCGGGGATTGTTAGAGCTGCTTCGGTCGTCGCTTTCTCCGCGGACGTGGGCGTCTTATTGTCGGGTCTGGCACGAGTGGTTCCAGGCGTCGGGCGGTGAGTTCTTTGTTTTCTCTCCGGATGATAGACGTCTGGTTTTATTTGCTTACCTGGTCCAGTTACAAGAAAAGGGTGTGTCAGGTTCCACCGTATCCTCTGCCATGTCAGCCCTATCTTTTTGGTTCCAACTCCTGGGGTGGGAAGATGTCACAAAAGCTTTTCCGGTACGTCGGATATTGCGAGGCTGGAAACGCGTCACACACCTTCCCGATTCCAGGCGCCCGATTTCCCTTCATATATTATCCAAAATTCTAGCCATGTTGCCGGAGGTGTGCTCATCCGAGTCCGAGACATTGCTTTTTCGAGTCGCTTTTTCGTGGGCGTTTTTTGGGGCTTTTCGCATCGGGGAATTGGTTTCAAAATCCAGGTCGTCCCCCGGGGGTATTAGATCAGAGGACGTTTCCTTGGCTGAGCGCAGCGTCACAGTTTTGTTGCGCTCATCCAAGACCGACTGTTTTGGCAGGGGTCGCCGAGTGGTGCTTCACCACTGTGGCGGTCCGTTTTGCCCGGTATCTTTGGCTTTTCCGTTTGTCTCCGCGCGCCCCCCATCCCCCACCTTTTTTGTGCATGCCGACTCATCCTCGCTGAGCCGGTTTCAATTTTTGAGGGTTTTTCGTTTTTGCCTAAAGGCCTTAGGCTTACCTGCGGGCGACTTCTCCACTCATTCGTTTCGCATAGGCGCTGCTACTGCAGCTTCCGGTTTGGGATTTTCTGATACGGAACTTCAGCGACTGGGGAGATGGGAGTCATCTCGTTTCTCGCTGTATGTTCGCCCTCACCTTTTGTGTTAAATTTCAGGTTTTTCCCAGGCTCAGATATGGATACTGGGTTGACTTGCTGAGGAGAGATGGTGTTCATCTCAATGAGACTGGCATGGACATTTTCAACCTGGGACTTCAGAGGGGGGTGGAGCAAGCGCTGGCTGCGGTGGGGCGCCCGTCAGTAGTTCACTGACTGGCTGGTGGCGGTTTTGGTGACCTTGCCAGCAAATATGCAACCTTTTTTATGCACTGTTGGTAATTGGGAGATTAACGGCCGGTCCGGCACTTATGGTAAGGACAGGCCCCTCCTTCATCTCCCTTTTATTTTGTATTTTGAGTGCTCACAGTGCAACTGTGACTGGCACGGTTTAAATATCTGCTGTATGTTTGAGTTAAAATAAAGCTGTGGCCTTGCCCTTTCCAACGTTAATGGTTGTATGTGGTTTTTTATTGGATGGGAAGAAAGGGTAAGGTATGTCAAGTGGTCATGTAAGTCGGATGGGACCTGGGCTTATTGCACCTCAGCAGTCATGAAGGCCTCTTGAGCCCTCTAGGGAAAGAGAGCCCTGACTGATGGGGGCATGGCCAGGGAGGAGTTAAAGTAATTTTTGGCTATCCCAGGATTGGCACAGGGGGGACAAAGGGTTGGGCCTGAGCTCAGGAGTTCATCACCCCAGGGGATTATGGTCCTTTTCGGACGGAAGCATGGAAGAGCTGCCCACCCTCCCGCCCTAATGTATGGTATGTCACAGCGTGTTGCGGTTTTGGTGACCTTGCCAGCAAATATGCAACCTTTTTTATGCACTGTTGGTAATTGGGAGATTAACGGCCAGTCTGGCACTTATGGTAAGGACAGGCCCCTCCTTCATCTCCCTTTTATTTTGTATTTTGAGTGCTCACAGTGCAACTGTGACTGGCACGGTTTAAATATCTGCTGTATGTTTGAGTTAAAATAAAGCTGTGGCCTTGCCCTTTCCAACGTTGTATGTGGTTTTTTATTGGATGGGAAGAAAGGGTAAGGTATGTCAAGTGGTCATGTAAGTCGGATGGGACCTGGGCTTATTGCACCTCAGCAGTCAAGGGTCTGAGCCAGAGGTGGTGGAACTGAATTCCACCAAGCTCCCCCTGAAAAAAAGCCCTGCATATATCCTACATAAATCGGCCAACATATTACAACAAAACTGAGATCTGGATTGCAGCACATAGGCTAGGTCTGGGTCAAAGGTCATGGTTTTGATGCGCAAAATGTCCGGCAGGTGAGAGTCACTTAGTCTTGTCCTCGCACAGTTCTTGTTAAAGTTCATAGCAGAGAATGTCTTCTCACACATATATGTTGAGCCAAACAAGCTCAGCATTTTCTTAGCCAATGTTCGAATCTCTTGAAACTGGCTCTTATCCAGTTGGCGGTAAAAGTTCACAAGAGAGAGCTGTTAGTGGTGACTGCGTAACTCGCTGTCCCAATGCAGCTCAATGAGCCCGAGCTGCAGCTGATCTGGAGCATCAGAGAATGTAGAGGAGAAAAGGCTGATCTCCTTTTCAATAAATGCAAAATCCTGAAAGCACCATTTAATCTCCCCAGCCAGAGATGTGATGTCTGCTGCATACCGGCTTGTTTGAGCATCAATATTGTTCTGTGGAAACAATACATGCTGAACAATGTATGAGATTGGGCTGTGTTTGTGACAACTGCCTTATGAAAAGTTGCAGCTTGATTCCAAAGGCTTTGAGGTGTGAATAAAGCCGGTTCACAGCTGCATCTTTCCCCTGAAGACTCGTGTTCAGTACATTCAGATATTTTGTTATGTCAACTAGAAACCCCAAATCAGCCAGTCAAATAAAATCAGATAGTTCTCACATCGGTTGTCCCTTTGTTTGCAAGAATTCTCTGATTTCCTTTCTGAGAGAGTAGAAACGCTGCAGTGCAGACCCCAGACTGAGCCATCTTTCATCGTTGTTGTGACAGACCTAGCAGGGATAGAGGCTTTTGGAGGGGACTGAATACCAGCCTCCTGCAAACCAATTATGGGCCCTGGCATTTGTGGGGACGGTGCTCTTTGTGAGCTGTATGCCCGGGGACCCTGGAGGTGGCGTTACTTTAGATTCAGGTCCATGTCCCCCAAGACACACAGACTCTGGGGACCCTGGATATGCTATTATGATGGGAGTCACTAATAGGGGCACAGGGTGAATGAGAACCCCACTATGATCTGTGCTAGTCAGAGACTCAATGCTGTATATGTGTGTATATATAATGTGTGCTGTCTCATTGTGTTGTGTACTGTTTGCTGTGCTAGTTTTGGGTGGGGCTATATTCCAATGTTCTATTATGTTTGTCTGCCTCGGATCACAGGATGTGTATTGCATTGGAGGGAGGGGGGATTCTTCCAACAGCTCTCCCTGCTAACACTGTGTACTGATGAGACATTAAACACACCTGACCTGTGTGTCCATTGTCAGTTTAACCCACCCTCTTTTCCAAGGGTGGGGGGGAGAGTCTCTGAGTTATTTTATCTGTTGTGTCCATGTGTTATAAAAAATGAGTTGATTCCTGCTTGAAACCTGAAGACAGAGCATCTTGTCTCGTTTTTGGGGTGAATTATTTGTATAGGTTCCTTGTTCGGCTGATTGAAGTGTTTGGGAGCTGCCTTTGTGTTTGGGTATGGAATGTCCTAAACGACTTTAACCCCTTTCATACACGGGGTGTCATTACAGTTGTGATATAAAACATCTTCCTATTCAGCCTGGATGTCCAGTAGAAACTGTTTAAACTGGCGGTGGCACAGGGCTTTAGAACAAATAAAATGAATAGTCTTCACCACCGGTTTCATAACATGATCATATTTGAGATGTTTAGCACAGAGAACTTGTTGATGAATGATATAATGGAGTTTAATAGCTTTGCCTCCTTCTTCGATCACCTTGTTACAGATTAGGGTTGATAATCCACTTCGTTCACCATCCATGGCTGGTGCCCCATCAGTAATAATCCCAGGAACTTTGTTCCAAGTTTCATATCATCTATGGCGGAACTAACAGAAAGAAATAAATCTTTTCCTCTTGTTTGGTCCGTAAGGCTCTGGGGGTCAAGTAGTTCTTCAGTCACATTCATTTCATCGTCCACCCCCCTCATAAAAATCAGCAACTGAGCCGTGTCACATAGGTCCGTGCTTTAATCACAGACTACTGAAAAGAAGTCCAAATCCACTCCTTTGCACGTCAACTGTCTCTAAATATCTAATGAAATCTCTTTGATTCTCCGTGTTACAGTGTTACGAGCCAGGCAAATGTTGGCAAATGTTGGCAAACTCTTGCTTCTTCTCAGGACAGATATTCTCCACCATTTTCATAACACATTCTTTGATAAAGTCACCCTCAGCAAAAGATTTGCAATTTTTAGCAATTAATGTTGCCACCTCATAGCTCGCCCTTGTGAAATTTTCATTTGACTCATGGGCTCTTGTGAAAAATCGCTGTTGTGACATTAAAACAGCTTCAAATTGCTCCAACTTTTCACTGCGGTGGCGCCCTGTTAGCTTGTGGAATGTGCTATGTCTCGTCTGGTAGTGTCTCTTGACATTAAATTCCTTATAAACAGCCGCAGTCTCTTGGCATATCAGACAAACACAGTGATTCCGTAATTCAGTGAACAAATATTCCACTTTCCACCTGTCCTGAAAGTGGCGGCCCTCACAGTCAACTTTCCTTCTCTTATTTACAGTCGTCATTTTAGAAATTGACCAGAAGGGGAGGCATGGGAGCGCAGTGCCAGAGGTTTTGGTCTAAGTGTGTTCATCCGATACACTAATACACCACCCAACAAGAATTCTCCTACCTTTGTGGTTATGTGTGGTGAGTCTAAGGATGAGCTCAGGCATGTTATTTGGATATATATATATATAGATATATATATATATCTTTATATATATCTTCTCTTCTGTGGCCCCCAACGAATCCCCAAGCCCTGCTCAGGGTAACGATGAGCTCAGGCGTGTTATTTTTTTAAATATATATATATATCTCTCTTCTTTAGCCCCTGACCAATCCCCAAGCACAGGATAAGGATGAGCTTGGGCATTTTATTTGGATATATATATATATCTTCCCTTCTGTGGCCCCAAACGAATACCAGAGCTCCACTCAGGGTAAGGATGAGCTCAGGCATCTCTCTTCTTTAGCCCCTGACCAATCCCCAAGGGCCTCTCAGGGTAAGGATGAGCTTGGGCGATTTATGTTCTTTTTAAATAACATTAATAAGCTCTTCTTTAGCCCGAAAGAAAAAAAAATCCACCAGCGCCTCTCAGTGTAAGGATGAGCTTGGGCGTGTTCACAAGTCCATGTGCCCGAGCCTGCAAGGAAGCTGACAGTGCACAGCGCCACCGCCAATCACAGGCACCGAGACATTTCCTGATCTCTGCAGCTGCGGACTGGGAAATGTCTCAGTGCCTGTGATTGGTGCTGTGCGCTGTCAGCTTCCTAGTGGACTCTGGCAATTGTGAACACGCCCCAGCAACACGCCCAGCTCATCCTAACCCTGAGTGGCGCTCGGGGATTTGTCAGGCTAAACAAGATATATATATATACTTACAAAAAACATAACACGCCCCAGCTTGGGGGCCACAGAAGAATATATATGCAAATTGCAAGTGGGGGCCACATCAAACTGGAATGCTGACCGGACTTTGGACATGCCTGATCTAAAGTAATCAGCCTATAGAATTCATGAATAACAGACAACAAGCATTGAAAAGCAGGAAGTCCGGCGCTCGCTGAGCTCCACGGACCTGAACCAGATTTGACGGAGCTAGAGCATCATTATGTCACATCCGGTTTGGGTCGGTGGAGCGCAGCGAGCACCGGACTTCCTGCTTTTCAATGCTTGTTGTCTGTTACCTGATTGAAGTGCAATATTTACCTTCTATTTATTAAACAGAATCACGCCGTGGAGGAGTTTTATTATCCCTACATGATACCTGCTTGACCAATTACACTAAGGAGAGTGAGATATCCGCGGAAAGACCCGTTTACCACTGTGAATCCCATAAGGGGGAGCACAAGTGACACACGGACACCGCCCTCTTGTGGGTATTAAGGTGTCCACTTTTTCTTCAAGCCAAACCTGAACACTTCGGCAGCGTACAGTAATTTTTTTCATTTTAGCATACACTATAGGATTGTACCAGATCTGAGACACCTTTGGGCACTCCAAAGAGAATAGTAATGAGGCGCACATAGTGCCCCCCCACCTTCCTATCAATCCCTGTTCCGAGCCACATTCCTGTCTAAAGGGCCGCACTTGGGACACCCCTGCCCTAAGGAGCCTGCCTGATGACAGGTTCCTTCCTGTTTGTATTTCACTGCGAGGCACAGACTGGCGGGCTACATGCGCATCGGTGACGTGGTGATGCGGGACATAACCTCGCTCCTTGGGACGGGCTTGTGCCACATGTCATCACGCTGAGGGACTCTGTGACAGATCGAGGTTGCAATTGGTTTAGCGCCGCGATTTGTCACACTGACCACCAGCTGATTTCAATTGCACAGAGTGCAATTGATCTCCGTCAGCCTCACCAGGGGTATATTAGCCCACACCATAGACATCCACAGCAGGGCTATCTTAATAGCATCATGGGCCCCTGGGCAAATAAATGCACTGGGGCCCCTGCAAGCCTTCTCCAATACGCTGTGTCAAAATTGGGTAGCTCTGTTCCTAGGATCCGCTGTGCTGTTTTCACCACACGAGACGGGCACTTCTTATCCTCCGCCCTGCAGCTGGCATACCACACTACACCATGGTGGAGAAGAAGACTCACAATGGTACAATGATAGAAATTGACCAGAAGCCTTCAGGGTAATCCAGCCTGCTTCGGTCTCCGAAAGAAAAACTCTGCTGCACTTTTTTCACAAAAAAAAGTATTTTGAGACCATGACAACTCCCTTGTAATATGCACTCCCAGAAATGTAATAGTGTCCCCCCTTTCCACCTCCTCACCACCTATATAAACCGGGCAATGATTGATCTTCCTTCATCTCCTATAATCCACTATTATTTCTATAGTTTTTGCCGCATTGAGTATTAAATCATTTTCTCTACACCACTCAACCAAACGTTGAATTTCCTGCCTATACGCCGTGTCATCATTATCTTGTATGAGTCCCACTAAAGTGGTGTCATCAGCAAACTTCACTATAGTGTTAGACGCATGTATGGGGAGTACAGTCGCGTGTATGTGGCATTAGACACATGTATGGGAGTACAGTCGTGTGTACGCGGCATTAGACACATGTATGGGAGTACAGTCGCGTGTATGTGGCATTAGACACATGTATGGGAGTACAGTCTTGTGTACGTGGCATGAGACGCATGTATGGGAGTACAGTCGTGTGTACGCGGCATTAGATGCATGTATGGGGAGTACAGTCGTGTGTACGCGGCATGACATTGTAGGACTTAAGCCCATTTACTTAATACCATCCTACCCATACATACCCTCCCTCCAAAAACATCAGGGATGACTCGGACTAGTTTTTGGAGTAAAATGGCCTTGCGGCCTTTTATTTAAAACATATAAATTAACATAAATATATAAATAACTGTATTTCCTTAACTAACTTGTTAAGGTAACTTACTCAGTAAGAACTGTGACTATGAACTAGGTCACTGGTACAACCTCGTTAATTTAAAACCTGCCAGTCGGAAACCCCGGACACGGCATTATAACCACATACCCCAGTGACCTAGCATATTAACTCCTGCAGGTTAACCCTTAGGGCCTGAAGGTACCAACTACAATCCCCATCCTTCCATGTATGGGTACCAGCAAAACTCCCATCATCTGGATGGGTACAATCAAACAACCCCCCATCCTTGGATGGGTACACATGTTACAACTTGTAACAGAACATTATCCTATTCCAGGAACAAACAACTACTGCCAACCATTGGGAGGGTGGGTGGGAATCTCGTCCACCACCGCTCTCAAACTGACGTCACTTCCCCTTCCTAACTCTTCTAACTAAAACTTCCTGCAGCTCCTCCCCCTCTCCAAAAAGGAGAAGTGTAACCCTTTCAGGGACAGGCAGATGTGCAGTCCAGCACTGTCATGCCGTCCCTGCGCTTAGGGTCCCCCCTGGCTCCGTGACTCTCTTGACATTGTAGGACTTAAGCCCATTTACTTAATACCATCCTACCCATACATACCCTCCCTCCAAAAACATCAGGGATGACTCGGACTAGTTTTTGGAGTAAAATGGCCTTGCGGCCTTTTATTTAAAACATATAAATTAACATAAATATATAAATAACTGTATTTCCTTAACTAACTTGTTAAGGTAACTTACTCAGTAAGAACTGTGACTATGAACTAGGTCACTGGTACAACCTCGTTAATTTAAAACCTGCCAGTCGGAAACCCCGGACACGGCATTATAACCACATACCCCAGTGACCTAGCATATTAACTCCTGCAGGTTAACCCTTAGGGCCTGAAGGTACCAACTACAATCCCCATCCTTCCATGTATGGGTACCAGCAAAACTCCCATCATCTGGATGGGTACAATCAAACAACCCCCCATTCTTGGATGGGTACACATGTTACAACTTGTAACAGAACATTATCCTATTCCAGGAACAAACAACTACTGCCACAGCGCGAAAGGGGTAACCCCTTACCCTTGCGAGCACCTCCACACACTAAGCCCTCTTTGTATGCCTTCTTGCAAGCCCAAAGACCATAGGTCCGTGCCCACCTCATTGAGATGTACACCATCGCTGCGCAAATAACGCCATGTGTCAACCTCCAACTCCCTGTGACGGATGGCCAAGCCACCATTTCTTATAAAAAACCGACTCACTTCCTTATTAACCTTTATCCTGGCCCTATTCACTTTTTTATCTGATAGAGCCCAGCGCCACGATAGCCTGCCTACCATGTCAGACCACACCAAGATCATCTTGGGATAAGAGGCCTTTAAACGCAGGAAATCACACTTGATGTCCCTGATAAGGTCCCTCATGGATCTAGCTCCCATGTCATTACCACCCACGTGTAATAACAATACATCAGGGGCCCTGTCCAGGCGGGAGAATCTATACACTTCCCCCAGCACTCTATTCCACTGCATGCCCGGAACCCCAATCCACCTGATGAGGGCCTCTTGTCTGGGGATGCGAAGTTGTCTGCCGTTCGGCCGAACGTCCGCTCTCTTGGCCCCCCAAAACACGTAGGAATGACCGAGTATCCAAACCAGACATGCATCTTGACCTGTAGACAAATTGGATAATAATAATACAACCTCAGAACTTTAAACCCCAACGCCCACTCATCAACAACCCCAGCTAACATTACATTTGAACCATGTTAGGGCGGACATACAGTTTGAATCTGTCCGAATCCCATCTGCCAATACGTCTGATCACTTCCTGACTCAAACCTGCCCTGGCCGCCTCTGTGGCTGCCCCAATCCTAAAAGAATGTGATGAAAATTGTGAAGGGTCACATCCCACCCTGGCCACGCATTTCCTAAAAACCGTTACAAATTGATATTTTGAAAGACACAAACCGTCCACATGTATCAAGAAGGGGCCATTAACGGCAGGCCTAACCGTCATAAAAGCTCCCACAAGCCTGACCGGGCATATGTCCTGCTCTGCAATCTTCCCAAACTCCAGATATCTGCCTCTCCCTGCTTGATCCGTTTTTGACCTATGAATCCATATGCGGACTCTATCTACCAGTACTTCAACTTCCCCGTGGAAAAGACCGCCTGGAGCCGTCTTTGACGGGCTCACCAACTCACTTATTCTCAGTGCCCCAAAAAAGGCCAGCGCGAACGCTGCTTTGAATAATGCGCATTCGTACTTTGATCTGCTGACCCCTTCCAAACTAAGCATTAACTGCTTGAGCATTTCAAAAGAGACCGGGCACCTCCCATCCCTCTGTTTATAAGCTTTTCTATAGCCCTTGACTGCTTGCCGTAACCAAAATTCCTTCGTATGGTCCCGGGTTCCCTGCCATTTAAAAAGGAAGGCCAAACCTGCCAATTCACGATTGATGGCAGCTGCCGAGATACCATTTTCAAATTCCCTGATTATAAAATACAGCACTGTCTTGTCCACTTCCGGATCATCTGATCCCATGCCCAAGTCCTGCAGAAAGGCGAACCACTCCTTCCATACCTTAGAGTAGGCATTCCATGTAGCCGTACTCACGGAACGCTGAATCCAGTTTACTGCTGTTCCAAGGCAATGTTCCATATCCAGCTGGGACAGGCGACCCCCTGATGATCTGCCTCTGGTGCCAACCTCCGGAACCTGTCCCACTGAAAACGAGACAAAGCGTCAGCCAAGGTGTTCTCCGTCCCTGGTAGATGAACAGCATAAATGAACACATTCAGTTGTAAACAACAAAGTACTAGATGGCGCAAAAGCCTGACCACCGGCACTGATGCCGCGGTCAGCCGATTAACAACTTGCACCACCCCTAGATTGTCACAATTGAAACGAACCTTCCGGTTTCGCAACGACTCGCCCCATAGCTCCATGGCCACCACAATGGGGAACAGCTCTAAAAGTACCAGGTTCTTTAAGAACCCAGCTTCCCGCCAAGCCGCCGGCCACTTCTCCGCACACCAGTGGCCCTTACAAAAAGCACCAAACCCCGTTGACCCGGCGGCGTCAGTAAACAACTCTAGATCCCAGTTGCTAACTGGCCCAGACATCCATAAAGCCCTTCCATTGAAAGACTCCAAGAATACCTGCCACACCCGTAAATCCTCCCTGTGCTCTCTGGTCAGACTCACGAAATGTGTCGGCGCCCGGATCCCAGCAGTGGCGGCTGACAGCCGCCTGCAGAAAATTCGTCCCATAGGGATGATTCGGCAAGCGAAGTTTAGCTTACCTAGCAAAGATTGGAGTTGGCGAAGTTGCAATTTCCTAACTCCAATAGTCCCTCGAACTTCCTCTTTCAACTTCGACAGTTTGTCCTGCGGAATCCTGCATTCCATCCTCCCTGAATCAATCTCTATTCCGAGAAATGTGATGGTCGGCGTTGGACCTTCGGTTTTGTCCGGGGCTAGCGGTACTCCAAATCTTTCCGCTAGATACTGCAAAGTACCCAAAAGCACTGCACATATGTTGGAACCCGCTGGACCCACACATAAGAAGTCGTCCAAATAGTGGATGACTGAATTGATACCCGACACATCCCGTACCGCCCATTCCAAGAACGAGCTGAACGTTTCGAAAAGAGCACAGGATATTGAACATCCCATTGGAAGGCATCGATCTACATAGTAGGCCCCTTCCCATTTACAGCCTAGCCATCTGAAACTGTCGGGATGAACTGGCAACAGCCGAAAAGCCGATTCGATATCGGACTTGGCCATTAAAGACCCCTGCCCATATCTCCTCACCCATGAGACCGCTGCGTCAAAAGATGTGTACGTAACCGCACAATCTTCCGGGGCTATAGCATCATTCACCGACCCTCCCTTCGGGAAGGAAAGGTGATGTATGAGTCTAAACTTATTGGGCTCTCTCTTTGGTACCACACCCAAGGGAGAGACCACTAACCCTTGTAGAGGTCTTTCCTTAAAAGGACCCGCCATGCGTCCCAATGACACCTCTTTTTTCAATTTTTCAGAGACCACTGCTGCATGCAGCAAAGCTGACCTCAAATTCTTGGCCTCAGGCGGCACCTCCGCCAAGGCACAAGGGATGTGAAAACCCTCCCTAAAACCCGCCTCTATCGTGGCGGCCGCTGTTCGGTCCGGGTACCTACTGAGGAAAGGCAGCATCCTTTCCACCCGTACCGGAGTCCTCCCTCTTACCTGGAGTATCTCCGGCGCGTCCTTTCCCTTTTCTGAAGCATTTTGACAATGCATGGGATCCCCCGCAGCCGGAACACAAATGCTTGAAACGACAGTTGGCTCCAAATCTGCAAGTTCCTTCATTAAATTGCCAGCAATATCCCCATTTTTTCTCGGCCGGCTGTCCTGGGGTTGCTGAACCTCCGACCCCTGCCTGAAAAAACTGACTAGGGGCCCTCGCCGCTGTCATCAACCTCATCCACAAGCTGATGTCCTTGTGATCCCAGCGTAGATTCGGTCGCACCGCCATCCTCTGACGAAACTGCTCATCATAGCGTAGCCACGCCATGCCCCCGTATGTTCTGTGGGCCTCACTAATGGCCTCTAGGTACCCAAACAGCGCTGAACAATGTTCTGGCGCTTTTTCACCTACCACGCTCGCCAAAATGGCGAACGCTTGTAGCCAGTTGGAGAACGTTCGCGGGATCAAGCGATGCCTACGCTTCTCCTCATCTTCCTTTTTTCCTTCTACCGGTTTTAACCTATCCAGATTAAATTTTTCTAGCGGTAGTAACGTGAAAATTTCCACGTACTCGCCTTTCCATATTTTTTCCTTTACCTCAGCTTTTAAATGAGCCCCCAAAGGGCCCTCAAAGCAGACATATACCTCACTCCTTGCCGCATCCGCTAGTCTAACGGAATCGGCTTGTTTCTCTGTTGTCTTCACCTGGTCCCCCGAAGACGTAGCCACCGCGGTGCCAGAGGGGGGCACCCCGACCGCTGAAACCGCTGCCTCCGGCGAAACCTGAACCTCGCCCCCAACTGATGGGGTGGTCCCTGTCTGTGAGGTATTCCTCTCTGTTGACCACGCAGTCGCCGGTGTACTTCCTGTCCCTGCTTCCACGCGTGCTACCAGTTCTTTTAGGCCAGTTAACAACACCCGCAACCCCTCGTTCCCTACTTGGGTCGCCGCTGCGGACGGTGGAGTCGATACCGTCTCCCCCCCCCTTGGCCTGACTACGCCCCCCGACCGTGAATTACTCCTCTGCACATTTTTTCCCAATAAATTATGTAAAAGAATAGTAACATTATCGGAAGGATTGCACTCACCGGGCTGCACTGGACCGCGCCCAACAGCCGCCACTCCTGGAACCAGCGATGCTTGATGTCCTTGATTGTCGCCTCCGTCAGACCCGGACAGCTCTCCTTCCGACCGATCGTCCTGTTCGTTCGTCCCGCCAATTTCCCGATGCACCCCACTTGCGGATGCAGTGGTTGCCGAGGGCCTGCGGTGCTGTGTACGGCCACTCCTCCCTTGGGTACCGCTGGGCCCGCTGGATACCCCTGGTGATGGACTCCTGCGTCTGCTGCTGCGCGGGGTGCGTGCCGACCGTCTATTACCTCCCCTCACGTTGGTATTGGCGTCCCTCTCTGACCCGCTATCCCCCTGCGGCGGACTACTGTCCATCTCGGGCGCCCGTGACCTTCCTCCACTTGCTGCGGTGCGTTCTTGTGCGTCCCGCGCCTTCCGTCCCTCTCCTGCTGACCTCTCAGGGGGCTGTAAGCATCTGCGCCTGGCTGGGGGGGAAGAGCCGCGTGCGTTGCTAGGCACCCTTCCCCCAGTCCCTCCAACTTTCCTCCGATTCCCCCGGGCCTCTCCTCGTCCATCCCTCTGCCTGGCCTGTATGTTTGGTGTCTGCGCCTCTCCCGCCGCCATCCCCCGCTGTGCTGGTCTAGCTGAGCCCCTATCAGCCTCAGGGCTGTATCTCTCCGGTGGACGTGATCGCCTGGCCCTGGGAGTTGGGGACCCCCCCCCGCTCACCGTCGGCCCGCCGTCCATAATCAAGCGCAGCTGCTCCTGGAGCCAGTCCGCGCCGTTCGCGGTGACCGCCGCTCTCAGCTGCTCCACAAAATCCTCCCTCGCCGCCATGCTATGTAAAGGAAGGGGAAGGTGGAGAGCGGTGAGGTGTGCTACTAATCTCGTCCACCACCGCTCTCAAACTGACGTCACTTCCCCTTCCTAACTCTTCTAACTAAAACTTCCTGCAGCTCCTCCCCCTCTCCAAAAAGGAGAAGTGTAACCCTTTCAGGGACAGGCAGATGTGCAGTCCAGCACTGTCATGCCGTCCCTGCGCTTAGGGTCCCCCCTGGCTCCGTGACTCTCTTTAGACACATGTATGGGAGTACAGTCGTGTGTACGCGGCATTAGACACATGTATGGGAGTACAGTCGTGTGTACGCGGCATTAGACACATGTATGGGAGTACAGTCATGTGTATGCGGCATTAGACGCATGTATGGGAGTACAGTCGTGTGTACGCGGCATTAGACGCATGTATGGGAGTACAGTCGTGTGTACGCGGCATTGGACGCATGTATGGGAGTATAGTCGTGTGTACGCGGCATTAGACACATGTATGGGAGTACAGTCGTGTGTACGCGGCATTAGACGCATGTATGGGAGTACAGTCGTGTGTACGCGGCATTAGACGCATGTATGGGAGTACAGTCGTGTGTACGCGGCATTAGACGCATGTATGGGGAGTACAGTCGTGTGTACGCAGCATTAGACGCATGTATGGGAGTACAGTCGTGTGTACGCAGCATTAGACGCATGTATGGGAGTACAGTCGTGTGTACGCGGCATTAGATGCATGTATGGGGAGTACAGTCGTGTGTACGCGGCATTAGACACATGTATGGGAGTACAGTCGTGTGTACGCGGCATTAGACGCATGTATGGGAGTACAGTCGTGTGTGAACAATGTAAACGGTGCCGGACTTAACACACATCCCTGTGGTCCCCCTGTATTCAAAATAATAGTGTTATCTGATCTCCTATTCTCACCATTTGTGGCCTGTTTGTTAGAAAATCCATAATCCATGAGCACAGCAAAGGACATAGGCCCAAAGCCAGTGGCGTAACTAGAACCTTCAGTTACCTTCAGCCTCTGACAGGGCTCTTTCCTCCGAGCCTGATAGTGGAACACCAGGGCCCGGTCGCAAGTGGGTGACTGCATAGTAGGTGACTGTAACCGATTTCTCCATTTCCCCGGCTTCTCCTCCTCTCCCTCCCATAGACATTCAGCGGCCGCAGGAGGAAAATGGAGAGATGGGCTCCTGTATGTCAGTGTTTCTCAATCTTTATTCCAGTCAGGGCACCCTTGAAGTATACCCCTAGGGGAATGCACTGCAACCACTCTGCAACTCTGTGCATTGCATGCAGTTGCAGGATAGTGAATATTTGTTTGTAGTGGAGCAACCTACCATGTCGCCCCGTGCTTATCGTATGGAGTGTGCCCATCAAACACTGCCACTGTTCCCATCAAACGCTGCCACTGTGCCCATTGCAGTCTGCCACTGTGCCATCAAATGCCACCACTGTGCCCATCAAATGCCGCCACTGTGCCCATTAAATGCTGCCAGTGTGTCATCAAATGCTGCAAATGTGCTATCGAATGACGCCAGTGTGCCCATTAACCGCCCTGGCGGTATTCCCGAGTCTGGCTCGGGTTGGATTTTTTATACCAAAAGCGGTATCCCCGAGCCAGACTCGGGCTTGCATCGCAGGATCCAGGAAGAGTATACTTACCTTGTCCCCTGGATCCTGCGATGTCTCCCCGCTGTGATCGGCGAGCCGCTGTGTCTCGCTCGATTCACAGTGCCGAGCTCCGTTCCCTGCGAGCGTTGCGACGCACGGGGACGGAGTTCGGCGGTAAATTCAAATAGTGAAACACACAGTATAGATACAGCATACTGTAATCTTACAGATTACAGTACTGTATCAAATAACTACACATCCCCTTTGTCCCTAGTGGTTTGCCCAGTGTCCTGCATGCAGTTTTATATATATAAAACTGTTCTTTCTGCCAGGAAACTGGAAATTGCCCATAGCAACCAAAACTGTCTCTTTACATCAAAAGTGGTTTTAGACCAGCTAGAAAAAAGCGATAATAAATTAGAATCACTCGCAGAATTGAGCGATAGTGATTTGTGGGGAGCTCCGTCATCAAACACTGAAAGTAATAAAAGCCAAAATTCTGCAACTGAGCAAATTTCAGTGTTTTTGATTTGATTACATTATTATATAATTTTTATTATTATTATATTATTATTTGTTATAATTATTTATAGTTATTTATTATATTATAATTTTTTATTTAGTTTTTCAAACTTTATCATACCCGGGATGTCTACTAGACTCTTGTTTGGACAGATTTAAGTGAACTATTCCTAAGAATTACAGGCCTACAATATAAAACGCCAAATTTCTGTGCAAAATAATTGTACCGCTTTCAGCACCTAAAATCAGAAATAATCATACCGCCAGGGAGGTTAAATGCCACCAGTGTGCCCATTAAATGCTGCCAGTGTGCCATCAAATGCTGCAACTGTGCCATCGAATGCTGCCACTGTGAATCCCACCCCCTTGTCGTCTGCCCGGCACTTACCCTGTCTCGGTGGTGCAGCGGGTGACAGCCACGAGCGGGGTCCCTCATGCATCTCCTGCCATCCTCATCTCCCGTCCTTTCCTCCTGATAGGCATCCAATAGCCGTGCCTATCGTCAGGTGACGGGTAACAGACTCGCACACCTGATTGGTGGAGAGGAGGTTCAGAGTTAGGAAAGTGAATATTAATTCGCTTTTCTAACACACCTGGGTGGACTGTGAGCACCAAGCATGGCACTCACAGTTCACCTATTTTGAAGCCTATTAGAGCCTATGGGTCTAATCAGGTGCTTCAAAAACACCCCCCGCCGCTGTAATTCAGGTGCCCGAAAAGGGACCGGACACCTAAATATGGGGGTGGCAGCGGTGGCCATGGATAGATTCATGCTATGCATGAATCTATCCATTGGTCATAGAGGGGGTGGCTGGAGATAGGGGGTGGCGCCCGTGTGCCCTTATGGACGCACTTACATACATACATACGCATACATACATTCACACACACATATGCACACACATGCATATATACACATACATGCACACACATATACATACATGCACACACATATACATACATACACATACATGCACACACATATACATACATGCACACACATATACATACATATACATACATGCACGCACATATACATACATGCAAACACATATACATACATGCATACACATATACATATGTAGTGCTGGTAGATTTCTAATCTACTGCTGATAGGCAAATCTAATGGGTTACTTGTTAGGTGAAGTTAGATTAGCCTCTGTTCCAGCTTGGCTGAGTTGCGTGAAATTTCACACTGCGCCGGTGGGTGTCATTGTCACCATGGGCTGGTGTTGGAAAGGCAACGTGTTGAAGCGTATGAGTGCTCCTCTGTTCCAGAGACAACTCGGTGGAGGTGGTCCTCCGAGTTGCATTCTGGGAGAGGGTATTTATGGGACAGATGCCATGTTTAGGGGTTCATTTTTCATCTAACTGCTGGCCCTCCTGGCCGACAGGTATGCGTTAGAAGTACCACCTTATGGTCCTCCGATCGGGAGGCCCACACGGCTGCAGTGTGTGGGTGGGCCCAGAAGCCTGTCTGGGGCCTACCACAGCAGCAGAGGAATGGTCCTGGGCTGTCTGTCCTGAGTGAAGAAGCTGGACAACTGAGAAGATCCCAGGGGAGGACCCATCATGGAAGGATCATGCAGAGTGCTGGTCTGGAGAGGGGCCTGGTGACTCAGTTGGAGGACGTATCCTGAAGTAATCTTACTGCATAGTACTGCCGGGTTGGCTTAAAGGTTCAAGTGCTGTGTCTGATATTCACCGTAAACCATTACATCCTGTGGCAGAGGATCGTACTGGTTTTGCTCCAAACAAGTTTGTGGCAGAGACTTTTGTTCGTGCTGCGCACTGGCTGCTAGGTAAGAGAGAGAAACCTATCCAGGCGGGCAAAGATTGAATCCCACAAGGGGAGTACATTCAGCTACAAGCGTTCAATTCCTAACGATGTACTAAAGAATACTAAGAAAAGGTATTTGAACTTCCCTGCAACTTTCCTTCTACCTCTTTCCTGCTACTTCCTTTATTACCTGTTCATTAAAGCATTGGAAAAGATACTCAAGTGTCTGGTGCCTACATTGTCCGGAGGTAAACTCAACGGGACCCTAGACCCGGTGCCGGTGAAACAGAGGTGGCGAAAAGTGAAGGTAACAGCCCGCTTTAAACCAGCAGCTCCACCGTGAGTGATTGCTACATGTGGGGGCTCGTCCGGGATTTGTTAGCCATCAACTTCCCGCAACCTAGAGAAGTGTTTCATTGGGAGTTTACGGTAAAAGCTGGACTTTGTCAATTTCTCAGGAGAAGAAGAGGTTAAAGTTGCAGGACTTTATTTCTGACAGCGTAGGCGGCGGGCGCCAGTGAAAGCCTGGGAGCTACATGATCAGAGGAACAAGTGGAAGGAGCCTAGCCTACTTGATACCGCATGGGACGCGTGTATGTGTGTTGGCGCCAGAGAAGAAGAGAGGCCTCGTGATCATGCTGAGAAGATCAGAGTGCGGCCATGTCTTTTTCGGTGATGCAACCAACTATGGGACCTAAGATGTTCCCTACAAGCATTGTTGTGGGTGCTATGCTGACCGGAACCTTGCTTACGGATACCGGCATTCGTCTGAAACTGCAGGGGAGGTTTGTTCTCTATACAGTCGGAGATATTGAAGGGCTGGGCATGCTTTGTTACAAGTGTGAGGGACTGGCCATACATCTCCGTCCATTTGTTCACTGCCTGCAATGTGGAGAATATTTGTTTGTAGTGGAGCAACCTACCATGTCGCCTCGTGCTTATTGTATGGACTGGGCTACAGGTATTGCCACAGTGGAAGCTGCTGCTACTGTTGAAAAAGAACGGCAGGCCGTGATTTCGCCTGTTGTCACCGAAAGTGTTCCTGAGAGAGATACTGCGGTAACTAACTCATCAGCGGACATTACTTTGATTTCCGCGTCCACTACGCCTATCCCCGTTGTACCTGTCCAGAGGAAGGTGGGATATGTGAAGGCTTCCCACGGCCGTGGTTGAGGCCTACCCCAGAGACTACCCGAACCGGATCCCACGTCAAGAAGTCCACGTCAGGGATGGGTGAGAGATCAAAGGGGAATGTATCTGGGACTTTGTGTAGATATTTGCCAGCGGAAGAGTTGAGAGATTTGGAGATAGATTCCATGTCGGATCTCTCCGGTGATAATGACCTGTTTGAAACAATGTCACAGGAAATGTTATGGGCTCAGAGTGAAGACGTTGCTTCTGACTTAACTTTCTCGGAGTGGATGGCTCTGAGTTCTGGGAAGACATCGACTTGTGTGGAGCCGCACAGTACTGTAAATGAGACATTGTCTAAAGTTGCTAGTTTGCTTCCGACACCATCGGGTCTATGGTGAGCAAATCATTAAACTTGTGTGTGCCTCCTGGTTTGGGGAAAAATAGATCTTTGCAGAAACTTGCACGTTTGCAGAGTGCTTAACAAGCGTGTGGCCACAGAATATGGTCTGGAGTTCCCCTATGTTACTCAGGACATTATGCAAAAGATTGAAGCCAACCGGGAGCTCTGGTACAGTGAAGCTGTTTGGGACTATTTGTCTGTGCCTAAGCCTTTCCGGAAAAGTGGATATTCTGTTGCTATGGATGAATGCTTCAGTGGATGTCTCCTGCACACAAAGTGGTCATCTGCAGACCCGGAAAAGATGACATTGTGTACTTTATTACTTCAGTGGATAAACTGGGAAAGAAACTGACATTGCCAGATCCTCGGTTTTACTGGTGATTACGGACAAAGAACTGTGGGATATGTAGATAGACAGTGTCAGTGTTTAGAGATCTTCGTGCTCAAGATTTGATGTTCATCTCAGTGTTTCTAAATCCAAGGACTTTTTGCTAGCCGGATTTCCTTTGTTTAAAAGATGTGATATACCTAAATATATATATAGGGATGTACTCCTCAAGTTATTTTAGTTGGTTCCTTAACCATTTGACCACTGGGCACTTAAACCCCCTTCCTAACCAGACCAATTTTCAGCTTTCGGTGCTCTTACACTTTGAATGACAATTACTCAGTCATACAACACTGTACTCATATGAAATTTTTGTCCTTTTATTCACACAAATAGAGCTTTCTTTTGGTGGTATTTAATCACCGTTGTTTTTTTTATTTTTTGCGCTATAAAAGAAAAAAGACTGAAAATTTGGTAAAAAAATTAATTTTTCTTTGCTTCTGTTATAAAATTTAGCAAATTAGTCATTTTTCTTCGTAAATTTTGGCCAAAATTTATACTTGGTGTATATTATTTGGTCTTTGTGAATGTTAGAGAGTCCAAAAGCTATGGTGCCAATATCTGAAAATTGATCACACCTGAAGTACTGACGGCCTATCTAATTTCTTGAGGCCCTAACATGCCAGAAAAGTACAAATACCCCCAAATGACCCCTATTTGAAAAGAATACATTCCAAGGTATTTGAAAAGATGCATGGTGAGTTTTTTTGAAATTGTCATCTTTTCCCACAATTCTTTGCAAAATCAAGATTTTTTTTTTCTTTTTTTTTCACAAAATTGTCATATTAGAAGGTTATTTCTCACACACAGCATATGCATACAACAAATTAGACCCCAAAACACATTCTGCTATTACTCCCGAGTATGGTGATACCACATGTGTGAGACTTTTACACAGCGTGGCCACATACAGAGGCCCAGCATGCAGGGAGCACCTCCAGGTGTTCTGGAGCACCCAGGCCAATTCTTATATTTCTCTCCTACATGTAAAAATAATCATTTATTTGCTAGAAAATTACATAGAACCCCAAAACATTAGATATTTTTTTTAGCAAAGACCCTAGAGAATACAATGGCGGTTGTTGCAACTTTTTATCTCGCACGGTATTTGCGCAGCAATTTTTCGAACACATTTTTTTTGGAAAAAAAACTGTTTTGTGCTTTAAAAAAAACAAAACAGTAAAGTTAGCCCAATGTTTTTGCATAATGTGAAAGATGAAGTTACGCCGAGTAAATAGATACCTAACATGTCACGCTTCAAAATTGCACACGCTCATGGAATGGTGCCAAACTTCACTACTTAACCACTTGAGCCCCGGACCATTATGCTGCCTAAGGACCAGAGGTCTTTTTCCAATTTGGCACTGCGTCGCTTTAACTGCTAATTGCGCGGTCATGCAATGCTGCACCCAAACTAAATTTGCGTCCTTTTCTTCCCACAAATAGAGCTTTCTTTTGATGGTATTTGATCACCTCTGTGGTTTTTATTTTTTGCGCTATTAACGTAAAAAGACTGAAAATTTTGAAAAAAAATGATATTTTCTACTTTTTGTTATAAAAAAAATCCAATAAACTCAATTTTAGTCATACATTTAGGCCAAAATGTATTCGGCCACATGTCTTTGGTAAAAAAAATGTCAATAAGCGTATATTTATTGGTTTGCGCAAAAGTTATAGCGTCTACTAACTAGGGTACATTTTCTGTAATTTACACAGCTTTTAGTTAATGACTGCCTATGTCATTTCTTGAGGTGCTAAAATGGCAGGGCAGTACAAAACCCCCACAAATGACCCCATTTTGGAAAGTAGACACCCCAAGGAAATTGCTGAGAGGCATGTTGAACCCATTGAATATTTATTTTTTTTGTCCCAAGTGATTGAATAATAAAAAAAAAAAAAAAATATTTACAAAAAGTTGTCACTAAATGATATATTGCTCACACAGGCCATGGGCCTATGTGAAATTACACCCCAAAATACATTCTGCTGCTTCTCCTGAGTACGGGGACACCACATGTGTGGGACTTTTTGGGAGCCTAGCCGCGTACGGGGCCCCGAAAACCAATCACCGCCTTCAGGATTTCTAAGGGTGTCAATTTATGATTTCACTCTTCACTGCCTATCACAGTTTCGGAGGCCATGGAATGCCCAGGTGGCACAAAACCCCCCCAAATGATGCCATTTTGGAAAGTAGACACCCCAAGCTATTTTCTGAGAGGCATATTGAGTCCATGGAATATTTTATATTTTGACACAAGTTGCGGGAAAGTGACACATTTTTTTTTATTTTTTTTTTATCACAGTTTTGGAGGCCATGGAATGCCCAGGTGGCACAACCCCCCCCCCAAAATGACCCCATTTTGGAAAGTAGACACCCCAAGCTATTTGCTGAGAGGCATGGTGAGTATTTTGCAGCTCTCATTTGTTTTTGAAAATGAAGAAAGACAAGAAAAAACATTTTTTTTTTCTTTTTTCAATTTTCAAAACTTCGTGACAAAAAGTGAGGTCTGCAAAATACTCACTATACCGCTCAGCAAATAGCTTGGGGTGTCTACTTTCCAAAATTGGGTCATTTGGGGGGGGTTTGTGCCACCTGGGCATTCCATAGTCTCCGAAACTGTGATAGGCAGTGAAGAGTGAAATCAAAAATTCACGCCCTTAGAAAGCCTGAAGGTGGTGCTTGGTTTTCGGGGTCCCGTACACGGCTAGGCTCCAAAAAAGTCTCACACATGTGGTATCCCCGTACTCAGGAGAAGCAGCAGAATGTATTTTGGGGTGTAATTTCACATATTCCCATGGCATGTTTGAGCAATATATCATTTATTGACAATTTTGTGGAAAAAAAAAAAAAAATTGTCTCTTTCCCGCAACTTGTGTCGCAATATAAAATATTCCATGGACTCGACATGCCTCTCAGCAAATAGCTTGGGGTGTCTACTTTCCAAAATGGGGTCATTTGGGGGGGGTTTGAACTGTCCTGGCATTTTATGCACAACATTTAGAAGCTTATGTCACACATCACCCACTCTTCTAACCACTTGAAGACAAAGCCCTTTCTGACACTTATTGTTTACATGAAAAAGTTTTTTTTTTTTTTTTGCAAGAAAATTACTTTGAACCCCCAAACATTATATATTTTTTTAAAGCAAATGCCCTACAGATTAAAATGGTGGGTGTTTCATTTTTTTTTTTCACACAGTATTTGCGCAGCGATTTTTCAAACGCATTTTTTGGGGAAAAAACACACTTTTTTAAATTTTAATGCACTAAAACACACTATATTGCCCAAATGTTTGATGAAATAAAAAAGATGATCTTAGGCCGAGTACATGGATACCAAACATGACATGCTTTACAATTGCGCACAAACGTGCAGTGGCAACAAAATAAATACATTTTTAAAAGCCTTTAAAAGCCTTTACAGGTTACCACTTTAGATTTACAGAGGAGGTCTACTGCAAAAATTACTGCCCTCGATCTGACCTTCGCGGTGACACCTCACATGCATGGTGCAATTGCTGTTTACGTTTGACGACAGAACGCCGCTTGCGTTCGCCTTAGCGCGAGAGCAGGGGGCGACAGGGGTGCTTTTTTTTTTTTTTCTTTATTATTTTTTTGCTTTTTTATCTTATTTTTAAACTGTTCCTTTCATTTTTAATTTTTAATCATTTTTATTGTTATCTCGGGGAATGTAAATATCCCCTATGATAGCAATAGGTAGTGACAGGTACTCTTTTTTGAAAAAATTGGAGTCTATTAGACCCTAGATCTCTCCTCTGCCCTCAAAGCATCTGACCACACCAAGATCAGTGTGATAAAATGCTTCCCCAATTTCCCAATGGCGCTATTTACATCCGGCGAAATCTAAGTCATAAAATGCTCGTAGCTTCCGGTTTCTTAGGCCATAGAGATGTTTGGAGCCACTCTGTTCTCTGATCAGCTCTATGGTCAGCTGGCTGAATCACCGGCTGCATTCTCAGGTTCCCTGTTGAGACAGGAGAGCCAGAGAAAAACACGGAAGACGGTGGGGGGGGGGGCATTCCCTCCCACGGCTTGTAAAAGCAGTCTAGAGGCTAATTAGCCACTAGGATTGCTTTTACATGAAAGCCGACCGCTGGCTGAAAAGAATGATACCAAGATGATACCTAAACCTGCAGGCATCATTCTGGTATAACCACTCAAAGTTGTGAATGGCGTACCTGAAGACAAAAAAATGGTTAAGTAGAGTAAAAAAAAGTACAACAAAACAAAAGTTTTAAGTAAAATATAAAAAATTGCATACCTGAAAAGCAAACATGATAAAACATAATAACAATAAAACATTGCAGAATAGAATACAGTAAAAAAGAGCAGAACAATAGAGAGAATAGAGAGAGAGGGAACAATAAAACGACAACTATTTTTTTTTATTTTATATATATATATATTTTTTTTTTACACTTTTTTTGTAACTAACTTTTATAACTGTAACCGGTTCCAGGTTCGGGTCTCTCAAAATGCGATGGCATTTTGGGAGACCCTGTGAAAGTGTCCTAGTCTGTGCAATGCTGTACCCTACGCTAATACTCAACTAGTGAATGGTAGCGTTCAAAACATTCACCAATGTAAAGACCAGGATTGTCAGGACAGGAGAGACAATAATAGCGGGTGTCACGCCTATATCCGCGCTTGCTGCAGACACAACATCTTTTTTGGGGGGGTTCGCTGGGTAGGGGTACTCGGGAGGACATAAAGAAAATGCCTCTCATGCAGCCGACTGCATTTGGTTGGGGATGTGAATGGGGGAAGTACGGGCGCTGCAGAAGCGGTGGGTTCCCAATTAGGATTGGCGAATGCAGCAGGAAGGGCACTATGGGCACGACGGGCCTGTGTTTGTCTTCTTGGTGGCAGCGGGACACTACTTGTGCTTGCCACCTCACCAGCTTGAACTGCACTTATGGGACTCGCCACGTCACCAAGTGTTACTGCAGTGCTGGTTTGACTACGACCGGGGTGTACTAGGCCGCTGGTGCTTGCCAGTTCACCAAAACGCTACCAAAAAAACTGTTAGCGATCGCAGGGATCAGGCCTGACTCTGCGAACGCTGCAGTTATGCGTTTAGTCTTTTGTAAGTGTCAGTGATCGATCGATACTGCACTTGGGTGGGCTGGGCCGGGCGGAGGGGCAAAACGCAGGTGCAAGCAGGTATCTGGGCTGATCCCGCTAACACTGCGTTTTTGGGAACCCTAAACTGCTGGGGACGCTAGTATAGATCTGATCGGATCAGATATTGATCCGTTCAGATACTATACCACTAAGGGAGGCGTATGCTGCGTGCGTGGGTGTTAGCGGTACTGGCGCTAATCTGACGCTGCCTGGGGCTGGTGCTTGCCAGTTCACCAAAACGCTACCAAAAAAACTGTTAGTGATCGCAGGGATCAGGCCTGACTCTGCGAATGCTGCAGTTATGCGTTTAGTGTTTTGTAAGTGTCAGTGATCGATCGATACTGCAGTTGGGTGGGCTGGGCTGGGCCGGGCGGAGGGGCAAAATGCAGGTGCTAGCAGGTATCTGGGCTGATCCCGCTAACACTGCGTTTTTGGGAACCCTAAACTGCTGGGGACACTAGTATAGATCTGATTGGATCAGATATTGATCCGTTCAGATACTATACCACTAAGGGAGGCGTATGCTGCGTGCGTGGGTGTTAGCGGTACTGGCGCTAATCTGACGCTGCCTGGGGCGACGCATATCACCGCCGGGCGATCAGGGGGCTAAACCTTTATTCGGTAATAAACGGCGGGTGCCCTGACACTATAAAAAATAAACGAACTAACCAGCGTCACCCGTAACGGTTATACGGTGATCACTGGTGAAAGGGTTAACTAGGGGGCAATCAAGGGGTTAAAACATTTATTAGATAGCATATGGGGGTCCCTGTCGCTATAAAACGCTGACGGCGAACCTAAATATTTACCTCACTAACTAGCGGAACCAGTGACACTAATACAGTGATCAGAAAAATGATCACTTAGTGACACTGGTGACAGGGGGTGATCAAGGGGTTAAAACTTTATTAGGGGGGTTAGGGGGGTACCCTAGACCTACAGGGGGATAATACTCACTGTCCCAACACTGTAACTGTCACAAACTGACACCAATGCAGTAATCAGAAAAAAAAAAAAAACTGCTGGTGTCAGTTTGTGACGGGGGGGGGGGGTGATTGGGGGGGGATCTGGGGGCGATCGGGGGGGGGGATCGGGGTGTTTTGTGTGCCTGGCATGTTCTACTGTGTGTGTAGTGTTGTGCACTCACTCACATGTCTTCTCTCCTCGGGCTGGAACGGAAATTACCGAGCCGAGGAGAGATGACATTATTTCCTTTGCTGCTGTTTAGCATACAGCAGCAAAGGAATGATTCGATTGGCCGGCGGCGATCGCGAGGGGGGGCCACGAACGGATGGCCTCCCCCTCACCTCTGATCGCCGTGGGACAAAAGACGACCGCCTCGGACACCGGGGGGGGTCCGATCGGACCCCCCACCCGCGGAAGGCAAATCACGTACATGTACGTGATTTTGCCTGTCTGTGCCACCTTGCCGACGTACATCGGCGTGAGGCGGTCGTCCAGTGGTTAAAAATCTCCATAGGTGACGCTTTAAAATTTTTTACTGGTTACATGTTTTGAGTTACAGAGGAGATCTAGGGCCAAAATTATTGCTCTTGCTCCAACGTTTGCAGTGATACCTCACATGTGTGGTTTTAACACCGTTTTCATATGTGGGCGGGACTTGCGTATGTGTTCGCTTCTGCATGCGAGCACACGGACAGGGGCGTTTATAAAAAAAAGTAATGTTCATTTTACTTTATTTATTTTTGTTTGACACTTTTTTCCCCCAAAATCACTTTTATTTCTATTATAAGGAATGTAAACATCCTTGTAATAGGAATATGGCATGACAGGTCCTCTTTACAGTGAGATATGGGGTCAATAAGACCCCACATCTCACCTCTAGGCTGGGAAGCCTAAAATAAAAAAAAAAAAAAACGATCCTGGCTTTGATCGTAGCGGTGAGTCGGTAGAAGCACCGGAGGGTGACAGGAAAGGGGGGCGTCCCCTCTCACCTCCCATAAGAACGATCAAGCAGTGGAACAGCCACTATGATCATTCTTATGGTGTAGGAAATTGACGGCTGAAAAAGCTGATATCTGAATGATGCCTGTAGCTGCAACCATCATTCAGATATCCCCGCTCAAAGTCAAGGACGTCATATGACGGTGGGCGGGAACTGTTTAAAAATTGCAGAGTATTGCAGAGTATTGCAGAGTATTGCAGAGTATTGCAGAGTATTGCTGGGTATATTGCAGAGTATTGCTGGGTATATTGCAGAGTATTGCTGGGTATATTGCAGAGTATTGCTGGGTATATTGCAGAGTATTACTGGGTATATTGCAGGGTATATTGCAGAGTATTGCTGGGTATATTGCAGAGTATTGCTGGGTATATTGCAGAGTATTGCTAGGTATATTGCAGAGTATTGCTGGGTATAATGCAGAGTATTGCTGGGTATATTGCAGAGTATATTGCAGAGTATTGCTGGGTATATTGCAGAGTATTGCTGGGTATATTGCAGAGTATTGCAGGGTATATTGCAGAGTATTGCGAGGTATATTGCAGAGTATTGCAGGGTATATTGCAGAGTATTGCGAGGTATATTGCAGAGTATTGCAGGGTATATTGCAGAGTATTGCGAGGTATATTGCAGAGTATTGCTGGGTATATTGCAGAGTATTGCAGGGTATATTGCAGAGTATTGCAGGGTATATTGCAGAGTATTGCTGGGTATATTGCAGAGTATTGCGAGGTATATTGCAGAGTATTGCTGGGTATATTGCAGAGTATTGCTGGGTATAATGCAGAGTATTGCAGGGTATAATGCAGGGTATAATGCAGGGTATTGCAGGGTATATTGCAGGGATGGCTGAGCATGGAGGGATGGATGGATGTCACTGCAATTGTCACTGAGCACCGCTCAGCCCACACATGCAGCCCACAGCGGCGCTGCCATCCGATTACTCCCCCTCTTCCCCTGCACTGTACCGATCAGTACAGAGAGGGGAGGGAGGAACCGGCGTCATGACATGACGCCAGTTTGTTTACATGTGATCGCTCCATCAATTGACGGAGCGATCACATGGTAAACGGCCGCGATCAGCGGCCGTTTACCGTGATCTGTGCAGAGGACCCGGCAGACACGGAAGTTCTCGGGTGCGCGCCCCAGGGGGCGCGCGAGAGCAGGATTCTGGGATGATGTCCATGGACGTCCACCCAGAACTAGCCGACCGCACTACAGCCGTCTTTCGGCTATGGCCCGGTCGGCAAGTGGTTATAGGAAATATAAGAAAGATTATGGGAAGAGAGTTTCATTCTTCTTTCAGAATGAGACTTTGCTCCTAAACTATATATACCTTGTGTGTGTTTAACTTTGTTTTTTTTCAGGAGCAGTTGGATCTCCTATCAAGCTTTTAGGCTTTTCAGCTAGATAGATAGTGGGATTGTAACAGCCTTAATGTGGTTTTGTTTGCAGATGTGAACATATTGTTTAAAAAATGTTGAAATTGTAATGTCTTTCTACTGTTTTCCTTTCTTCTTTACTTTGATCCAAGTTTTAAGTTCAAATACCTACTCTCAGGCTTGGGAGTTATTTTTGACAGACGTTGAGGACAACATCTATTGTAGTGGGGGGAGTATGTAGCGCTGGTAGATTTCTAATCTACTGCTGATAGGTAAATCTAGTGGGTTACTTGTTAGGTGAAGTTAGATTTGCCTCTGTTCCAGCTTGACTGAGTTGCGGGTAGTTTCACACTGCGCCGGTGGGTGTCATTATCACCATGGGCAAGTGTTGGAAAGGCAACGTGTTGAAGCGTATGGGTGCTCCTCTGTCCCGGAGACAACTCAGTGGAGGTGGTCCTCCAAGTTGCATTCTGGGAGAGGGTATTTATGGGACAGATGCCATGTTTAGGGGTTCGTTTTCCATCCACCTGCTGGCCCTCCTGGCCGACAGGTATGTGTTAGGAGTACCACCTCGTGGTCCTCCGATCGGGAGGCCCACGTGGCTGCAGCGTGTAGGTGGGCCCAGAAGCTTGTCTGGGGCCTACCACAGCGGCAGAGGAATGGTCCTGAGCTGTCTATCCTGAGTGAAAAAGCTGGACAACCGAGAAGATCCCAGGGGAGGACCCGTCATAGAAGGATCATGCAGAGTGCTGGTCTGGAGAGGGGCCTGGTGACTCAGTTGGAGGACGTATCCTGAAGTAATCTTACTGCACAATACTGCCGGGTTGGATTAAAGGTTCAAGTGCTGTGTCTGATATTCACCGTAAACCATTACATCCTGCGGCAGAGGATCGTATGGGTTTTATTTCAAACAAGCTTGTGGCAGAGACTTTTGTTCGTGCTGCACTCTGGCTGCAAGGCAAGTGAGAGAAACCTATCCAGGCGGGCAAAGATTGAATCCCACAAGGGGAGTGCATTCAGCTACAAGCGTTCAGTTCCTAACGATGTACTAAAGAATACTAAGTAAATGTATTTGAGCTTCCCTGCAACTTTCCTTCTACCTCTTTCCTGCTACTTCCTTTATTACCTGTTCATTAAAGCATTGGAAAAGATACTCAAGTGTCTGGTGCCTACATTGTCCGGAGGTAAACTCAAAGGGACCCTAGACCCGGTGCCGGTGAAATAGAGGTGGTGAAAGTGAAGGTAACAGCCCGCTTTAAACCAGCAGCTCCACCGTGAGTGATTGCTACACATACATACATGCACACACATATACATACATACTCATACATGCACACACATATACATACATGCACACACACATACAGTAGATATATATTCTTATAAAAAACAGCAGACCTTCTTTACCTTTAGCGCTTCCTGCCGGGTACTGCACTGTAGGGGGAGACAAAGAGCACACACTGTGCTTTCACTTTGATGAGCTCCCTGCACAGTCAGTGCTGATTACAGTTCGGCTGACAAACGAGGAGCTTGGTCTCAGCTATCCCTGCCGTTCCACCTATCGAAGAGTACAGGGGGCCCTCAAGGGCCCCTGCAGCAAGGGGCCCAGTCCCCATGGTGATCTCAGTGACCCCTATTATTCCGCCACTGCCCAAAGCTTTTAACTTTTCCACTAATTTGTCAGGAACTACTGTGTTAAATGCAGAGCTAAAATCAATGAATGACATCCTAACATATGTGTTTGAGTGCTGAAGATGTGTCAAGGCAGCCATTCAATGCAATAGCAATTGTATCATCTGTGTATCTATTTGCACGATAGGCAAACTGATACCTATCCAGATCACCAGGAATGCCTTAAGATGTGATAATACGAGCCTCTCAAAACATTTCATGATGATCGGAGTTCGGGCAACTGGGCGATAATCATTTAAGCATGATACCGCTGATTTTCTAGCTATTGGGACAATAGTAGTAGATTTAAAACAATAAGGTACTGCAGCTGCTTCAATGATCAGTAAAAACCCCCCACTAACTGGTCTGCACATCCCCCCAGTATACGGGCCGACACCCCGTCTGGTCCTGCTGTCTTTCTGATGTCAATCTTCCTCATATTTGACCTGACCTCATGTATTTGTAATACCAGTAAATGATCATCCTCCACTAGTTCTTTATTATGGGTTTCACATCTGATATTTTGGCCCTCAAAGTGAGTAAGAAATGGGTTTAACCACCTCAATACAGGCACTTTCACCCCCTTCCTGCCCAAGCCATTTTTCAGTTTTCAGCGCTGTCGCACTTTGAATGACAATTGCGCGGTCATGTTACACTATACCCTAATGAAATTTTTATCATTTTTTCCCCACAAATAGAGCTTTCTTTGGTGGTATTTGATCACCTCTGCGGTTTTTATTTATTGCGCTATAAACAAAAGAAGAGGGACAATTTTGAAAAAACACAATATTTTTTACTTTTTGCTATAATAAATATCCAATTTTTTTTTTTTTTTTAACAAATTTTTTCCTCAGTTTAGGCCGATACGTATTCTTCTACATATTTTTGGTAAAAAAAAATTGCGCTAAGCGTATATTGATTGGTTTGCGCAAAAGTTATAGCGTCTACAAAATAGGGGATAGATTTATAGCATTTTTATTATTTATTTATTTTTTACTAGTAATGGCGGCGATCTGCAATTTTTATTGTGACTGCGATATTGCGGCGGACATATCGGACACTTTTGACACATTTTTGGGACCATTCACATTTATACAGCGATCAATGCTATAAAATTGCATTGATTACTGTGTAAATGTGACTGGCAGGGAAGGGGTTAACACTAGGGGGCGCTCGAGGGGTTAATGTATTACCTAAGGAGGTGATTCTAACTGTGGGGGGAGGGGACTGACTGGGGGAGGTGACCGATCGCTGTCCCTATGTACAAGGGACACGCCATCGGTCTCCTCTCCTCTCTGACAGGACGTGGATCTGTGTTTACATGCACAGATCCACGCTCCTGCTCTGTTACCCGGCAATCGCGGGTGCCCGGCGGACATCGCGGCCGCCGGGCACGCGCACCGGGTCCCGAGCGACGCAGCGGGCACGCGCGCCGCGCCGCCGGCGGCGCGCGCGCGCCCCCTAGTGGCTCGGAAGGCGAGGACGTCATATGACGTCCTCCCAGAACAATAGAAGCCTCGTCCAGCCGTCATATGACGGTGGGCGGTGGCTTAGCGGTTAAGGTGTCAGGGAGCACTTTACAAACCTGTGTATTCCTAGATTTAAAATCTACCATTGTTTTAATCCTCTTCCACATGCTACAAGAATTTTGATTTTCAAAATAAGATTCAATGCGCTGTTTATATCTACGCTTAGCCTCCTTAATGCCTTTCTTTAATTCATTCCGAGCTTTCCTATAGACCGTAGGGTGGCCCGATCTAAAGGCCACATCCCTTGCTCTAAGCTGAGCCCTTACTTTACCATCCAACCAAGGCTTTGGGTTTGGGAACACCTTAATAGTTTTTGTAACTAAATCCATTCCAAAGTGGTGCAGGAGCCTTTTGGCTGCACCAGAATCAGATCACGTGAGTGTTCACATCCGTGTGATTCTATTCTGGAAATCACACTGCGTTTTGGGAACTAATTTCAGGTTATCTTTATTTTAACATACACACCTGCAGCGGTTCACATGAACAGGGTGTGATTTGGATGTGGTGTGGAATGACTGCACAGAATTTGTTGGGAAATTACAGTGCAAAATTGTGACCCGGCATGTGACCCGGCAGGTGTTTTTCAGGCACTTTTGGACTAAAAATAGCACCTGTAAAGTGCCTGAAAAATGTCTCCCCTGCAGTCTCAGTGTGAGAGTCCCGAGTGCTTCCACACCGAGGCAATGCGATGGCAGGACGTTAAAAAAAACTCCTGCAATCAGCATCTTTGGAGCGGTGGAGGAGCGATGTATACACCTCATCCTCGTGCATCCTGGCGTGGAGAACAAATCACCAGTGGTGACAAGTGACACGCTCGGGGCTCCCACTGATTCTGCATTATGGTGAGTTGAACTATTTCATTTTATATTACAATGTAATTATAGAAATAATGCGCTTCAATTATCCTGACACCATAACAACCATGGTGCCGGGATGATTGAAGCACCAACACCAGGTGTTTGGAGTATCTTTATCTGCTAATTGATAAACTTTCTGGAATACACATATTTGTGGTGTAGGATCTGGGCCTGCTGTCCCTCCATCCCTCTTTCTTTCCTTCTCTCTCCTTCTCTCCCTATTTCTTTCTTTATTTCTCCCTCCATCCCTCGTTCATCTCAGACTCAAAAACTCAGAAAGATACAACAAATTCTTACCTCTGTGACACGTTCAGACAAATCTCTCAATGTTTCAGTTCCTTATACAGTATTTCTCTCCCTGACCCATAGCAGGAAATCGCAAGTTTCCTGAGCTGTGGTCTCAGAGAGGGTCTTGTGCAAAGCTGAAGTTTACAGAGGAAGTAAATTGTGATGTGTTTTACTTTGTCTTTATTTCCCTGCAAAAGTAAAACATAAGGGGCTACTATGCATCGCATCGCATCACATAGTAGCCCATTATGTGTCACTTACCTGAAACTGAAGCCTGTGATGTCACCACTGTCCCCACTAGCAACGAGCATCCATCTTCACCCCTCTTCCTTTCGGGGCCATGAACTCCGGCTCTGTGATTGACCAAAATTGTGTGACGTCACTCCTACGCATGCATGCGGGAGCCGCCAGTCACGGCATGACCCCTTTAGAAATGGAACGATCTGCCCTTTCTAAAGTGTGCATGTGCCGTAGACATCGGCACACGGCTATATTGTAAATATCTCCTTAATGGTGTAGGTTTAGGAGATATTTCCAGCACCTACAGGTAAGCCTTAATATAGGCCTTAATATAGGCTTACCTGTAGGTAAAAGTGGTTGTACAGGGTGTGCAGGGTGTGCGGGGTGTACAAGGTGTGTGGGGTGTGCAAAGTGTGCGGGGTGTGCAGGATGTACAAGGTTTACAGGGTGTGCAGGGTATATAGGGTATACAGGGTGTGCACGGTGTTCAAGGTGTGCAGGGTGTAGAGGGTGTACGGGGTGTGCAAGGTGTACAGGGTGTATGGGGTGTGCGGGGTGTACGGGGTGCACGGGGTGCACAGGGTGTACAGGGTGGGCAGGGTGTACAGGGTGCACAGGGTGTACAGGGTGCGCAGGGTGTACAGGGTGTGCAGCGTGTTCAGGGTGTACAAGGTGTGCAGGGTGTGCAGGGTGTACAGGGTGTACAAGGTGTGCAGGGTGTGCAGGGTGTACAGGGTGTGCAGGGTGTGCAGGGTGTGCAAGATGTACAGGGTGCACGGGGTGTGCAAGGTGTATGTGGTGTGCAGGGTGTGCAAGGTGTTTGGGGTGTACAGGGTGTGCAGGATGTACAAGGTGTGCATGGTGTGCGGGGTGTACAGGGTGTGCGGGGTGTGCGGGGTGTACAGGGTGTGCAAGGTGTACGGGGTGTGCAGGATGTACAAGGTGTGCAGGGTGTGCAGCATGTGCAGGGTGTGCAGGGTGTGCAAGGTATACAGGGTGCACGGGGTGTGCAAGGTGTACAGGGTGTACGGGGTGTGCGGGGTGTGCAGGAATGTGCAAGGTGTGCGTGGTGTGCGTGGTGTGCAGGGTGTACGGGGTGTACAAGGTGTGCAGGGTGTGCTGGGTGTGCAAGGTGTGCGGAGTGTGCGGGGTGTGCGGGGTGTGCGGGGTGTACAGGGTGTGCGGGGTGTGCGGAGTGTGCGGGGTGTGCGGGGTGTGTGGGGTGTGCGGGGTGTACAGGGTGTGCGGGGTGTGCGGAGTGTGCGGGGTGTGCGGGGTGTGCGGGGTGTACAAGGTGTGCAGGGTGTGCTGGGTGTGCAAGGTGTGCGGAGTGTGCGGGGTGTGCGGGGTGTGCGGGGTGTACGGGGTGTGCGGGGTGTGCGGAGTGTGCGGGGTGTGCGGGGTGTGCGGGGTGTGCGGGGTGTACAGGGTGTGCGGGGTGTGCGGAGTGTGCGGGGTGTGCGGGGTGTGCGGGGTGTACAGGGTGTGTGGGGTGTGCGGAGTGTGCGGGGTGTGCAGGGTGTGCAGGGTGTACGGGGTGTCCAGGGTGTGCAGGGTGTACAACCACTTTAAACTCACCCTCTGAGGTCTTTCAGGACTCGTTTATAACACTCAGATGCACTCAAATGTTTTATTTTTAACGCAGTACAAATGCATATGCCAAAAAAGTTTACGTATTTCAATAAACCTCATTTATACCATTGTGTTGCCTTTATGTAGGTTTAAAAAAAAGTACAGCTTGCTGCATTTTGTGTGATTCCCTGAAAACAATCAAATCCACAAACAATTTAATAGCCTTAACGTCTCATCCGATCATTTGATAGGATTCAATCAAACTGAGTCGATCAGTCAGGGAAGGAATATTATCATTTTCAATCAGTCAGCAGCACTGAGAAACACTATCTTACCAAAAGTATTGGGACGCCTGCTTTTACACACATGAACTTTAATGACATCCCAGTCTAATGCCCCGTACACACGGTCAGATTTTCCGATGGACAATGTCCGATCGGAGCGTGTTGTTGGAAATTCTGACCGTGTGTGGGCGCCATCGGACATTTTCCATCGGATTTTCCGACACACAAAGTTGAACAGCAGGAGATAAAATTTTCCGACAACAAAATCCGATCGCGTCAATTCCGACCGCGTGTGGCCTGTTCCGACGCACAAAGTGCCACGCATGCTCAGAAGAAATTCCGACACGGGACAGCTCGTTCTGGTAAACTTAGCGTTAGCAATGGATACAGCACTTTCGTCACGCTGCAATGTTAAAAATGGTTTAATACAGCGCACTCTCTTCTTCTTTATAATGTGACAAGAATATAGTAGTTTTGCTGCTCATATTCACACACACTTCTCACAAACTTATTTTGTTACTATTTATCTGGATTCCTTCAATATATTTTGATTTCTCACATCTGACAACATATTTTTGTATATTTTATTTATTTTTTTTTGGCTTTAATGTAGAATCTTTTTTTGTGTTTCTCTTTTTTATATTTTTTTTTTGGTGATTTTGATTTGTACTCCCGAAAATGTTTGTGTGTTTTTGGTGACAAGTTCCCACAACACCATTGATATGTTGTTCTATTTAATCTGTAGGAGATTGTTTGGTGTTGTTGTCCCTTGTTAATTTCACATTTTATGTTAGAAATGTACCTGAATCGTCACCAACAAACTGTCCTTTTTGGATGAAAACACACACAGGAGAGTAGAATTTACCAAAAAAAATGTTATTAAGGGGTCACAACTATAAAAAAAAGAGGGAGGCAACGCTGGAGAAACTGCAGAAATTGGCGAAGCCTTGGACCCCCAGGGCAGACATCAATTATTTAAAAGCAAAATTGGTGCCCTGAGGAGTCCATATCTAAGGGAGGGCAGTCTGGTCCAGAAGTCCCAGAGATCCGGAAAGCAGCAGATAACATCTGTGTCCCCAGGCTTTGGTCATACGAGAGACTGCAGCTTCTGTCAGACCAGACTGAACCCAGGGCCATCACTCTTTGGTCTTCCTTCCACGCCTCCTTTCAGCCTTTGGCTGTGGTGGTGGAGTTGTGGCAGGAGGAGGAGGAGGAGGAGGAGGATCGTCGTTCTCAATGACATCCGTCTTGTGTGTCAGTTCCCCACTCTCCCCCTTACGTAGGACTTTATAAATAAGGTCCTCAGAGAGCCTGCGTTGGCCCTCCTGCATGCCCTGCAATTTGGTGGCAGCCATGCAGGCAAAGGCCTCTTCAGGACTGGGGAAGGCTCTGAGGGACGCAGAAGCCTCCTGGATCAGCCTGTATGCTGAATCCTGCACGGGACTGGGAGTGGCCTTCCTGGCCCTTTTGTATGGCAGGCGGAGGAACCTGAGACTCAGTCAGGCTGTGACTGGTCCCTGGCTTCTCTTGGCTGACACTTAGCCCTGCCTCCTCCTGGCTGCCACTAATCCCCGCCTCCTCCTGGCTGACACTAATCCCCGCCTCCTCCTGGCTGAGGTCTTCCTGTGTATGAAAAAGGGACATAGTTTTAGTATTTTTTCCATCAATCACACACAATTTTCACCTCCTGACTGCTGCAAATTGAATGTTAACAAATATAACAGACTATCCTTCTGAGCTCAGCATTTTGCATTCTTGTCCCAATTTTGGGTGCCCGCTACTGTCTATTGATATGTAAAACACTTTTTTTAATCAGCAATTAATGATCAATAATAACATCTAATAAACATGATTTATTTATTGCCCAGAAATCTGTAGAAGAATGCTATACCTGACTTCAGCTGGGCTCCTCCACTTCTTCCTGGCTGGAAGGCCCAGGTTGGACATCAGAAGCCTCAGCTGGTATGGAAGGAAGCGTGGAAGGAAGAGTGGAGAGGGATTCCCTGACTTCAGTGTGGTCTGACAGAAATCGCAGTCTCTCATAGTACCACAGCCTGGGGACATAAACGTCATCTGCTGCAGCTCCGGATCTCTGGGAATCCGTGACCTTCTTCCGCTCCCTAAGATATGTGCTCCTCAGGCCACCAATTTTAGCTTTTAAATAGGTGATGGTTGCTGTGGGGACCACCGGCTTCACCAACTCCAGCAGTTTCTCCAGCGCTGTCTGCCTCTTCTGTTTGTGATTATAGTGGGGATGTCTCACCTGCCACAGACAGGGCAGCTCCCTGTATTTGTCAATAAACAGGGGCAGGAAATTGTGGTTGTTGAACCCATCCATTTTCTCTGCAAGACACAACACAAGACAAACCCTAATGCCAGGCCAAACTCCCCTAATCTTGTTACAATATAGGCTTCCTTTTTGAAGCAGTATAGGCCCAAGTTTAGATCCTACCTACGTTAGCACGATCGGCGTCTCCGATGCTCCTTCCTCCGTTAACAGATCGTACGTAAGACGCGCGCGTGTTACGATTTATACACACTGCGCATGCGTATAACTCTGTCCGCCCCTGACGTTCTTTCTAGTCTATTCCCCGCCCCTTTTCGTTCGGTGCAGTGGGGGAAGAGCACATGGCAGATAGACAGCAGGATCGTGCTAATTGTAGCAATGAGGAGGAGGAGGAGGAAAGGCCGGAGCCTGAAACGTCCCGATCCAGAAGGAGATTTAAGGACTCAAATATGTCCTTTGGGGAGATGTTGGAAATGGTGGACATCCTGAAGAAGGCCGACTATGATGGAAAGTATGGGCCCTACCCCAACCCCAATGTCCGAAAGGCCAAGATCATGGCGAAAGTGGTCAGGAGTCTGCACCGGAATTTCGGGGTATGACGATCGAAAGATCAGCTCAGGAAGCGGTGGTCGGACCTGAAATTACGAGAACATGAGCAGTACAGAAAGATCCGGAGAGTGCTGCAAAAAAGTAAGTAGTTGTGCTGTGTTCCTATTCTTTATGTTTATTACGTCCGTGCTGCTCCATGTTCTTTTAGGAATTGTTGTACAGTTTAAAATGGCAACTTTCATGTTCATGGGCACATTATTCGTTCAGATCACACATTTTTATTTCGGACTATAAAATACCATTGTTTGGGCCATATGCATTTGGCCACCATTTTGACGCCCTATACTTGTCTTCAAAGAATTGGGTTGTGTAGATGACTTTGTTACTAGAATGAAATGCAAACTAGATTGTGTGTAAGGAGAGGACACTCAGCAGCTGTTTTCACATCTGGACACTGGAGCACTAGTGTGGGACAAAAGAACACCATTTTTATTAGGGGGCCACACAGGTGCTCCAGTGTATACTATAGGGGGGCTACATCTGTGAAGCTTGTACCAAACAGGTAAAGTATTGCAGCTTGACAAAGGACACTAAAAAAGCTACATCTTGGAACTCGGCTAAAATAGATAATTGTACCCCACTTCCAAGCAATGTTTCATCTTTATAGTTCTGACATCAAATATCTGTGTGCTAATTATACCATTTTTGTTTTACATAGGGGAGAAAAGACTCGGAGGACACCCCTCATCCCAGGAGACTAGAGCCCCCCCTCTGGAAGAAGGGGAAATCCCCCCAACACAAGAAGAGCAGGAGGAAGAAGACGTGGTGGAAATAGTCACCACAACAGGTGAGTGTCTGCAACCACAGGCTCAGATAAGAAATGGATGGCGGCTTTTTTTTTAAACCTAATTTATTTTGGGTTTCCTCTCTTTTTAGGTGATCGTGAGGTTGTGGATCCAGATCCTTTCACATCCGAAAGTGCCCAGATCCTGATCGGGAGATCATGGGGTGTAATTTACAATTGAAAATCATCAAGCAAAACATCAATGATGTTATTCCAAAATATAAAAACATCATTGATGTTTTGGGGCGAGTTTAAAACCCCTCCAAATCACTTTCTTCTTTTGTGTGCTACAATGTGTGAAATGTTTTTGTGATTTTTCCCAAAGCCAAATTTGGAGGATGCACACAGTGTGCCAACATGTGCTATCTGCCATCACGGGAGATCAATGGACGCGTTTTGGGGGTGCAACCCCTTCCTCAATAATAAAGTAGCGGTGAGGAAGGGCTTTCTCCCCCAAAACACATCCCTTGATCCCCCCTGATGGCAGATAGCACATGTTGACATTGTGAAATTTGTGTGCATCTTCCAAATTTGGCTTTTCCAGGGGTGATTTCACCCCATCTGAACGCAATATCAAACACAGTTCCTAAATACTCATGTCTGATATTGCCTTCCAGTTCTACCAAATGTGAACTTTGTAAGATCAAGATTTGTGTCTTTCTTGTTGGTTTTACACAGGCCTGTTTTCTATAAAATGCACATTTTGATTTTGGATAATGACACCCCAAAAATTGTTATACAACAAACATGTTGGTTTGTCAGAAAAACCTTTGGTAAATGCACATGTGATTGTGCAGGTATTAAAAAGATTGTTCATCAAGAATGTGTGGATTATTGTCTCAACGCTACAACACTTTTGGGGTGATGTAATTGTTGTTTTATGAGAAAATGGGAGTAATTTCCTAAGGGCAAATCCTCTTTGCACTACAAGTGCTGTTTCAGTGCAGTTGCAAGGGCACTGGTAGTGCAAAGTGTCTTTGCATTTAGTAAATAACAGCCAACTGTGCTTTGTAAGGTTACACAATCACAACATTTTCTGGATTCCACACATTTCTGTCAGGGTTAGCTAAAACAAACACAAGCAGTAAATGTCCACAAAGAAGAGCCTGGGGGAGATGCCTGTCGAGAACTTGAGGTCCTGCAGACTTCTCCCTGTGGCCAAATACCGCAGGGTAGCGACCAACCTCTGCTCCGGAGTGATGGCTTGCCTCATGCAGGTATCCTGCCTGCTAATATAAGGGGTCAGCGAAGCCAACAGACGGTGAAATACGGGGTCCGTCATCCTGAGAAAGTTCCTGAAATCATCAGGATTATTCTCATGGATCTCACGGAGCAAAGGCATATGACAGAACTGGTCACGCTGGAGCAACCAATTCTTGGTCCATGAACTCCTCCCCACCCTGTTCATGGACTGGACTTGTGTCAAGGCCAGGACCCCAACACCAAGCCCTCGCACAGCACGAACTGTACGAGGAGTACGCATACGAAACATGGCTAGAAAACGGTCGGCTGCTCAGAACGAAGTAACAGAACGCACTGAAGAACAGCAAGGCCTGTGAAGAGCGACCTGAAAACCAGTAACGAACGAACAAGAATACAATGACTACCTAAAGTCACGCGGAACTTGCTGCACGCACTGAAGAGCAGATACAAACCCACAAGCACAAACTGAACAGCAGAAAACGATCTGAAAGCCACGAGTCTGAAAAAGCGCGAATCGTCTCTCACCAAACTTTTACTAACACGAGATTAGCAAAAGGAGCCCAAAGGGTGCCGCGCTTGGTTCTGAACCGGCCTTTTCTAGTCTTGTCGTACGTGGTGTACGTGACCGCGTGGTTGGCGATCGGAAATTCCGACAACTTTGTGCGACCGTGTGTAGGCAAAACAAGTTTGAGCCAACATCCGTCGCAAAAAACCCTAGGATTTTGTTGTCGGAATGTCCGAAGAAAGTCCGACCGTGTGTACGCCCTATTAGTCCGTAGGGTTCAATATTGAGTTGGCAATTTTTTTTATTTGAGAATCTTGCAAACAAGAAACACATTCCAACTTTTTTTTATACAAAAATACAAAAAAATAAATATTATACATATATACACACATACACGTTCAGACGAATCTCTCAATGTTTCAGTTCCTTATACAGTATTTCTCTCCCTGACCCATAGCAGGAAATCGCAAGTTTCCTGAGCTGTGGTCTCAGAGAGGGTCTTGTGCAAAGCTGAAGTTTACAGAGGAAGTAAATTGTGATGTGTTTTACTTTGTCTTTATTTCCCTGCAAAAGTAAAACATAAGGGGCTACTATGCATCACATCGCATCACATAGTAGCCCATTATGTGTCACTTACCGGAAACCGAAGCCTGTGATGTCACCACTGTCCCCACTAGCAACGAGCATCCATCTTCACCCCTCTTCCTTCTGGGGCCATGAACTCGGGCTCTGTGATTGACCAAAATTGTGTGACGTCACTCCTACGCATGCATGCGGGAGCCGCCAGTCATGGCATGACCCCTTTAGAAATGGAACGATCTGCCCTTTCTAAAGTGCACATGTGCCGTAGACATCGGCACACGGCTTTATTGTAAATATCTCCTAAATGGTGTAGGTTTAGGAGATATTTCCAGCACCTACAGGTAAGCCTTAATATAGGCCTTAATATAGGCTTACCTGTAGGTAAAAGTGGTTGTACAGGGTGTGCAGGGTGTACAGGGTGTGCGGGGTGTACAAGGTGTGTGGGGTGTGCAAAGTGTGTGGGGTGTGCAGGGTGTGCAGGATGTACAAGGTTTACAGGGTGTGCAGGGTATATAGGGTATACAGGGTGTGCACGGTGTTCAAGGTGTGCAGGGTGTAGAGGGTGTACGGGGTGTGCAAGGTGTACGGGGTGTATGGGGTGTGCGGGGTGTGCAGGGTGTATGGGGTGCGCAGGGTGTACAGGGTGTGCAGGGTGTACAGGGTGCGCAGGGTGTACAGGGTGTGCAGCGTGTTCAGGGTGTGCAGCGTGTTCAGGGTGTGCAGCGTGTTCAGGGTGTGCAGCGTGTTCAGGGTGTACAAGGTGTGCAGGGTGTGCAGGGTGTACAGGGTTTACAGGGTGTGCAAGATGTACAGGGTGCATGGGGTGTGCAAGGTGTACGGGGTGTGCAGGGTGTGCAAGGTGTATGGGGTGTACGGGGTGTGCAGGGTGTGAAGGATGTACAAGGTGTGCATGGTGTGCGGGGTGTACAGAGTGTGCGGGGTGTGCAAGGTGTGCGGGGTGTACAGGGTGTGCAAGGTGTAGAGGGTGTGCAGGATGTACAAGGTGTGCAGGGTGTGCAGCGTGTGCAGGGTGTGCAGGGTGTACAGGGTGTGCAGGGTGTGCAAGGTATACAGGGTGTATGGGGTGTGCGGGGTGTGCAGGATGTGCAAGGTGTGCGTGGTGTGCAGGGTGTGTAAGGTGTACGGGGTGTACAAGGTGTGCAGGGTGTGCTGGGTGTGCAAGGTGTGCAGAGTGTGCGGGGTGTGCGGGGTGTACAGGGTGTGCGGGGTGTGTGGGGTGTGCAGGGTGTACGGGGTGTGCGGGGTGTGCGGGGTGTGCGGGGTGTGCGGGGTGTGCGGGGTGTACAGAGTGTGCGGAGTGTGCGGGGTGTGCGGAGTGTGCGGGGTGTGCGGGGTGTGCGGGGTGTGCGGGGTGTACAGAGTGTGCGGAGTGTGCGGGGTGTGCGGAGTGTGCGGGGTGTGCGGGGTGTACAGGGTGTGCAGAGTGTGCAGAGTGTGCAGAGTGTGCGGGGTGTGCAGGGTGTACGGGGTGTGCGGAGTGTGCGGGGTGTGCGGGGTGTGCAGGGTGTCCGGGGTGTGCAGGGTGTGCAGGGTGTGCAGGGTGTACAACCACTTTAAACTCACCCTCTGTGGTCTTTCAGGACTCGTTTATAACACTCAGATGCACTCAAATGTTTTATTTTTAACGCAGTACAAATGCATATGCCAAAAAAGTTTACGTATTTCAATAAACCTCATTTATACCATTGTGTTGCCTTTATGTAGGTTTAAAAAAAAGTACAGCTTGCTGCATTTTGTGTGATTCCCTGAAAACAATCAAATCCACAAACAATTTAATAGCCTTAACGTCTCATCCGATCATTTTCCATAAGATTCGATCAAACTGAGTCGATCAGTCAGGGAAGGAATATTATCATTTTCAATCAGTCAGCAGCACTGAGAAACACTATCTTACCAAAAGTATTGGAATGCCTGCTTTTACACACATGAACTTTAATGACATCCCAGTCTTAGTCCGTAGGGTTCAATATTGAGTTGGCAATTTTTTTTATTTGAGAATCTTGCAAACAAGAAACACATTCCAACTTTTTTTTATACAAAAAAATAAATATTACATATATACACACACACATATATATATATATATATATATATATATATATATATATATATATATACATATATACACACACACACACATACATATACACACACATACATATACATATATTTCCTTTTTTTTTTTTTTTAAATATGCATAACTTATTGTATACACGACTAAACATAATAATAAAGGCTTACTTCAACCTATAATATATGAACAAAAGGGTTTTTTCCCAACCAAGAGGAATATCACTGTATCATATTATACTGCACACGTGTGTGTGTGTGTGTGTGTATGTGTGTGTGTGTGTATGTGTGTGTGTGTGTGTGTGTGTATATATATATATATATATATATATATATACATACACATATATATACAATACACATACACATATCAATAAATAGCACAGACATCTTCAACAATTCTACACATTACTCAACTTGATTAACATTCAGACCAAGAAACATAGATTATCATGTGTATGTAGCCTTTCTTCGAAATTATGTTTATCCTTGAAAATCTAAAGGAGTGTCCAGAGAGAAAACAGGGAAAGAACTCAACACCTAGAGATCAACAAACAGCAGCTACAGGCCTGATATTCCTCCATGCCTTTATCCAGACCCTTTGCCGCCATCTGGCTTTCTCGAGACCCCAAATTTTCCCTACCTCACCAAGAATCTCACACACCACCACCGGAACAGGAAGGACTTTCTGTAGAAGGGATACCTGACACCGTGCATTCCAGGTGTAATATCGGACTACTAAGCAGACTAGAAAAAGAGTGTCCAAATCAAATCCCTTGCGTTTCTGCAATGCTCCATACACCCACTCAGCATAAGACATGCAAGGCAGGAAAGGAATATTCAGAGCCCTCCACACCTTTTTATAGACTTCTATATTGAAAGGGCACTGAAGCAAGAAGTGGTCCATGGTTTCCACTTCACGCTGACACTCCACTCTTGGACAATCACAATTGTCCAAAGAGCGGCACTTCACGTTCCCCCTCACATAGAGCCTACCGTGGAAAGCGAGCCAGGCCTGGTCCCTAAATTTCAAGGGAATCCGCTCAGAATTTATTAAATGTAAACCCTCCCTCATAATATGACCTGGGCAATCCCTTAAGGCCAGTGGCGCATGAAAGACAGTACCCACGATCTTCTCCCCCAGGAGTCTCCTAGGAAGGGACCTGATATCCTCTGCTGTCACATGCCACCGTTTAAGAATTTTCAGGCACAGGGCAACATAAGCCGGGAGCTTACCATGCTTGATCCTTAGGCTTTTCACTGGCCCGCCACTCTCCCAACAGCCCAGAAAATGTCTAAACCAGATCTGGAAAATACCTACCCATCCAGGCGGTCTCTCTGCTAGCATGTTATCAAAATTGTGTTTCAAAAACATCAGAGAGAAGAACACGAGCGGGTTGACCATCTCTAGGCTACCCTTCCACCTAGATAGGTAAGTCACATTCCGCTTCACAAGATTCAGCCTGTTCCCCCATAATAATTGGAAGAAACAACTATAAATCCTGGTATAGCAAGACTCTGGCAAGATGCAAACAAAGCTGACATACAGAAAGGTAGGAATCAGGTAGGTCTTAATAAAGTCCACCCTTTCCCTCAAGGAGAGCCACCACCCTTTCCAGCATTTCACCTTGACATCAGCATCATTCAGCCTGGCTTCCCAATTTGACTTACTGTAATCATCAGGGCCAAACTCAATGCCTAATACTTTGACTTTCTGCTGAGGCCTCGGGAAGGTGTCCGGAAGTGCAAAGCTCTCACCTCCCTCGCTCATCAAAAAAACTTCACTTTTATCACGGTTGACATTGGAGCCTGATGCCTCAGAATACTGCTCTATAACTGAAACCACCTCCTGTGCCTCCTCTGTCCCAGAGATAAAGACAGAAACATCATCAGCATAGGCTACAACCCTCAAGGGCGGCTCACCAGTAATGCCCACCGGCACCCCGCACAACGGTCTGCTCTCTAGCCTTTTGATGAAGGGGTCGATTGCGAACACGTATAGCAAAGGGCTCAGCGGACACCCCTGGCGCACCCCCGATCCAACCCTGAAGGGCCGTCCAACCCAACCGTTAACAAGCATGAAGCTCTCTGCCTCTCTGTATAAAGTCTTAAGCCATCCAATAAACCCACCCTCCAGGCCATACTTGTCAAGGAGAAGCCAGAGGTACTCATGATTGACACGATCAAAAGCCTTCGCCTGATCCAGTGCCAGCAAATACTTTCCCCAGCCTTCAGCCCTGCAACGTTCCAGAGCCTCCCGGACAGCTAACACCGCTGAAAAAGTGCTTCTGCCCTGGACCGAATAGTGCTGCTGACGAGAAAGCAATCTGTCTGCTACTGACGACAAGCACCAGAAAATTATCTTCGCCAGAATCTTTCTATCGACATTGAGAAGGCTAATGGGGTGCCAATTCTCAATCATCAAGGGATCCTTGCCTTTTGACAACAGAATGACAGCAGATTGTCTCATGGAGGGAGGGAGCGAACCCTCCTGCAGACAGCCGTTAAATACCTCCACAAGATAAGGTACCAAGCTGGATTTGAAAATCTTATAAAATTCAGCCATCAATCCGTCTGGCCCAGGGGTTTTCTTAATAGCCAGACTATCTATAGCTTTGACTACCTCTTCTGCTGTGATTCCCCAGTCAAACTTGCAAGCGGAATGTTATTTCCTAGACTTGGTGTAGAATCCAGAAAACTCGACATCTTTGCTCGATCGAGGTACTTCTCCCCCCGAAGATCCACATAAAAAGACCTTGAGACCTCCAGGATCCCTGACCTGGATTTCATCAAAGAGCCCGTACTATCCCTTAGCCCAACAATCATCTTAACTGCTGCGCTTTGTTTGCAGTTCTGATAAGGGTCGGGCGAGTGATATTTTCTGTAGTCCCTTTCCAGAACCAAAGAAGCGTGCCGGTCATACTGATACTTCCTAAGAAGTTTCACCTCTGAGATTGCCCCGGAATCTCCACCACTCGAGGCAAGGCGATCAGGTTTTCTCCGCAGCTGCTGGTAGGCAATGTACTTACCAAGCTGTTTCCTTTTTCCTATGGCCTTGAAAAACCCACTAATCCGGCTTTTGGCAAGCTCCCACCACTCCGACTTACTGCTGCAGAAATCCAGGATGGTTACCTGAGCCTGAAAAAAACCTCAAAAGATTGTCTTACCTCCTTGTCATCCAGCAGAGCTAATGTCCACAAATATTGAAAATAACAGTGAAAAAACTTATAAGTCTCTCAATGTAGGTGAAAAAAATCCAATGAGTGAAAATGAAAAACAAATGACATGGAGTGTCCCACTGGAAATAGTACATGGATGTAAAACGACAGATGTTATGACACGGGTAAATCATCAGATAATCCCCAAGTTGTATCTCACAACTGCATGTGACTTAGTAAAGTTGGTGTGTAAGAAACTCTTACCAGATACATTGGACTCCCTTGTCAGCGACAGGGAGTCACTCGAGTGGGTTGCCTCTCAGGGCCTGAAAGCGGACGTCACGGCTCTGCGAACCATCTGGGTCAAACTCTGCGTGGATCTCCCGGGGCCACCAGGTGGGTCCTCTCAAAGGATGGCCAAGGTGCGAATCAGAAGGAACAGTGCGTCACGTGAGAAAGCTGGAATGAAGGCTGGTTGGATCTCAGATACATTGGACTCCCTTGTCAGCGACAGGGAGTCACTCGAGCGGGTTGCCTCTCAGGGCCTGAAAGCGGACGTCACGGCTCTGCGAACCATCTGGGTCAAACTCTGCATGGATCTCCCGGGGCCACCAGGTGGGTCCTCTCAAAGGATGGCCAAGGTGCGAATCAGAAGGAACAGTGCGTCACGTGAGAAAGCTGGAATGAAGGCTGGTTGGATCTCTCAGTGGATATGTGGAGAAAAAATAAACAGGCTCCACATAGTGTAGATGAACAAAAAGTGGGATTTTTATTGCTAAAAACGCCAGGATACAATAAAATGTGATCACAAGGTGTAAAAACAAAGATGGGCAACAAGAAGGATGCTGAAAGCGTCCGACGCGTTTCGATCAAATGGATCGTCTACTGGGGCATAAAGCATCCCCTCCAAGTTGCCTAATATTTATAAAAAACATTCTAAAAAGCAAATTGTATGTGTTGTCAATCCAACTTCCCCATTGGATGAGTGGGGTCACATGATCGCACCTGACTGAGCCTGGCAGGTGTAGAACATCAAACATTTGCATATATGGTATGTGGTTAACCTGTTGAGTATCCCCAAATAGGCTTCACATTAAGCAGTAATAGGGTAGTACAACACCAGGGTGTTTAAACATTCAATGGTGAAGTGGAATGAAAGAGATTATACATTCGGGCACAATACTCCCCCTGCTGACACTTCTGTGTCTGCTTGTAACTGCAAGGGAGTCTGTGCCAATCAGGGACCGCATCTCAGGGGGCAGGCGGAGCCGACAGCCAATAGCGGCAGAGACAGGAAGTCGGCGCCGCCCGTCCTCCACGAGGCAAACACAGGGAAGTGACGTCAGAGTGCAGGGCTTGCTCGACGTCCGTCCCCTGTCATGTGAAACCTTTCTATGGAGGTCAAAGGGGGAAAGAGGGAGGAGAGACCAGCGTCAGACTGGACGTTTCAGACGCCGGTACCCACGCTCCTCCCCCGTGTCCCCGGGGACAACATTGAGCACAAATAGCAACCCGGAAACCCACCAGACAGGTGGGAAACTGGCAGCAAACACTTGCAAAGTGAGGGATAATACATATCACCCCACACAAAGCAGTGCACAAAGGAGGGGGCCGTGCGGCAGAGGGGCACGCCTCCCAAAGGGGCAGTACTTGGCTAATTCTTAACCAAAAAGGGGACCCGGGACCGAAAAATCACCCTTGAATAAATCAATGATGACAAGGGCCCCCAAAAGTGTGTAAAAAAACTTTTCTTATCGGAACAATGGACAAAAGAGATGATAGAAATGCAATGTTTCCAAAAATATACAATGAAGTAAGTTCACAAACATTGCATCTACCCCGGCATACGTCTTCCCCAAAATGTTGACCTGAGGGAGATATAGCTCACCCCTGAACCTAATGTAAGCGCACCCACCAGAAATGCGCCAAAACAGGGGGGACTGAAAATATGTGAACCTTACTAAGTAGACTATTACATGGATGGTGAAGTTAAAAAGGGGGAGGGGCACCCAAAAAGCAATGAATATAATGATTGCGGAACCAAATGGGTGCAGCAAAAATTGCTATTATGATGAATTGATGAACGAGTTGAGGTCCCACTCCACGTTCAACCCAAACGGGAAGAAGGACCTCAAATCGTGAATCCAGTACGTCTCGAGGCGTGAAACCCCCCGTAGACGTGACTCGCCCCTCCAATGTGGGGTGAACCTATCGATAACCTGGAACAGGGTTCCTGTGGGGTCCCTATCGTGGTGCTCCAGGTAGTGACTTGGCACGGTGTGCTTGTCCCTACCTTTTTTTATTGCAGCCACGTGTTCATTAACACGAACAGAGAAAGTTCTGATCATGCGACCCACATATTGCTTAAGACAGAGACAAGTTATCAGGTATAAGATATATTGCGAGGAGCACATAGTGAAATGCTTCATGGAGTAGATATGGGAAGTGACCGTGGATTTAAAAGTGGCGCTCTTGCGTCTTCCCCCAATGTTATGGAGGCAAACTTGACACTTACGACAGGGATAATAGCCTTTGCACTCCTGAAAGAACGACACTTTTTTGGGGGATCTATTATATTAGGGGCGATCTGTCCCTGAATGGACCTGGCACCTCGAAAGACTACCGAGGCCTGCTTGGGTAAAACAGGACCAAGTAGTCTGTCGTTCTGTAGTATTCCCCAGTGTCTTTTAATGATACCCTTGATCTGTTTAGATTAAATGGAATGGGTGGTAAAAAAGGATAACTTAGCATTGAATGTAGTATTGTCTTTGGAGCGTTCTGTGAGTGTGGCCTGCCTTTCAGTGAGTAAAGCTCTATTGATTTCCTTATCTAAAAGGTAGGGATCATAACCCTTATCCAAAAATCTACTTCTAAGGACTTGAGATTGGGATATAAAGTCCGAAGTCTGGGTACAGTTGCGCCTCAATCTCAAAAACTGGCTGCGGGGCACTGAACGAAGCCATTGTTCGCGATGGCAGCTGTCGATCAGAATGTACCCATTCCGATCTGTGGGTTTAAAGTAGGTATGAAACTCCAAGTGTTGGTGCACAACTGAAATTTCGAGATCAAGGAAATGTACCTTGGTTGTGCTAGCTTCAAAACTCAAAGAGATCCCCCTATCGTTGTCATTGAGAGTGTTCATGAAGCTCTCCAGGGATGGCAGGTCTCCTTCCCAAAGGAGGAGGATGTCGTCTATGTATCTAGCCCAAAGAACCAATTTGGGTCTCCGGGCAGCATAGACGACATCCTCCTCCCACTGGGCCATGAAGAGGTTAGCGAGGCTGGGGGCAAATTTAGCCCCCATAGCCACGCCCCTCTGTTGTAAAAAGAATCGGTCCTGAAACCAGAATTATGCCTGGTTGCGAATTTTAACAGCTGCATAATAAAGTTTCGTTGTAATGTGGGGAGTCTTCCATCTCTGGAGAGATGGTTTTCAACTGCTTCGAAACCAAGATGGTGTGGTATGCACGTGTATAACGCGGCAACGTCGGCTGTTACTAAGAGGGTACCTTTTTTGATTGAAACCGACTCCAATAATTTAATTGTGTCTCTGGTGTCTTTCAGATAGGAGGGAGTGGTTTGAACCAGGGGTTGTAAATAAAATTCCACGTATTTACCAATCCTCGCCGTAACAGAATCGATCCCGCTGACGATGGGTCGGCCGGGAGAATTGGTAGGGTTCTTGTGAACCTTGGGGAGGTAGTATATGGCTGGATTACGTGGTACTTGGGGAACCAAATAACATTTTTCCTTTTTGTTGAGAATTCCCAAGGAGAAACCTTCCTCTATCAATTCCACCAAGGCCTTTTTAAAGGGAACTGTGGGATCCCTAGGAATACACTGATAGGTATCTGAATCACCTAAAATCCTATTCATCTCGTGGAGATAATCTACTTTGTCGAGAACAACAATGCCACCGCCCTTATCTGCCGGGCGGATGACAAGGTTCTTGTTTTTACATAATGATTTTAAACCAGCCTTGATGTCAGATTTGACATGAAGACGTTTTTGACGTTTGGCTAGTCTATCCAGGTCCTCCAGAACCAAACTCTTGAAGACCTGGATAGAGGGAGCCAAGGTACCGGGGGATTAAATAAGGACGGGTTGGACAGTCCCGAATGGATTACCTGAGGGTGCGAGGATGTTCCCTCTATGGAGGGTGCAGTTCCATTGTGGGAAGATGCCGCCACTTGAGTAGTGGCTGAAACAATGGTCTGTTGTGTGGGGAGAGTGATTTTGGTGAGAAAGTGCCTCTGTACACTAAGCTTCCTGGTGAATTTAAGAACATCAATGAATGTGGAAAAATGGTTAAGTGGTTTAGGTGGTACAAGTTTGAGTCCTCTGTCTAGGACCGACTTCTCAGCTTCTGTTAGTACAGCTGAACTCAAATTAAAAATACCCGTACCTCTCACACTCTTTTCCTTTTGGCGTTGGACCCTCCTCCCCCCTCTGGTCCCTCTTTTCTGTCTAAATTTCCTGGATGGTAGTCTGTGGTTCTCTGAAAATCCTGGGGTTGATGGGGGCCAGGCCTGCTTTGATTGTGGATGTAAGGGGAACGGTGGTAATAGTCATCGTCTCTTTCATAATGAGAGTATGTACCTCCGTACCTTTCATAGGGGACATTGTCCCTAAGAGGGCTGAATCTATTATTCACATGGATCGGAGAATGGTAATTACAATCCAGACTCCGCCGTTGTGGAGTGTGGTAATTACGGGGGTCTCCATAGTTAGAAGGGGGAACCTGCGAATTACCCTTGTGGTGAGGATCTGCGGGATGTCCTCTGGACCGACCTCTTGTCCTTGGGGCGCCCCTCCCAGCCCGGTTTCCTGGCGGGGGGACCCCCGGGTGGTCTGGGTGGTCCTTGTTCTGCACTTCTTTTAGGAGGTGGGGGTTCTCTGGATTCAGATTTATGTGGAGGTTAGTAAACCAGTGTTCGGTCTAAATTGGTGGTTGTTGCCATAGCGGTTTCCATGGGAGATGGATCCCCATTGGCAACAGGGGGAGAGTTAAGCTTTCTCTGCCAATTAAAGACCGAACGTGTGGTGTAATCTGTATAGTCTCTGTTGTACTTTTTTTGTTTTTTATTCCTTTGTTCCTTCTCCTCTTTTTCTAAAGTGTTTCTCAAGCTAGTGGATAGTGAAATATATTCTGCAGTCGTTTTATGTGGGGTTAATTTCTCCTTCAAATCCCTAATTTCAATATCAATGAGGGACAGTTTGATCTGTTTTCTGTCTAATAAGAATCTCAATAATTTTAAGCCCTCCTCATTAAAAAATTTGAACCATGGTTCTAAATCAACCTCGTCTTGCTGAGGATGGATGTCCCACCTCAGACCTCTGGGGACCATCTGTTCCTTGATGTATTGCTCTTGGAAAGCGGTATCTCATTGGAGGTGTAGTTCGCTAATCATCAGATTTTTGAGTCTGATGAACATACCCCCTAATTCAGTATTAGGATTAGTATTCGTAAATACACCGTCAGTGTTTAAGGACCTAGAGGTCCTATATTCGAACACATCCATGAAAAAATATGAAGGGTGATACAATAGCTGCTGTGTAAAAAAGTCAAACAAACAAGTGCAAAGATAGTGAAAGTATACACTGCGCTAAATTCAAACAATATAAGATGTGGAGCAGCTACATACGGGGTGACAACAACCAAAGAAACATGTGAAAATAAAATAAAATGTAGCGCATAAAAGGTGCAAAAAGTCTTCAATCAAGAAAACAACTAAAATAAGATGAACAAATGTCCACAAATATTGAAAATAATAGTGAAAAAACTTACAAATCTCTCAATGTAGGTGAAAAAAATCCAATGAGTGAAAATGAAAAACAAATGACATGGAGTGTCCCACTGGAAATAGTACATGGATGTAAAACGACAGATGTTATGACACGGGTAAATCATCAGATAATCCCCAAGTTGTATCTCACAACTGCATGTGACTTAGTAAAGTTGGTGTGTAAGAAACTCTTACCAGATACATTGGACTCCCTTGTCAGCGACAGGGAGTCACTCGAGCGGGTTGCCTCTCAGGGCCTGAAAGTGGACGTCACGGCTCTGCGAACCATCTGGGTCAAACTCTGCGTGGATCTCCCGGGGCCACCAGGTGGGTCCTCTCAAAGGATGGCCAAGGTGCGAATCAGAAGGAACAGTGTGTCACGTGAGAAAGCTGGAATGAAGGCTGGTTGGATCTCAGATACATTGGACTCCCTTGTCAGCGACAGGGAGTCACTCGAGCGGGTTGCCTCTCAGGGCCTGAAAGCGGACGTCACGGCTCTGCGAACCATCTGGGTCAAACTCTGCGTGGATCTCCCGGGGCCACCAGGTGGGTCCTCTCAAAGGATGGCCAAGGTGCGAATCAGAAGGAACAGTGCGTCACGTGAGAAAGCTGGAATGAAGGCTGGTTGGATCTCTCAGTGGATATGTGGAGAAAAAATAAACAGGCTCCACATAGTGTAGATGAACAAAAAGTGGGATTTTTATTGCTAAAAACGCCAGGATACAATAAAATGTGATCACAAGGTGTAAAAACAAAGATGGGCAACAAGAAGGATGCTGAAAGCGTCCGACGCGTTTCGATCAAATGGATCGTCTACTGGGGCATAAAGCATCCCCTCCAAGTTGCCTAATATTTATAAAAAACATTCTAAAAAGCAAATTGTATGTGTTGTCAATCCAACTTCCCCATTGGATGAGTGGGGTCACATGATCGCACCTGACTGAGCCTGGCAGGTGTAGAACATCAAACATTTGCATATATGGTATGTGGTTAACCTGTTGAGTATCCCCAAATAGGCTTCACATTAAGCAGTAATAGGGTAGTACAACACCAGAGTGTTTAAACATTCAATGGTGAAGTGGAATGAAAGAGATTATACATTCGGGCACAATACTCCCCCTGCTGACACTTCTGTGTCTGCTTGTAACTGCAAGGGAGTCTGTGCCAATCAGGGACCGCATCTCAGGGGGCGGGCGGAGCCGTCAGCCAATAGCGGCAGAACCAAAGAAGCGTGCCGGTCATACTGATACTTCCTAAGAAGTTTCACCTCTGAGATTGCCCCGGAATCTCCACCACTCGAGACAAGGCGATCAAGTTTTCTCCGCAGCTGCTGGTAGGCAATGTACTTACCAAGCTGTTTCCTTTTTCCTATGGCCTTGAAAAACCCACTAATCCGGCTTTTGGCAAGCTCCCACCACTCCGACTTACTGCTGCAGAAATCCAGGATGGTTACCTGAGCCTGAAAAAAACCTCAAAAGATTGTCTTACCTCCTTGTCATCCAGCAGAGCTGAATTCATCCTCCAAATACCCTTTCCTTTAGGTGGTATATCTGAAGCATTGAGAATCACAGACAGCAAAAGGTGATCAGAAAACTCCTCCATACGACACTCAGGAGCCGAAAAAGCAGAGTCCCCTTTTAAAAAAAAACTATCAATCCGGCTCTCACAACTGCCTTGCCTAAATGTGTACCCGGTGCTGTCTGGCCAATGCTTAATATGCGTATCTTCCAGACCTGCTTCCCTGGCTATCATATTAAGAAAAGCGCTATCATATCTCAGGCTGTCAGTGGAGCCTTTCCTGTCTTTGGGCCTAGTAACGGTGTTAAAATCACCTCCAAAGACAACTTGCCGAGATGTAAAAAGGAAAGGCTTAATCTTTGTAAAGAGGCATTTCCTCTCCCATCTAATTTGTGGTCCATAAATATTTATTAAACGCAGATCATGCCCCTTCACAGAGACGTCCAGGACCATACACCTTCCAATCTCTACCTCGATAACCCGCCAACACATTACCATGCCAGTAAAAAGTACTGCAACTCCGCTGTAAGGCTCAGCCGCAAGAGACCAGAAGGAGGGCCCACGCCTCCACTCCCTCTTTGCCAGGTGGACATCGGCAAGTCTATTTAGCCGGGTCTCTTGCAAAAATAAAATATCAGCATCCATCTCGCTGAGCAAAAATAAGGCCATATTACAAGCCCTTACAGATTTTATGCTGGCAACATTAATCATTGCCAACTTTATCGGAGTGGGAACTGCCATCAGGATGATTGAGGTAGGCGTTTCTTAGCCTGAGATCCCTCCCCCTTACTGGAGACCTTGACCTCTTTAGAGAACACTCTACCTCATCCTCCTCCATCTGAGACATGGAATTAGAAGACTCCTCCTCCCCCTCAGATAAGGACCCAAACTTGTTTCCCAGTGGTAGATCATCTACCTCTAAGGATGAAACCGAGGAGGCAGAGGTCAGGAGTACCTTATTCCTCCTTCTCCCCACCTTGGTCCACTCTCCCTCCTCCCCTGAAACATTACCCTGAAAGACCTCATCTACATTATTAGCAGTAGCAAATTCCCCCTTCTTCACCTTAGAACCTCCACTAGAGGTTTTACGCTGCCTTAGGGAAGGGCCTGATGAAGCTGCCACCTCAGATCTGCATGAATCTGCCCCTTTGGCAGCCTCAGCCAATCTGGATGACTTATTTACTTTTGGAACACTGGGCACTTGAAACACTGGGGAAGAACACACAACAGAAGTAGACACAGACACAGTAGGGAGCACAGACTGGGGAGCAGACACAGTAGGGATCACACCTTCAGGCTGGGAAACTGACACCTGGGGGCGGCCCTCAGGACTAGCTGAAACAGCTCCACCAACCCCTTGCTGCCCCCCACGTTCCTCCTTCTCCATCCTCAGAAGTTCTTCCACCACCTCTGGCTGATTATGGAGGGCTTCAGGGCAAAGACTATAGGGGTGACCTAACTTGTTACAAAGATTACAATGAATACTATTGCAGTCTTTTGCAACATGCCCTGAGCCCTGACAGAGGGAACATTTCTGCACAGAACATGAGCTTGAAAAATGTCCCTTTTCACCACAGCGATGACACAACTTTGGTTGCCCTGCATAAAAAGTGATAATCCTGTCACGACCTATAAAGGCAGACGAAGGGATGTGCTTAACAATATTACCCGTGACATGCAGTTTTACCAACACCGTCCATCCTCCTGTCCAAATCCCCCTATCATCTACAACTTTCCTCACGGGAGCTTGGACATCAGCATATCTCCCCAACCACACCACCAGATCCGCAACAGGAATGGACTCATTGCGTACTAGAATGGTGACGTTCTTATATAATGGCTGGTGAGAGATTACTTTGGGTGACAAACCTGCCCGTTTTGGGGACTCCTTCCACCTCTGCTCATACCTCTCCCAAAAGACATCTAATCCTTCCGCCTTGACAAAGGAGATGTCATATTCATATGACCCAACTGGGCTGATAAGGGCAAAAATCTCCTCCGCTTTAAAACCCATCCCCAGAATACGGTCCACCACATCTCTCCTATTTGGGGGGGCTTCTCCAGTCCACCTCAATTGGACCACATTGCGGCATTTAAAGGAGCTACCAGATGGTGTCAGATTGGCCTTACCTTCACTCACATCAGTCCTAGTGACCGCAGAATAACTAGCCCTACTCACCCTTGGGACAGGTGCAGCCACCGCTGCAGCATAGGAAATAACTGCACTCCTTGCAACATCCCGCACATTACTTTTAGTTACAGACCCCTCTTTAGATAAGTTAGAAACAACATTATTATCAACAGGTGGAACAGAGACTTCTGACACAGAAATATCATCTACATTACCCTTGGTAATTCTTACTTCATTACCAGTAACTAAAGGGTTACTAACAGCGGAGATGTCTTTATCAGCACTCTTCACAGCAGAGTCTGCACACCCCTCACTGGCTTTCTGTACACAGGTGGGAGTCTCAGCCAGGAGATGAGCTTGCTCTCCACTGCCCTCTACAGCACCATCTATAGGAACTACACCTCCATTATGTTGTATAGGCAAGTCTTTAACAAAAACAGCTTTTTCAGCCAACCAATGTTTCAAAGGTTTTGGGGGGACATCACTATCCTCTTCTTCATCCTCAGATGATCCAGACACGGCAAACTTGCGACCATGCAAAGGTGATTCCATTTCTGTGATTAACTTTAGCATACCTGCTCCCTTCACAGGCTCAGATGGATCATCTTGCTCCATAGCCTCCTGCTGCGGTGAAAAGGGCACAGAACTTCCTTGGCCCGATGACATACTGCCAGTCAAAAGACCTTACTGCTGATCACCCGCAACCTGTGTGCGAGAGATTTCTCCACTTTCTGCAGGCATACTGATACTTGGCTCAGAATGTAAAGATTTTCCAGCGTCCTGGCAAGAAACACAGTCCAAACCAGAAGAAACTTTTTTGCTTTGCACTGATCTTGGCTTCTCGCACTCTAGTGATGCTTCTCCTCCACTGGACTCTATGGTCCCTCTGCGCATTGTACGGAAGAGATCCTCATTGCCATATTTCTCCTTGAAAGCTCCGCCTTGAAAGCTCCGCTGGTTTCTTTCAATGCGGCCACCAGCAAACTCTGCTTTTCCACTTTGGCCTCCAAAGCCATTAACTCAGGCAGCATCTGTCTTCTCTTGGAGCTGTGAAGTCGGTCATTTGCAATTTTTTTATGTTTGAAGTCAAACTTCAACTTCGCCAGTACTTCCTCCTCTTTGGCAATTCTTGCAATCCTCACACAAACCTTCTTTCTGTAGGCTGACAGGCTTTCACCTTTAGCTGGGCCATTTCCCAGGTCCTCAAACACTGGTATGGGACGACTGGTACTCTGGCCATCTGGAGGATCCTCCCCTGGGTCCACCCCAGATTCCTGCATCCACTCTGGGTATAGGGAGTAATCAAGCTCCCTGGATCAGTAGGCCTCACTGGAGCTCAGGAGATCAGCAGTAGTGCAGCCACAGCCTTTGCAGCTATAACAGCTTCAACTCTTCTGGGAAGGCCGTCCACAAGGTTTAGGAGGGTGTCTATGGGAATGTTTGACCATTCTTCCAAAAGAGCATTTGATTTGTGAGGCCAGGCACTGATGTTGGACGAGAAGGCCTGGCTTGCAGTCTCTGCTCTAATTCATCCCAAAGGTGTTTTATTGGGTTGAGGTCAGGACTCTGTGCAGGCCAGTTGGGTTCATCTATCCCAAACTTGTTCATCTATATCTTTATGGACCTTGCTTTGTGCACTGGTCCAAATTATTTGGTGGAAGGGGATTATAATGTACAGTGGCAGCTGGTGTTTTTTTTTTTAGGGGGGCAAACAACTACCCCCCTGGTCAGCTGGTGGCTCCACCCCCTGCTCCCAATTGGTTGGGTCACCCTCCCCCCTGGGAGTTTTGCAGCCAGTCATTCAGCCCTGCACTTACCCCATGTAGGTTGCAGGCAGTGCCCCCTATGGGTGACGGGCGGTGGGTGGGCATCTCCCTCTCCTCTGCATCATGGTGGCTTCCACCATGCGTCTTCTGCCGCCTCCTCCTAAGCATCCAAAAGGATCACCTGTCCTTTCAGCTAATCGTGTGATGGGTCTCAGGACTCACTTCCTGATTGGCTGGGAGGAGGATCAGTGTCAGAATAGTGAATATTCATTCGCTATTGTCACACAACTGGGTGGGCTCGGAGCACAGTGCTCTGCACCCCAAGCCCACCCTTTTTTTTAAGCCTATTAGAGCCCTTCCAACCCCATTGGAATCCATGCGTCTGGTGCCCTGCATGTAGATTAGGGGGCTGGGCACATGGATAGGGGGGCGGCAAATGTGTGCCCCTAATGGATGGGCTGCCACTTATGGTGTGGGGTTGTTTTTCAGGTGTTAGGGTTGGCCCCTCAGGGGTTGGCTTGGCCCCTTAGTTCCAGTGAAGGGAACTCTTAAGGCATCAGCATACCAAGACATTTTGGACATTTTCATGCTCCCAACTTTGTGGGAATAGTTTGGGGATGGTTCCAACATGACTGCTCACCAGCAGAAAAAGCAAGGTCCATAAAGACATGGATGAGTGAGTTTGGGGTAGATGAACCTGATTGGTCTGCACCTGACCTCAACCCGACAGAACACCTTTGGGATGAATTGGAGTGAAGACTGAGACCCATGCCTTCTCGTCCAAAATCAGTACCTGACCTCACAAATGCTCTTCTGGAAGAATGGTCAAACATTCCCATAGACACCCTCCTAAACCTTGTGGACGGCCTTCCCAGAAGAGTTGAAGCTGTTGTAGCTGCAAAGGGTGGGCCAACTCAATATAGAACCCTATGGACTAAGACTGGGCTGTCATTAAAGTTCATGTGCATGCAAAGGCAGGCGTCCCAATACTTGTGACTATATAATATATACATATTGTAAAGATTGGGGTGGTTAAACTCAAGTGGTGCATGTGTTTTCAAGAAGTTGCGCCAGTCCAGAACTGCATTTTTAAGTACATGGCAGCCCACTTTTATTTATAGGAATGGAAAAACTCACAAGAGACAGCAATTTCCCACACAGAGGTTCCACCATTACTGTATCTCACACAATACTTCAGCCTTCTTGCTTACTCGCTTGCCACGCGGATGCTTCAGGCCTCACGCCTAGACCTTGGGTCTGCTCCTCCAACCAACACAAAGGTTTTCTTCAGCCAAGATCTCTCATAGCTTACTCACAATCAGCTCCTTGCTGCATGGGGGTGGTAATATCCTGGTATGGGGGTGGTAATATCCTGGTATGGAGGGTGGTAATATCCTGGTATGGGGATGGTAATATCCTGGTATGTGGGTGGTAATATCCTGGTATGGGGGGTGGTAATATCCTGGTATGTGGGTGGTAATATCCTGGTATGGGGGGTGGTAATATCCTGGTATGGGGGGTGGTAATATCCTGGTATGGAGGGTGGTAATATCCTGGTATGGAGGGTGGTAATATCCTGGTATGGGGGGTGGTAATATCCTTGTATGGGGGTGGTAATATCCTGGTATTGGGGGGTGGTAATATCCTGGTATGGGGGTGGTAATATCCTGGTATGGGGTTGGTAATGTCCTGGTATGGGGTTGTAATATCCTGTTATGGGGTAATATCTTGGTATGGGGTGGTAATCTCCTGGTATGGGGGGTGGTAATACACTGTTATGGGGTTGTAATATCCTAGAATTGGGGGTGGTAATCTCCTGGTATTGGGGGTGGTAATATCCTGTTATGGGGGTGGTAATATCCTGGTATGGGGGTTATATCTTGGTATTGTAATGGAAATTTGTAAGTTCTGTATATAATTGTATTGTATTTTGTATGTATTGCACACGGCCCTCACTGTGCACACGGCACTAATAATGTTTTCAGTAAATGTTTACATTCTTTTGAGTCCTGATTAGAATTAGCCTGCCTATGTAACGCCCCTTGTTACCATAAATGTACAATTGTAATATTAATGTGATACCTACGTAATCATGTGCATAAAAACCTTCAATTGCCTCATAATAAAGCAGAACAGTAATTTGGAAAGATGCTGAGCGTATCTTTTGTGTCTGTTCCCTACTGCAGTAGTTATTATTAATTTGCAACCACTAATCAATATGAGGATAGGAGTTGCCTATCATCAATTTAACCAAGTCAGCATGGCGAGCTTTGCCTTAGGAGGGGATTCCAGGTGAGGCAAGAGGGTATAAGCACACGTAGAGAAGAGAGAAGACTGGCCAGTCATTATGGGCATTGAATTAAATAAGGAAATGAAGGGTAAGAGACCCTCAAAATGGCCCAGTGCAAGAGGAGCGCTATATATGAACCGAAGGTGTGGTTGCACCTATACTGAGCCCCTAGATTAATGGTTAAAGTGGACAGGGATCCACAATGGGTAACTGGGTTACCAAAGTCCACAGGGACTAAGAATCATGCAGAGTAAACAGCTAGAGAAACAGCTATCTATGTGAGCAGGATGGATCAAGGGTGACATTAACACTAGAAAGGGACATTTTCATGTTAAGTTGTGGGATGAATTTGGGGTCAGGCACTACAACTAGTAAAAGTCAGAAACAGAGAAATGAGAATTAAAACAGAATACTTTATATGTTGTCAGAGAGGGAAGATGGGATGAGCACTGTGGCTGCCCGTCTGATCATAGAAGCTAGAAATAAAAGATATCTGAACAAAATAAGGAAAGCAGAATTTAAGGCAGGGAAAAATTAATGAGAGTTAAAAGAAAGTGAGAAAATGATATGCATGTGTTGTGTACAAATGGGAAAAGTGTAAGTGATTTTAGAGAGATATTGGTGTATGTGTGTGTGAATGCTGGGACCTTTAGTTCTATCCCTTGTGTGTGTCATGTACACAGATGTGACCCCCTCCTTTGTGCTCTCCTGAAAGAATGTCCCTGAGATGAGAGGTCAGTGATAAGCTGGAAGGACACCATGCCAATTCCAGTTTTTTAGACAAAACATTTATAACAAAATGTGCCGGGTTAACGAATCTAATGGTAAACAATGTGATCACAATTATTTTGAATCTGTTTTCCAAACATGGTAAAATGAAGGTTACATTTAACCGTATATTACACAAATTGAATATCCTTTGATCGTGGAAACTGTGCATTTAAAAAAGGGAAATTAAGTAAAATTAAGTAATAATGAGTATTCATTTCTAATATGAGTTTAACAATTTTATTATTAATATAGATATATTGAAACTGTTTTAGACAACCTTTGGTTGGAAGTGAAATCCAGGTTATTGGGGAAATTTGTAAAAATGGGATTAGTTTAGATTAAGATAACAATTTTGTAATTTTACATTTATACAATAAGCCCTTATTGAGAGAAAAAAAAGATTAAGATGAGGTTGTTATTTGGAATAAAGCTGCCATAATATTTAACAAAGCCAAGATGGATGGGATACATAAGAAGTTTTTCTACAAAAATGATATTGTAAGGTTTTTGATAATAACTTGATGTGCGGTCCATGATGTGAGAGTTATAATAAATAAAATTAAATATAACAGACCCATCACATCAAGTCCACACACCCTGTTAGGATAGATGCCACCTGCAGCCAGTTGTTTTATAGTTTTTGATGCTTTCTGGTCCATCATACAGATTGTTGGTCCTTTTGTTTTTATTTATTTTTATTTTTGAAATCCAAAGCAGAATGTGTGGATTGTGAAATGATGTGCCCCTTTTCCTTGTAAGTACAGTGGTATAAGCAGAAGAATAGTTTTGGATTTATGGGCATCTCTCCATGACCGCAGGGTATTGTTATCGTTTATTATAATATTGCCAGGAAGAAGTTGTCTTTTGAAACATGAAACTGGAGTTCTTACACAAATAGCATGATAGAAAACAAGCCATTGTAATATATTTATGGAAGCTGGACCCAGTAATAAATGGTTCACCCCGATATATCAGAGCTGTAGCTTTTATGCAAAGGTGCTATTAGACAAAGTTAGATATTGTTTTGGTCAAACATTTAATTTTTAATGGTCCGACATTCTGTGCAGCAAATATACAGCTAACTAAATGTTTGTCTAATGAAAGGTTTAAAATATGAGTTTGTTTATGTACAAATCTAACAATGAAAAATGTGTACATTTGAATCCAGACACCTTATTGCCTCTATTGGAGGAGCTGGAGACAAAGGAAGACACATGTGTTAAATTGATGGTGTAGGAATCAGCTGCTGTGAGCCCAGTGCGGGACACACTCCCTGAAGACCCAGATATTACATTTTTTGTAGAGTTGAGTATGCAGTTTATCACCCAGAAGGACACTCTGTATTCAAAGTCATTGGATCCTTTTTCCCCAGCTCAAGAAACAGAGCTCCATGTTTTAGCAAAGCCCGTGAGCTATAAAAAGAGTGTATATTTATATAGATAGTCAAGATATAGAGAGCTTTTGGTTCCATTTAAAGGGCCAGAAGTTTGTTTTTACTTCGGCAGGTAAACCAATCAAGCATGCCAAGTTAATTTGATCGGCTGTATTCAGCCTTCCAGGTTCTTGCTGAGGTAGCCATATTAACTTTAACACATGGAAGCAGACCAGGTGACCAAGGATGCTGCATTACAGCCCCGGACACTTGATGGGTCTGTGCAACTCACAGATTCCACCCTAGTTCTGGCCCAGTACAGCTGGGATTAATAATTCAACTTTAAGGACCCCAGAACGAGAAGAACAAGTGGTCCACAGGGGCAACTTCTTATGAAACAGGACTTTGGAAAAGGCAGGGATGTCCTGGCCATCCAGACAACTGGGAGTTCCCCGGTGGGCCGATGGCTCAGTGGGCTGGTTTCAGTGACAGACAGCCTGTCAAAGTAATGGCTGCGCAGCTCGTGCAGCCATTAATTTGAGCACCGCTGAACTGCCCAGGGCTGGTCCAGATGGCAATTTGAGAGGGGCGGCAATTCAGGGGTGGACTGTGCAGGGATGGTAGGAGCGTGCTGGGAGCTTCAGTGTTCAGGGCAGTTTCTCTGCTGCTACCGTAGCTGCATGATTCTTATTGTTGCCGGCCACCACCTGTAGCATTGAGCCGACAAGCTTTTGGAGCACTAACTTTAGCTGTGATAGGTGTCTGATAAGTCACGCTGGTAGGTGGGGACAGAAGTTCTCCGACGGCCGCTGCCGCCATTCCGGGTCATACCTGGTGTCAGTGTGTGGGCAGAGGGTGACAGCCAGCTCGGTGCAGTTGCCCTAGAAGAGGGGATCCACACACTGCTCCGTCCAGCATACCTGAACGAGCTTGTGACACACACTGCTTCTCCCGCCCCTTTCTCCCTGCCCATGTGCTGCATCTATAAAGAGGAAGAGGGGGCGGAAAGATTAAACAAGCAGCCTACAGCCACATTAAAGCCGCTGACTGTGAGCCCCCACTGGATCATCCAAGTGAGTGAGCTTAGCACTGTCACTGACCAGACCCTGACCCCTCTCTCTGCCCCCCGTGCTCCCTCTCTCTGCCCCACTCTCTTTCTGTCCCTGCCCTCTCTTTGGCAGCAGGTGACAAGTGACACGCTTCATCTGGGTGGCAAGTGACACGCTGCATCTGGGTGGCAGGTGACGATGGCAAGTGACATGCTGTCATGGTGGCAGGCAACAGTCGTAAAAGACATGCTGCATCTGGTTGGCAGGTGATGGTGGCACGTGACATGCTGCATCTGGTGGCAGTCGACGATGGCAAGTGACATACTGCATCTAGTAGCAGGTGACGGTGGCAAGTGACACGCAGCATCCTGTGGCAGGCAACAGTCGCAAATTACATGCTGCATCTGGGTAGAAGGTGACGGTGGCAAGTGACATGCTGCATCTGGTGGCAGTCGACGGTGGCAAGTGACACGCTGCATATGGGTGGCAGGGGACAGTGGCAAGTGACATGCTGCATCTGAGTGGCCGGTGACGGTGGCAGGGTGACATGCTGCATCTGGTGGAAGGTAACAGTGGCAAGTGATATGCTGCATCTGGGTGGCAGGTGAGGGTGGCAAGTGACAAGCTCAGGGCTCCCACTGATTCTGCATTATGGGGAGTTGAACTATTTCATTATATATTACAATGTAATGTGATGTCAGCGGCGCATATGCTGTGAATGCCCAGCTGAAGGTCCGGCAGACATTGCCGGGAAGGAGACTCCCGCGCGCACCCACATCGCGGCTTCGGCTACTCAGCGCCAGAGCAGTGAACCCAGAAGAAAAGCAGAGGGCAAAATGTCAGCTCCCTTGGCACATGGACTGGGCTGCAATACGGGGACCTCGTTCTAAGGTATTTCATGAGCTAGTATGCGGTGCCTTACAGGGTTTATTTAAATTTTTTTTACACGTGCGGGTATACAACCGCTTTAAGCTTGGTGTCGGGATGATTTCAGAGCTAGAGCACCAACCATTCACCCAACAAATCACCCCCACCGCTGAATTCCCCGTCAACCCTGAGATTACATCCCCCCCCACGGTCCTTGGCAAAATTGTCCCTAAATGGCAATTTGGAAATATGGTCACCCTACCGGGGGGCAGGGTGTCAGATTTCCCCCAGTCCACTCTGATCCCCCATATAAAGGCCACACCGCTTCCCTCAGGTCCATCCCAAACTCAATCCATATCCATGTCCATATGCGTATCCATATCGTGCAATTGCATATAGTTTATATACTGTTTTTGTGCCTGTTTGTAAAATTAAAGTGGGCCGGTCTGGATGAAGTCCAGGGTCAATTTTTTTCCCAGTCCAGCCCTGGGAAAAGGTGATCATTTATGTCTACCAGCCACTCTTTTCCCTCCAGCTTGACACATGGACCGTGTCATCAGTCACAAGAAGTTATGGCTGCCTTAGTAAATGAGCGTGGGATAGAGCCAGGGTTCTCCACAGTTGTTTTTATAACATACCACTTCTTGTTTTACCTGTTACCAAAGGTTTTACCAAAAGCTGAACATCCCTTCCAGAGATTACAAAAAGATATATCCAGATGCCCAAGTTGGGATCTTACAAGTATGCATTTTGTCTGTATGGACATGTTTTTTTGATATCCAGTGGCAAATGTTACTGCAAAGGCCACAGTAAAAGGTGTTATCAGAAGTAGTTTGTAAATATAGAGTGCAGAAAGTACAGAGAGTAACAGAGGAAATCATTTTTATAGGAGAGTCTTTACTAGAAGTTTTGAGGTTTTATTTTTACACCCCCTACTGTCTACAATGTAGCGGACAAAGTAGAGTAAGAAACTAGAAAACTTTTGCCTGAATGTTTTCTTATATTTTATGAAGCCCCTAAGGGGATGTTGGACTCTCTCCCTATGGGATTTGGTTTGGGAGTGTGTTACTCACTTGCTTATATTTTGTCTCAGCAGCTGAAGTCCTCCTTTCGGATCTCACAGAGAATGTTGCTGATCTTTTAAGGTTTTTTGACAAACTCATTTATGTGTTTTCTCCCCAATTCCAGATCCTAAAAGTTTGGAAGGATCCAAAATAAAGCCAGGTGACTTGTGGATTAAGAGACATTTATATATAAGGAAATGTTTGGAGACTCAATACAGCATCTATTTCATGTACAGTTTTTGCAAAACTTGAAGGATAAGTCACCTGGATCCACACCAGACACTGCAAAAATGACTAAATTAAAGAAATCTCTGTTTGATTTGTTTCCCCCTTGTGATCACAGTCTAGGGTACTTTTTGATTCAATTACTTTAATTGTAAGGGATATATAATATTTGAAAAGTAATTTAGCCATGTTGAAGTTATATTTGTCTTTTGTATGTCTTCCATTTTATGTAGAATTGTCTGTGTTTACATATGCTGATTAGGGATGAGCTTCGAGTTCGAGTTGAACTCATGTTCGACTCGAACATTGGCTGTTCGCAAGTTCGCCGAACAGCGAACAATTTGGGGTGTTCGCAGCAAATTCGAATGCCGCAGAACACCCTTTAAAAGTCTATGGGAGAAATCAAAAGTGCTAATTTTAAAGGCTTATATGCAAGTTATTGTCATAAAAAGTGTTTGGGGACCCGGGTCCTGCCCCAGGGGACATGGATCAATGCAAAAAAAAGTTTTAAAAACGGCCGTTTTTTCAGGAGCAGTGATTTTAATAATGCTTAAAGTCAAACAATAAAAGTGTAATATCCCTTTAAATTTCGTAAATGGGGGTGTCTATAGTATGCCTGTAAAGGGGATCATGTTTCCCGTGTTTAGAACAGTCTGACAGCTAAATGACATTTCAAAGGAAAAAACCCATTTAAAACTACCCGCGGCTATTGCATTGCCGACAATACACATAGAAGTTCATTGATAAAAACGGCATGGGAATTCCCCACAGGGAAACCCCGAACCAAAATTTAAAAAAAAAAAAATGACGTGGGAGTCCCCCTAAATTCCATACTAGGCCCTTCAGGTCTGGTATGGATATTAAGGGGAACTCCGGACAAAATTTTTTTTAAAAATGACGTGGGGTTCCCCCTAAATTCCATACCAGACCCTTTAGGTCTGGTATGGATTTTAAGGGGAACCCCGCGCCAAAAAAAAAAAACGGCGTGGGGTCCCCCCAAAAATCCATACCAGACCCTTATCTAAGCACGCAACCTGGCAGGCTGCAGGAAAAGATGGGGGACGAGAGTGCACCCCCCTCCTGAACCATACCAGGCCACATGCCCTCAACATTGGGAGGGTGCTTTGGGGTAGCCCCCCAAAACACCTTGTCCCCATGTTGATGAGGACAAGGGCCTCATCCCCACAACCCTGGCCGGTGGTTGTGGGGGTATGCGGGCGGGGGGCTTATCGGAATCTGGAAGCCCCCTTTAACAAGGGGATCCCCAGATCCCGCCCCCCCCTGTGTGAAATGGTAAGGGGGTACACACCGCTACCATTTCACTAAAAAACTGTCAAAAATGTTAAAAATGACAAGAGACAGTTTTTGACAATTCCTTTATTTAAATGTTTCTTCTTTCTTCTATCTTCCTTCATCTTCTTCTGGTTCTTCTGGCTCTTCTGGTTCTTCCTCCGGCGTTCTCGTCCAGCATCTCCTCCGCAGCGTCTTCTATCTTCTTCTCCTCGGGCCGCTCCGCACCCATGGCATGGGGGGAGGCTCCCGCTCTTCTCTTCGTCTTCTTCTTCATCCTCTTCTCTTCTTCCTACTTCTCTTCTTCATTTTCTTCTCCGGGCCTCTCCGCACCCATGCTGGCATGGAGGGAGGCTCACGCTGCGTGACGGCATCTCCTCATCTGACGGTTCTTAAATAATGGGGGGTGGGGCCACCCGGTGACCCCGCCCCCTCTGACACATGGGACATGACGGGACTTCCCTGTGGCATTCTCCGTGACGTCACAGGGAAGTCCCGTCAAGTCACCGTGCGTCTGAGGGGGCAGGGTCACCGGGTGGCCCCGCCCCCCATTATTTAAGACCCGTCAGACGAGGAGACGCCGTCACACAGCGGGAGCCTCCCTCCATGCCAGCATGGGTGCAGAGCGGCCCGGAGAAGAAAATGAAGAAGAGAAGAAGAAGGAAGAGAAGAGGATGAAGAAGAAGATGAAGAGAAGAGCGGGAGCCTCCTCCCATGCCATGGGTGCGGAGCGGCCCGAGGAGAAGAAGATAGAAGACACCGCGGAGGAGATGCTGGACGAGAATGCCGGAGGAAGAACCAGAAGAGCCAGAAGAACCAGAAGAATAAGAAGATGAAGGAAGATAGAAGAAAGAAGAAGCATTTAAATAAAGGAATTGTCAAAAACTGTCTCTTGTCATTTTTAACATTTTTGACAGTTTTTTAGTGAAATGGTAGGGGTAAGTACCCCCTTACCATTTCACACGGGGGGGGGCGGGATCTGGGGGTCCCCTTGTTAAAGGGGGCTTCCAGATTCCGATAAGCCCCCCGCCCGCAGACCCCCACAACCACTCATCAACATGGGGACAAGGTGTTTTGGGGGGCGACCCCAAAGCACCCTCCCAATGTTGAGGGCATGTGGCCTGGTATGGTTGAGGAGGGGGGCCGCACTCTCGTCCCCCCTCTTTTCCTGCGGCCTGCCAGGTTGCTTGCTCGGATAAGGGTCTGGTATGGATCTTTGGGGGGACCCCACGCCGTTTTTTGTTTTTTTTTGGCGCGGGGTTCCCCTTAAAATCCATACCAGACCTGAAGGGCCTGGTATGGAATTTAGGGGGACTCCCACGTCATTTTTTTTTTCAATTTTGGTTCGGGGTTCCCCTGTGGGGAATTCCCATGCTGTTTTTATCAATGAACTTCTATGTGTATTGTCGGCAATGCAATAGCCGCGGGTAGTTTTAAATGGGTTTTTTCCTTCGAAATGTCATTTTGCTGTCAGACTGTTCTAAACACAGGAAACATGCCCCCCTTTACAGGCATACTATAGACACCCCCCAGGTACGAAATTTAAAGGGATATTACACTTTTATTGTTTGACTTTAAGCATTATTAAAATCACTGCTCCTGAAAAAACGGACGTTTTCAAAACTTTTTTTTGCATTGATCCATGTCCCCTGGGGCAGGACCCGGGTCCCCAAACACTTTTTATGACAACTTGCATATAAGCCTTTAAAATTAGCACTTTTGATTATTCATGTTCGTGTCCCATAGACTTTAACGGTGTTCGTGTGTTCGAGCAAACTTTTTTCCTGTTCGCATGTTCTGGTGCGAACCGAACAGGGGGGTGTTCAGCTCATCCCTAATGCTGATAAGTCAGCATGCCAACAATTCAGCTAGAAGGCCATTCTGGCCACAGGAGTGTACAGCCAGTACTCTGTAAATATGTCTTATCAATCATTTGTTTTTCACAATGAAAAGTCATTTGGTAATGAAAAAAGTTGCTCAACTATTATTTTCTCCACAATGGAGTTTCTTTGCCTCTTTGGCTAGGACTACCTCCACCTAAGTGTGTGGAGGTTCCAGGTTAAAGGTTATAGCAGGTATGGTTAGTGATCAAAATATTGATCAAAAGAGGGGAGACTGTAATGGAAATTTGTAAGTTCTGTATATAATTGTATTGTATTTTGTATGTATTGCACACTGCCCTCACTGTGCACACAGCACTAATAATGTTTTCAGTACATGTTTACAGGGCCGGATTTGCCACAAGGCCACCGAGGCCAGGCCTCGGGGCGGCAGTGGTGCAGGGGTGGCGCCGCTCCTGCGGTGACTTCGCGGCCGCCCCCCCCTTCAGGCTGCCCGTTGAGTCGATTAAGGGCACCGGTGCCCTTAGAAATGATGGCCACGAGCCGCACACTACTGCGCATGCGCCGTTCCGAAGCCGGCCGGGCTCGGGTAAGCTCGTACGTGCTCGGCTGGGCGGCGCATGCGCAGTAGCGTGATTACGCTGCCCGGCGCCATTTTTGAAAAGATCGAGGAGTAATGTCAGCGGTGCGGCGGCGGGGGAGAGAGATGACATCTCTCATTGCCCGCACCGCTGTTCCACCCTCCTCCATCTGGTGGCAGCCAGGCAGTGTGGCAAGTGACATCTCCATAGTGTGGCAAGTGACATCTCCATCTGGTGGCAGCGTGGCAAGTGACATCTCCATCTGGTGGCAGCGTGGCAAGTGACATCTCCATCTGGTGGCAGCGTGGCAAGTGACATCTCCATCTGGTGGCAGGCAGCGTGGCACGTGACATCTCAATCTGGTGGCAGGCAGCGTGGCTAGTGACATCTCCATCTGGTGGCAGTGTGGCTAGTGACATCTCCATCTGGTGGCAGCGTGGCGAGTGACATCTCCATCTGGTGGCAGCGTGGCAAGTGACATCTCCATCTGGTGGCAGGCAGCGTGGCACGTGACATCTCAATCTGGTGGCAGGCAGCGTGGCACGTGACATCTCAATCTGGTGGCAGGCAGCGTGGCAAGTGACATCTCCATCTGGTGGCAGCGTGGCAAGTGACATCTCCATCTGATGGCAGCGTGGCAAGTGACATCTCCATCTGGTGGCAGGCAGCATGGCACGTGACATCTCAATCTAGTGGCAGGCAGCGTGGCTAGTGACATCTCCATCTGGTGGCAGTGTGGCAAGTGACATCTCCATCTGGTGACAGCGTGGCAAGTGACATCTCCATCTGGTGGCAGCGTGGCAAGTGACATCTCCATCTGGTGGCAGGCAGCGTGGCACGTGACATCTCAATCTGGTGGCAGGCAGCGTGGCTAGTGACATCTCCATCTGGTGGCAGACATAGTGGCAAGTGACATCCCCATCTGGTGGCAGACATAGTGGCAAGTGACATCTCCATCTGGTGGCAGCGTGGCAAGTGACATCTCCATCTGGTGACAGCGTGGCAAGTGACATCTCCATCTGGTGGCAGCGTGGCAAGTGACATCTCCATCTGGTGGCAGGCAGCATGGCAAGTGACATCTCAATCTGGTGGCAGGCAGCGTGGCTAGTGACATCCCCATCTGGTGGCAGGCAGCGTGGCAAGTGACATCCCCATCTGGTGGCAGCGTGGCAAGTGACATCCCCATCTGGTAGCAGGCATAGTGGCAAGTGACACGCTCAGGGCTCCCAATGGTTCTGCATTATGGTGAGTTGAACTATTTCATTTTACATTACAATGTAATGATAGAAATAATGTGTTTCATTCATCCTGACACCATAACAACCATGGTGCCGGGGATGATTGAAACACTAACACCAGCCATTGCCCTGAAAAATTGCCCGCAAAAAATCCTTACCCTTTGCGCGCTTACCCTGAAGTATTTTTAGTCTGTACAATTAAAGTCAGTTATTTTCAGTGTTCTCGTGTGTGGAGATATGTTTTTAACTGATCTATTGTAGCAGTCATCGATAAAGGACAAGAATGGTGGTGTGCAGGGGCGGACTGACAACTCATGGGGCCCCCGGGCAATAGGGGCTCATGGGGCCCCCTTAGTCCCCACCCACCCACACACAAGCCACACCCTCACAAAGCCCCACGTATATATTGCACTGCTACATTACATGCATTGGTCACAGAATTTCTCTACTTCATGTTCAAAATAAATGTTTAAAGATTAAAGAAAAATAAACTCACTTTAACCACATACATTTACTGCAGGGCTGCGTCTCCTGTGAGCAGAATCATGTACAGGTACTTGATTCTGCACTTGCGGGTCTGCATGCTGTTTGACCTGCTGCCGCTGTGATTGGACACACCGAGAGCTAACCAGCGGGTCCGGAGGACCCCATGTCCGCCAGGCCCCGACGATCGTTTCCAACAGAGGCAGAACTGTGGTCTGCCTATGTAAACAAGTCCCCAGAGAGCCTCCCCTTACATCAGGGTCCCCAGAGAGCCTCCCCTTACATCAGGGTCCCCAGAGAACCTCCCCTTACATCAGGGTCCCCAGAGAGCCTCCTCCTTACATCAGGGTCCCCAGAGAGCCTCCTCCTTACATCAGGGTCCCCAGAGAGCCCCCTCCTTACATCAGGGTCCCCAGAGAGCCCCCTCCTTACATCAAGGTCCCCAGAGAGCCCCCTCCTTACATCAGGGTCCCCAGAGAAACCCCCCATACATCAGGGTCCCCAGAGAGCCCCCCTTACATCAAGGTCTTCAGAGAGCCCCCCTTACATCAAGGTCTTCAGAGAGCCCCCCTTACATCAAGGTCCCCAGAGAGCCCCCCCATACATCAAGGTCTCCAGAGAGCCCCACATACATCAGGGTCCACTCCCCAGAGAGCCCCCCCATGCATCAGGGTCCCAGAGAGCCCCCCATAGATCTGGGTCCCCAGAGAGCCCCCCATAGATCTGGGTCCCCAGAGAGCCCCCCCATAGATCTGGGTCCCCAGAGAGCCCCCCCCATACATCAGGGTCCCCAGAGAGCCCCCCATACATCAGGGTCTCCAGAGAGCCCCCCCAAACATCAGGGTCCCCAGAGAGCCTCCTCCTTACATCAGGGTCCCCAGAGAGCCTCCTCCTTACATCAGGGTCCCCAGAGAGTCCCCTCCTTACATCAGGGTCCCCAGAGAGCCCCCTCCTTACATCAGGGTCCCCAGAGAGCCCCCTCCTTACATCAAGGTCCCCAGAGAGCCCCCTCCTTACATCAGGGTCCCCAGAGAAACCCCCCTTACATCAGGGTCCCCAGAGAGCCCCCCCATACATCAAGGTCCCCAGAGAGCCCCCCCATACATCAAGGTCCCCAGAGAGCCCCCCCATACATCAAGGTCTCCAGAGAGCCCCCCATACATCAAGGTCTCCAGAGAGCCCCACATACATCAGGGTCAACTCCCCAGAGAGCCCCCCTATACATCAGGGTCCCAGAGAGCCCCCCATAGATCTGGGTCCCCAGAAAGCCCCCCAAAGATCTGGGTCCCCAGAGAGCCCCCCCATACATCAGGGTCCCCAGAGAGCCCCCCCATACATCAGGGTCCCCAGAGAGCCCCCCCCATACATCAGGGTCCCCAGAGAGCCCCCCCCCATACATCAGGGTCCCCAGAGAGCCCCCCCATACATCAGGGTCCCCAGAGAGCCTCCCCCATACATCAGGGTCCCCAGAGAGCCTTCCCCCATACATCAGGGTCCCCAGAGAGCCTCATCCTTACATTAGGGTCCCCAGAGAGCCTCCTCCTTACATCAGGGTCCCCAGAGAGCCTCCCCCCATACATCAGGGTCCCCAGAGAGCCCCCCCATACATCAGGGTCCCCAGAGAGCCTCCCCCCATACATCAGGGTCCCCAGAGAGCCTTCCCCCATACATCAGGGTCCCCAGAGAGCCTCGTCCTTACATTAGGGTCCCCAGAGAGCCTCCTCCTTACATCAGGGTCCCCAGAGAGCCTCCCCCATACATCAGGGTCCCCAGAGAGCCCCCCCATACATCAGGGTCCCCAGAGAGCCCCCCATACATCAGGGTCCCCAGAGAGCCCCCCATAAATCAGGGTCCCCAGAGAGTCCCCCATACATCAGGGTCCCCAGAGAGCCCCCCCCATACATCAGGGTCCCCAGAGAGCCCCCCCCATACATCAGGGTCCCCAGAGAGCCCCCCCCATACATCAGGGTCCCCAGAGAGCCCCCCCATACATCAGGGTCCCCAGAGAGCCCCCATACATCAGGGTCCCCAGAGAGCCCCCCATACATCAGGGTCTCCAGAGAGCCCCCATACATCAGGGTCCCCAGAGAGCCCCCCCATACATCAGGGTCCCCAGAGAGCCCCCCCATACATCAGGGTCCCCAGAGAGCCCCCCATACATCAGGGTCCCCAGAGAGCCCCCCCCCATACATCAGGGTCCCCAGAGAGCCCCCCATACATCAGGGTCCCCAGAGAGCCCCCCCCCCCATACATCAGGGTCCCTAGAGAGCCCCCCATACATCAGGGTCCCCCAGAGAGCCCCCCCCCCCCATACATCAGGGTCCCCTAGAGAGCCCCCATACATCAGGGTCCCCAGAGAGCCCCCCCCCATACATCAGGGTCCCCAGAGAGCCCCCCCCATACATCAGGGTCCCTAGAGAGCCCCCCATACATCAGGGTCCCCAGAGAGCCCCCCCCCATACATCAGGGTCCCCAGAGAACCCCCCATACATCAGGGTCCCCAGACTTAACCCCCCCAGAGGTTCCCCTGTACCTGGCTGTGCACCTCCAACCCAAGGGGGAGGTGGGAGGTGGCGATCAGCAGTTCTATGGTGCCTGTGGATCTCACTGGGGCTTGTAGTCCTCCTTCTGATTCTGAACAGTAGATAGGGGAGGGGCCTCTGACCCGGGCAGCAGTCGGCAACAGCGTACAAGCAGAGAGTGAAACTTGTAGCTGGCCCGGGTCAGAGGCCCCTCCCCTTTCCACTCTACAATCTGGAGGAGAAATACAAGTCCCCGGGAGATGCTGCGAGCACCATAGAGCTGCTGATCGCCGCCTCCCACTCCCCTCACTGCATCCCAAACTGAAAGAGGAGATGCCCGCCTCACCCCCCCCCCCCCCTGCGGCAGTCGGCAGAACGGCTCCACCGCAGCACGCCCAGCAGCATACCCCTAGATCCGACGAGCATGTCTCCCGGCCCCTCTGGCTGCGGGCCCTCGGTCGGCGTCCGATCGACCGAATGGTCAGTCCGCCCCTGGTGGTGTGTGTGTGTGGGGGGGGCGGCATTGAAGGACCCGGCCTTGGGGCGGCAAAGGGAGTAAATCCGGGCCTGCATGTTTACATTCTTTCGAGTCCTGATTAGAATTAGCCTGCCTATGTTACGCCCCTTGTTACCATTAATGTACAATTGTAATATTAATGTGATACCTATGTAATCATGTGCATAAAAACCTTCAATTGCGTCATAATAAAGCAGAACAGTTATTTGGAAAGATGCTGAGCGTATCTTTTGTGTCTGTTCCCTACTGCAGTAGTTATTATTAATTTTGGAACCACTAATCAATATGAGGATAGGAGTTGCCTATCATCAATTTAACCGAGTCAGGAGTAATCAAGCTCCTTGGATCAGTAGGCCTCACTGGAGCTCAGGAGATCAGCAGTAGTGCAGCCACAGCCTTTGCAGCTATAACAGCTTCAACTCTTCTGGGAAGGCCGTCCACAAGGTTTAGGAGGGTGTCTATGGGAATGTTTGACCATTCTTCCAAAAGAGCATTTGATTTGTGAGGCCAGGCACTGATGTTGGACGAGAAGGCCTGGCTTGCAGTCTCTGCTCTAATTCATCCCAAAGGTGTTCTATTGGGTTGAGGTCAGGACTCTGTGCAGGCCAGTTGGGTTCATCTACCCCAAACTTGTTCATTTATATCTTTATGGACCTTGCTTTGTGCACTGGTCCAAATCATTTGGTGGAGGAGGATTATAATGTACAGTGGCAGCTGGTGTTTGTTTTTTAGGGGGGCAAACAACTACCCCCCTGGTCGGCTGGTGGCTCCACCCCCTGCTCCCAATTGGTTGGGTCACCCTCCCCCCTGGGATTTTTCCAGCCAGTCATCCAGCCCTGCACTTACCCCATGTAGGTTGCAGGCAGCACCCCCTACGGGTGACGGGCGGTGGGTGGGCATCTCCCCCTCCTCTGCATCATGGTGGCTTCCACCATGCGTCTTCTGCTGCCTCCTCCTAGGCATCCAAAAGGATCACCTGTCCTTTCAGCTAATCGTGTGATGGGTCTCAGGACTCACTTCCTGATTGGCTGGGAGGAGGATCAGTGTGAGAATAGTGAATATTCATTCGCTATTGTCACACAACTGGGTGGGCTCGGAGCACAGTGCTCTGCACCCCAAGCCACCCTTTTTTTTAAGCCTATAAGAGCCCTTCCAACCCCATTGAAATCCATGTGTCTGGTGCCCTGCATGTAGATTAGGGGGCTGGGCACATGGATAGGGGGGCGGCGCCCATGTGCCCCTAATGGATGGGCTGCCACTTATGGTGTGGGGTTGTTTTTCAGGGGTTAGGGTTGGCCCCTCAGGGGTAGGGCTTGGCCCTTAGTTCCAGTGAAAGGAACTTTTAAGGTGTCAGCATACCAAGACATTTTGGACATTTTCATGCTCCCAACTTTTTGGAATAGTTTGGGGATGGTTCCAACATGACTGCTCACCAGTGCACAAAGCAAGGTCCATAAAGACATGGATGAGTGAGTTTGGGGTAGATGAACCTGATTGGCCTGCACAGAGTCCTGACCTCAGCCCGACAGAACACCTTTGGGATGAATTGGAGTGGAGACTGAGACCCAGGCCTTCTCGTCCAACATCAGTACCTGACCTCACAAATGCTCTTCTGGAAGAATGGTCAAACATTCCCATAGACACCCTCCTAAACCTTGTGGACGGCCTTCCCAGAAGAGTTGAAGCTGTTGTAGCTGCAAAGGGTGGGCCAACTTAATATTGAACCCTACGGACTAAGACTGGGCTGTCAATAAAGTTCATGTGTGTGTAAAGGCAGGCGTCCCAATACTTGTGATTATATTATATATATATATTATATATATATATATATATATATATATATATATATATATATATATATAGTAAAGATCGGGGTGAATAAACTCAAGTGGTGCATGCGTTTTCAAGAAGTTGCGCCATTCCAGAACTGCATTTTTAAGTACATGGCAGCCCACTTTTATTTATAGGAACAGAAAAACTCACAAGAGACAGCAATTTCCCACACAGAGGTTCCACCATTACTGTATCTCACACAATACTTCAGCCTTCTTACTTACTCGCTTGCCACGCGGATGCTTCAGGCCTCACGCCTAGACCTTGGGTCTGCTCTTCCAACCAACACAAAGGTTTTCTTCGGCCAAGATCTCTCATAGCTTACTCATAATCAGCTCCTTGCTGCGTGGGGGTGGTAATATCCTGGTATGGAGGGTGGTAATATCCTGGTATGGGGGTGGTAATATCCTTGTATGGGGGTGGTAATATCCTGGTATGGAGGGTGGTAATATCCTGGTATTGGGGGGTGGTAATATCCTGGTATGGGGGGTGGTAATATCCTGGTATGGGGGTGGTAATATCCTGGTATGGGGGGTGGTAATATCCTGGTATGGGGGGTGGTAATATCCTGGTATGGAGGTGGTAATATCCTGGTATGGGGGTGGTAATATCCTGTTATGGGGGGTGGTAATATCCTGTTATGGGGTAATATCTTGGTATTGGGGGTGGTAATATCCTGGTATGGGGGGTGGTAATATCCTGTTATGGGGTAATATCTTGGTATGGGGTGGTAATCTCCTGGTATGGGGGTGGTAATATCCTGTTATGGGGAAGGTAATCTCCTGGAATTGGAGGGTTAATCTCCTGGTATTGGATGGTGGTAATATCTTGCTATCAGGGATGGTAATATCTTGGTATGGGGGTGGTAATATCCTGGTATTGGGGCGGTAGTATCCTGTTATGGGGTAATATATTGGTATGGGGGTGGTAATCTCCTGGTATTGGGGGTGGTAATATCCTGTTATGGGGGTGGTAATCTCCTGGAATTGGAGGGGTAATCTCCTGGTATTGGATGGTGGTAATATCTTGCTATCAGGGATGGTAATATCTTGGTATGGGGTGGTAATCTCCTGGTATTGGGGGGTGGTAATATCCTGGTATTGGGGGTGGTAATATCTTGCTATCAGGGATGGTAATATCCTGGTATGGGGGTGGTAATCTCCTGGTATTGGGGGGTGGTAATATCCTGGTATGGGGGGTGGTAATATCCTGGTATGGGGGGTGGTAATCTCCTGGTATTGGGGGTGGTAATATCCTGTTATGGGGGTGGTAATATCATGGAACAGGGTTGGTAATATCCTGTTATGGGGGTGGTAATATCATGGAACAGGGTTGGTAATATCCTGTTATGGGGGTGTTAATATCATGGAACAGGGTTGGTAATATCCTGTTATGGGGGTGGTAATATCATGGTACAGGGGTGGTAATATCCTGTTATGGGGGTGGTAATATCATGGAACAGGGTTGGTAATATCCTGTTATGGGGGTGGTAATATCATGGTACAGGGGTGGTAATATCCTGTTATGGGGGTGGTAATATCATGGAACAGGGTTGGTAATATCCTGTTATGGGGGGTGGTAATATCATGGTACATGGGTGGTAATATCCTGTTATGGGGGTGGTAATATCATGGTACAGGGGTGGTAAGATCCTGTTATGGGGGTGGTAATATCATGGTACAGGGGTGGTAAGATCCTGTTATGGGGGTGTTTCTCTGCAGCAAGGAGTGGAGCACTTGTCAGGATAGAAGGAAAAATGGGTGGGGCAAAATTGTTGAGGAAAATCTGCTGCCCTCTGCTGGGAGAAAGTTGTAATGGGAAGAAGATGGTTTCCCTCACAAAGCACACAGCAACTATTCATATCAATCACATTGCAGAGCCGGGTTATGTCTGGATGTTTCCACTCACAAAGTGACATCTCTGTGAGAGGTAAGTGAGCGTCTGTATGTGTACTATATATATATATATATATATCATATATGTGTACCTACCTACACTATATATATCATGTATGTGTACCTACCTACATTATCTTACCAAAAATATTGGGACGCCTGCCTTTACACACACATGAACTTTAATGACATCCCAGTCTTAGTCCGGAGGGTTCAATATTGAGTTGGCTCCGCCCTTTGCAGCTATAACAGCTTCACCTCTTCTGGGAAGGCCGTCCACAAGGTTTAGGAGTGTGTCTATGGGAAGACCGTCCACAAGGTTTAGGAGGGTGTCTATGGGAAGGCCGTCCACAAGGTTTAGGAGGGTGTCTATGGGAAGGCCGTCTACAAGGTTTAGGAGGGTGTCTATGGGAAGGCCGTCCACAAGGTTTAGGAGGGTGTCTATGGGAAGGCTGTCCACAAGGTTTAGGGGTGTGTCTATGGGAAGGTCGTCCACAAGGTTTAGGAGGGTGTCTATGGGAAGGCTGTCCACAAGGTTTAGGGGTGTGTCTATGGGAAGGCTGTCCACAAGGTTTAGGGGTGTGTCTATGGAAAGGCGGTCCACAAGGTTTAGGGGTGTGTCTATGGAAAGGCAGTCCACAAGGTTTAGGGGTGTGTCTATGGGAATGTTTGATCATTCTTCCAGAAGCGCATTTGGGGATAACAGCTCAGGGGTGGGATTGCTGGAACAGACACCCTCCCCCTAGCTGCCAGGGGAGTGACTGTACGGAGGGGGCGGGGACACAGGTAATGTTGGACAGGTATTGGTTGTAGGGAACTCAATTATTAGAAAAACAGAGAGAAAAATCTGTCACAAATACTGAGGTCACCGAACAGTATGTTGTTTACCGGGCGCTCTGGTTCAGCACATCGCAGATTGGTTGGACAGATTATTGGGAGGGGCCGAGGAAGATCCATATAGAAATAAGGAGAGGAATCCAACGAATGAAAAAAGCAACAAAAGTGGGACTTTAAATGAAAAGCGTGAAATGTCCAAAAAACAAAACCGATGGACTACTAGGGAGATTTTATTGAATTCATGAAAGTAAAACATGCATATAAAATTATATATCAATCACAAACAGAGAGAAATATCAGCAATAATAGCAGCAAATATACATGATTCAATGAATAAAACAATTCTCCATGGTACATCAGTAGGATATTAATACACAACCATATAATAAGAAATATTGCCTGCAAAATAAGCCTCCAAAAAAAAAAAACTCAAAAAATTAAGAATGGTATGACGCTGGTGAGAAAACGCGACAATGATAGCTCTACGCGTTTCGTGGCTTCCTGTGCCACTCGTCAGGAGCAAGCGCGTATCTTGATCTAAAATAAAGGATATAAAAATGAACTAGTAATTATAAACATGAAACGGAGGTGGGGTAATTAAAAAACCCCCACACAGAGTGCATGCTTACATATTGTGGTTCGTGAGATGGTGGCGGAGGCCATACATCACTCGGCAATCGGAGACACCACCCCCCCGGGAGCTGAGGTGGACGGACCAATGGGGGCAGCCCCACAGGGCACCATCCAAGGTAGGCCAGGACCCCCGAGGCAAACCTAAAGTGGGAGGTACAGATAAAAGATCAATTTAGCAACCCAACCGTGGAGGTAAACAGCTAGGTGTGAAAGGAGAATGCAGAGGTGAAATAGAAGAAAGATCAAGTGGAGGACAAGGAAAGGAAGCTGGATGGAAACATCCAAGCAAAACCACCAAAAGAAAACCCGACACCACAGAACAAAAATGTAAGAGAAAGGGGAAGAGCCAGAGACTAAAGCATGGATGGAGATACCTGGTGTGCAAGGTGAGGCATCATGAAGAAAGAAAGACGGTGTGTCTTCCAACGAATTTCTTTAAGGAGAAACAGCCGGTATTATCAAAATCTATCAAAAACTATTGACGTCATCGGGTTTGGTGATATCTGAATGATGGGTGCAGTTACAGGCATCATTCATCTTCTTTTAGTGATTCCCTTCACCATAAGGATGATCATAGTGACTGTTCAACCGCTTGGTCGTTCTTACAGGCGGCAGGAAGGAACTCCCCCCACCCCCTCCCGCCACCCTCCGGTGCTTCTCCGGACTCGCCCCTGCCATTGGTGACCCAGAGAAGGAAACCCACTGGCACCGGATGCTGATCATAGAAATTTTTGGTGGACCAGATGGTCCCTGGAGTCTCTATGATTGTTCGGAGGACAGGCGCAATGTTTTGACATCACGCCCGGCCTCTGCATTTAAAAAAATGGCGCCACCAATAGGCTTCTCAGCCTAGAGGAGAGATGGGGGGGCTTATAGACCCCATATGTCACAGTAAAGAGGACCTGTCATACCCTATTCCTATTACAAGAGAAGTTTACATTCCTTGTAATAGGAATAAAAGTGATGAAAAAAAATAAAAGAAAGTGTCAAACTAGAAAAACAAAATAAAATTAACCATAATAATAATAATAATAAAAAATGTAAAGCGCCCCTGTCCTCACATGCAGAAGCGACCGCATGCATAAGTCCTGCCCACATATGTAAACAATGTTCAAACCACACATGTGAGGTATTACCTCGATCGTTAGAGCGAGAGCGATAATTCTAGCACTAGATCTCCTCTGTAACTCTAAACATGTAACCTGTAAAAAATGTTAAAGCATCGCCTATGGGGATTCTTAGACACTAAAGTTTGGTGCTCTTCCATGAGTGTGCGCAATTTTGAAGCGTGACATGTTAGGTATCTATTTACTCGGTGTAACATCATCTTTCACATTATATAAAAAAATTGGGTTAACTTTCCTGTTTTTTTTTTTAATGCATGTAACTGTTTTTTTTTCCAAAAAAAAAATGTTTTTGAAAAATTGCTGCGCAAATACCGTCTCTGCTAAAAAACATATATAATGTTTGGGGGTTCTGTGTAATTTTCTAGCAAAAAAAGATGATTTTTCCATGTAGGAAAGAAATGTCAGAATTAGCCAGGGTGGCAAGGGGTTAAATAATTCCACATAGACACTGGTAACAATAAAAAGTACGACCTCCACCACATTCTTCAATTAAAATTAGACAACGTTGTCTGAAGACACAGGTATCTACCACAGACATTCATTCATCAAATCTGCGGGGGAGGGACACCAATAATAGGGAAAAAGATAAACACAATGGTAGAAGAGTTACCACTCAGTATAGATCAATCTCCGCAGATGAAAATAAGGGGGGTTGATTCAGTATGAGATGGGGGGTGTGATTCGGGTTCAAGAAGTTTCCCAAAAGTAGTAATTGATAGATATCAATGTAAGTCATGGGGGAAATGGTGTGGAATGGTGTGGTATGGTGATAGGGAGTAAGCAGTGATGAAGACTAGGCTCACACAATAGGGCTGTCTATGTCCAAAAGTGTAAATCCCACAAGGAATGGGGAAAAAGACAAACAGTCGTATATCTGTATAGAAGGTGAGAATAGAAGGTGTCAAGCATACACCGGATTCACATGGTCATGATATGGTCGCCTGGTCTTCAGCTGGTCTTCATCTGGCTGCTGTCTCTGGTCTGGATGGGATTCCTCACCTCAGCCCCGGGGAGATCATCATCCCTGTCCCCCGTCCTCCCTCGGACATAGGTTGGGCGTCACTATTGGGCCGCTTTGTAAGTTATAGACCTTTTTTTGAGAGATGGTTCTCCATTTAAAGGGTATCCTATATTTATAGATATGTTATTGATTTAATTTCAGAGCATTTCACTCCTGATGATTGGCGTGAGCCATGAAACGTGCGTCGGGTATACATCGAACTGATGCCTAGACAAGTTTGGCTCACTAAGCACAATTGCTTATGTTTATATAATTATTATCAATGGATGAGTTTTTTATGAATTTGTACTGCTAATCATAAGTAGGGAAGACCCTCACTATGCCAACATCCAAAACATATATTCAAGGATTGACCAAGTCAAAAAATTAGCGGAGTTTGTGGGCACACAATGAGAGAGAGAATCAGTAAAAAAGTCTAAATTTTATTACAACATATTTAAAAAACATATAAAGAACATACAAACAACACCCTGTATGGACACAGTTACCAGGTGCCCACTAATGCTGTTATAGAGGACTGGACCTATGGTACAAAGATTCATTTAATACTGTATCAAGGTAGAAGAAAAATTTCTTATCTGGTAATGCCTCCAAAAACTTGCTCGTCGACGTGTTTCACTAAAATATTAGCTTCCTCAGGACAGATACTGGGTAGGTGCTGGAAAACTTGTGGCTCAAGGTGTGGGAGAACTTGACCAAACTGACAGACAACTGAAAAAATGAAATTGCATGTGTGTCTATGGTAGTAGGATACACATATATCATGTGGTCTATAGTAGATACCACTGGTATATAGTAGTCATGTATAAGTATTTGAATATAAATTACACACAGTGGTAAGTGGTCACAAATTCCCACTATAAGTGTGTTCAATACAATATCAATAGTACCGAAAAATGGCCCATGGATACTGGACCAAGTTAATAAATGGGTAAGCATACAGTCCCCTTAAGTATAGAGGCACCCATCCAACCATCAGTCTTTGTGTGGTTGAGCATCTTCTTGCAGAGGCTGGTGTGGTCTCATCCCTCATGCTTTTTTACAATGACCCAGTCACCTGGTTGGAAAGAATGTAAACCAGCTATTGTATCAGGGTCCAGGAGGGAATCACGAACCCTGTGGTGGACCTTTTGAGGTTCATGTTACAGTGACTGCACCTACCCCATCAGCTGAGAATGTAGGCGACAGACGCTGAGGAAAGTACAACTCTGTTTTTGGTTGACCTCCAAACAAACCTCATATGGCAATAACCCAGACATGTGGGAACTCAATGACTGGTCACTGCATAACCTGTGCATGGATTACCATCTGGGGTGTAACACCTGGAACCAGTGACTAAAAGGTTCTTAGCATCTGGGATGGGAGCGCCCTTCACCAGACTGTTGGTTGCTGATTCAAATTCTATCAAAGAAAGACAGTCTTGGAACATGTGATCCTACTAGGTCACAAACTTGGTTAGAATTAGAAAGGTCAATAATATTAGTTTGAAAACTGTCCTTCTTACATTTATCCCCCCATTTTCTTCCTCATTACAAACTGAAGGAAGAAGCGCAGGGTAATGCCCCGTACACGCGGTTGGATTTTCCGATGGAAAATGTCCGATCGGAGCGTTTTGTCGGAAATTCCGACCCTGTGTGTGCTCCATCGGACATTTTCCATCGGATTTTCCAACACACAAAATTGGAGAGCAGGAGATAAAAATTTCCGACAACAAAATCCGATTGCGTCAATTCCGAGCGCATGTGGCCTGTTCCGACGCACAAAGTGCCATGCATGCGCAGAAGAAATTTCGACATGGAACAAATCGGTCAGGTAAAATTAGCGTTCGCAATGGATACAGCACTTTCGTCACACTGCAATGTTAAAAATGGTTTAATACAGCGCACTCTCTTCTTCTTTATAATGTGACAAGAATTAAGTAGTTTTGCTGCTCATATTCACACACACTTCTCACAAACTTATTTTTTTGTTTTTTTCTTGGGATTCCCTGAATATATTGTTATTTGTCACATCTGACATATTTTTTTTATTTGTTTTATTTTTTTAAAGCCATTTTTCGTTTAGATTTTATGTTTGTATTTTTTTCCAAGGCTGATCTTTGTTTAATGTTATTTTTAGTTTTACTCCAGACTATTTTTGGGTGTGTTTTGTGTGTCAAGTTACCACAACACCATTGATACCTTATATTATTTAATCTCCAGGAGATTGTTTGTTGTTGGTGTCCCTTGTTAATTTCACATTGTATTTTTGAAATGTACCTGAATTCCTCACAAACAAACTGTCCTTTTTGAAGTAAAACACACATATGGCAAGTATAATTCAAAACAAAAATCCTTTATTAAGGGATCAGAACCAAACAAAGAGGGAGGCAACGCTGGATCAACAGCAGAAATTAGTGAAGCCTGGGGACCCCCAGGGCAGACATCAATTCTTGAACATCAAAATTGGTGGCCTGAGGAGTCCATATGTAAGGGAGTGCAGTGTGGTCCCAGAGATCTGGAAAGCAGCAGATGACATGTATGTCCCCAGGCTGTGGTATCACAAGAGGCTGCATCTTGGCCGACCAGACTGGATCCAGGGTCCTCACTTTCTGGTCTTCCTTTCACGCTTCCCTTCCTGGCTGTGGCTGTGCTGTTGGAGATGTGGCAGGAGGAGGAGTAGGACCTGGAGGAGGAGGAGGACTGGGAGGACCTGGAGGAGAAGGAGGAGGAGGAGGAGGACCTGCAGGAGGAGGAGGAGGACCATGTGTGAGTTCACACAGGTGTGTCTCAGATGTAATTTAGGCCCTCATATCCAATATGAGCGACTCACACATGAGTTGTTGTCCCTCCTCCATCCTCTGCATTTTAGAGGCAATGATGGCAGCAAAGTCATCCTCCACGGTGTGTGGTGCTCCAGGGCCTCTGTAGCCCTCCAAAAGAGGCCTATGGCAGCCTCCTCTAGGGCACTCCTCCTCCTGCCCTTTCTCATTCCAGGTGTAGGGGAGGGAACCTGCAGATCAGGCAGCCGGCTCGCCCGGCCACCTCCTGGCTGAGACTTCCCTGTGTATGAAAAAGGGACATGGTTTTAGTTTTTGCTTCATCAATCACAATCCTAAATTAGTACTCCAAACTAACATCTAGTTAACATCATTGATTGGACAAGCAGAAATATTTAGAAGAATGCTATACCTGGCTCAATCTGGGCTCCTCCACGTGTTGCTGCCTGGAAGGCCCAGGTTGGGCGTCAGAAGCCTCAGCTGGGGGGGAAGGAAGCGTGGAAGGAAGACTGGAGAGGGATGGCCTGGGTTCAGTCTGGCCTGCCAGAAAATGCAGCCTGTAATAGTACCACATCCTGGGGACATAGATGTCATCTGCTGCTCTGGATCTCTGCGAATCCTGGACTTTCTGGCGCTCCCTTACATATGTGCTCCTCAGGCCACCAATTAGGATCTTCAAATATGTGATGTCTGCCGTGGGGATCACCTGCTTCACAATTTCCAACAATTGATCCAGCGCTGCCTTCCTCTTTGTTTGGTTCCTGTAATGTGGGTGGTTGATCTCCCACAGACAGGGCAGCTCCCTAAACATGTCAATGAATATTGACATGAAGTCATTATCTTGTAATAAGATATCCATGTTCACTGCAAGACACAACACAAGACAAAGCCTAATGTCAGACAAAACTCTCCTAATCCTGTTACAATATAGGCCTCAATCTAGAAGCATGTGGAAAGAGAAAAATATCCTGGACGGCCGCACACCATAGAAGACATCTTTATTGATATGAAGAAATAAAATCCAAATGCAGTCACCTCATGTACAGGGAGGGACAGGAAAGATAGCTAACATGTTTCACGCCCCATCATGGCGCTTATTCATAGCTGAATGATTAAAGTTTGATCATGGGTATATATAGGAACTTCAGGTTTTGATAGCCAATCCAGAGATGGTCTCAAATAGAGACCTGCCCACATAATCAAACTCTAGACCGACACCCAAGAGATAGGAGACACCTGGGATGTGAAGTTGAATTTTAAATCAAAATTTGAAGACAAGATAACATGACAATGTAATAATGCCTATAAAGGTCCACCAAACTAAAAAAGTTTACTAAGTGAACCAGTGCGCATATATATATATGTATATACATGCGCTAGACACATGATTATTTTTACTATTCGCATTATTCAACTTCTCCCATTGTGTACATCCATAACCTTGGGATGAAGACCATGATAAATACTAAAACAATATTAAACAATAGCAAAGTACAAAGTAACACACTAATTTTCAAATCATAAATGCTAAATAATCTCAAAGGAAAACTTGTGTATATATGATGATAAACAAAATTCGTAAAAATGTAAAACATGCTGAAACCATACAAAATCGCAAAATCGCAAAATAACATATACAAGAAATTGATGTGAAAATACCAATAATCCTATTCCCAGCACTATCAATAATGTCTTGGTAACTGCATATGTATACATATATACACATCATCCTGAAATATATAAACCTAATTACATTTGAAAATTGTGTAAATAAAACCTTGATTTTCGTTTAAAAATGATTATGTATAAATCATTATTCCCACATAAATCCATGCACTCAAGAAGAACGCAAGCCCCATTCAATGATGTCTGGAATCCATTCATTTGCTTATCAATGTAGAAGCAGTATAGGCACAAGTATGTCTCTTACCTTCGTTCTTACGACCAGCGCGCCCAATGCTCCTTCCTCCGCTCACAGATCGTACGTACTATGCACGTGTGTTACGCTTTATATACACTGCGCATGCGTGTAACTCCGCCTGCCCCTGATGTTCTTTCTAGTCTATTCCCCGCCCCTTTTCGTTCGGCGCATGTGGGTGAAGAGCACATGACGGAGTCACAGCAGGTGCGTGCTAATTACAGGAACGAGGAGGAGAAGGAAGAAAGCCCGGATCCGGATATGTCCCGATCCAGAAGGAGAAGATATAAGGCCACAAATATGTCCTTTGGGGAGATGTTTGAGATGGTGGACATCCTGAAGAAGGCCGACTATGACAGAAAGTATGGACCTTACCCCAACCCCAATATCAGAAAGGCCAAGATTGCGAAATTGGTCAAAAGTCTGCACAGGAATTTCGGGGTACAACGATCGAAAGATCAGCTCAGGAAGTGGTGGTCGGACCTGAAATTAAGAGAGCCCGAGCAGTACAGAAAGATCCGGAGAGTGCTGCAAAAAAATAAGTAGTTGTGCTGTGTTCCTATTCTTTTTGTCTTTATTACGTTTGTGCTGCTCCATATGCTTTTCTTAATTGTTGTACAGTTTAAAATGTAAATTTTAATGTTCATGGGCCCATTATTCGTTCGTATCAAACATTTTTTTTTCGGCCTCTAAAACACCATTGTTTAGGCCATATGCATTTTCCCACATTTTTTTGGGCCTACTTGGATGCCAAATATTTGTTTGTGTAGATGGGTTTGTTACTAGAATGAAATGCAAACTAGATTCTGTGTAAGGAGAGGACACTGAGCAGCTGTTTTCACATCTGGACACTGGAGCACTAGTGTGGGACCCCAGAACACCATTTTTATTAGGGGGCCACACAGGTGCTCCAGTGTAAACTATAGGGGGGTCTCCATCTGTATAGCTTGTACTAAACAGGTAAAGTATTACAGGTTGACAAAGGACACTAAAAAAGCGACATCTTGGAACTCTGCTAAAATTGAAAATTGTACCCCACTTCCAAGCAATGTTTCCTATTTATAGTTCTGCCATCAAATATCTGTGTGCTAAGTATACCATTTTTGTTTTACATAGGGGAGAAAAGACTCGGAGGACACCCCTCATCCAAGGAGACCAGAGACCCACCACCTCTGGAAAAAGGTAAAAATACCCCCAACACAAGCTGAGCAGGAGGAGGAAGAAGACGTGGTGGAGATTGGCACCACAACAGGTGAGTGTCTGCGACCACAGGCTCAGGTAAAAGAGATGGATGCTGGCATATTTATAATAACTGTTTTTTTTTTTGGTTTCTCTCTTTTTAGGTGATCGTGATGTTGTGGATCCAGATCCTTTCACCTCAGAAAGTGCCCAGATCCTGATCGGGGAGAAAATGGGGTGTAATTTAGAATTGGAAAACATCAAGAAAAAAATCATGATGTGATTCAAAAAAATAATAACATCATTGATGTTTTGGGGTGAATTTAAAACCCCACAAAATCACTTTCTTTTTTTGTGTGGTACAATCGTTTAAATTTTTGAGCCGTGTTTCGAAATGCCAAATTTGGAGGATGCACACAGTGTGCCAACATGTGCTATCTGCCATCACGGGAGATCAATGGACGCGTTTTGGGGGTGCAACCCCTTCCTCAATAATAAAGTAGCGGTGAGGAAGGGTTTGCTCCCACAAAACACGTCCCTTGATCCCCCGTGATGGCAGCTAGCACATGTTGACATTCGTAAATTGGTGTGCATCTTCCAAATTTGGCTTTTCAAGGGGTGACTTCACCCCATCCAAATGCAATATCAAACACAGTTCCTAAATACTCATGTCTGATATTGCCTTCAAGTTTTACCATATGTGAACTTTGTAAGTTCAAGATTGTTGTGTTTCTTGTTGGTTTTACACAGGCCTGTTTTATCATAAATGGACATTTCTATTTTTGATAATGCCACCCCAAAAATTGTTATACAACAAACATGTTGGTTTGTTTTAAAAACCATTTCTAAATGCACATGTGATTGTGCAGGTATTAAAAAGTTTGTTAATCAAGAATGTGTGGATTATTGTCTCAACGCTACAACACTTTTGTGGTGATGTAATTGCTATTTTCTGAGAAAATGGTGGTTATTTCCTAAGGGCAAATCCTCTTTGCACTACAAGAGCATTTTCAGTGCAGTTTCAAGAGCACTTGTAGTATAAAAAGTGTATACGCCTTTAGTAAATAACAGCCAACAGTGCTTTGTATAAGGTTACACAATCACGTCATTTTAAGGACTCCACACATTGCTGTCAGGGTCAGCTAAAACAAACACAAGCAGTAAATGTCACCAAAGATTAAATTTGTTTTTTTTATTTGATAAATGCTCCACAAATTGTCTGGCATATTGATGGCCCCTCCTACCCACAAAGAACTCAAGGTATCTTAACCGGACATCACAGGCACTCAGGGGGGGAAGCCAGGACGGCCACTTTCAATTGCCATCAGGGTTGTATCATGTAGATTTCTGGCCTCAGGCCCAACTGAGCCAGCATAGTTGGCAGAATGTTGGCGTAAAAAGTTATGGAGAACACAGCACGCCAGGATTAGATAATTACGTTTATACTCCGCCATATGGATGGGTGTCAGAAATAGGCGGAACCGGCTGGCCATGATTCCAAATGTGTTCTCCACCACTCTTCTGGCTCTGGCCAGCCGGTAATTAAAAACCCTCTGTTCCGGGGTGAGGGTCCTCATCGGGAATGGCCGCATAAGATGGTCCCCCAGCGCAAATGCTTCATCCGCAACGAAGATGAATGGGAGTCCTTCCACATTGTCCTCTGGAGGTGGCAAGTCCAAGCTGCCATTCTGGAGATGCCTGTAGAACTCCGTCTGGGCGATGACTCCACCATCGGACATCCGGCCATTCTTCCCCACGTCCACATACAAGAACTCGTAATTAGCCGACACCACCGCCAACATCACTATACTATTGAACCCCTTATAGTTGAAATAGTAAGACCCCGAGTTGGGTGGTGGGACGATGTGGACGTGTTTCCCATCAATTGCCCCTCCGCAGTTAGGAAAGTCCCACCGCTGGGCAAAGTGGGAGGCCACAGTCTGCCATTCCTGTGGCGTGGAAGGAAACTGTTGAGGAAAACAAAAATAATTTACTATTTTTGCACATAAACATGGCAAGCAGATTAGGCACAAACATTCTTGGCCAACCTCCAGATAGCATTTATTAAGGGGAAATTAACACCAAAGTATAAGGTACACCTATCATATTCAACCCCCCCCCCTCTCATGGGCCATTTCTAACATTATAGGGTGGGGAATCGTGGACAGGTAACCCTCTTCACTTCATTGAGAGATTAATGCCTAAATACAGGGTATTACTTGGAACAGCCCCTCCTTAGTTAAACTATTGGCAGCCCACTGGACAGGTAAGACGTGTCATAATACAAAGATATAAATACACATTGTACACATTTGAGGACATTTGGACATTCTGATATTACCTATCAAGATAATAATAGAATATAAAAACTTTAAACAGTACCATTTGAAAGTATACAGGCAGGCCCTTGCACTACATGCTTTGGGGAATTCATCCATACATCTGAGCACAAAAGAGATGGGTATAGTGTGTATGGGTTTGGCAGATAGATGATTGAGGATAGATAGAGAATTGGGATCAGCTGACTTAGCAGTTGGGGGGAGGGAGGGTTTAGAAAAATGATTTGGGGACACTACAAAAAAAGCCTATGGCACTCTGCCTGAATTTAAAGCACAAATCACATTTCTAAACATTTTAGGGGGTGTTTGGGGTAAAGCAGTACTATGGAGCTGACAAAATACATTGTTAAGTGACTACATGAGGTGAATATAGGGCAGGAGAGCATGTTGGGGAGGTTATTGAAGGCAGATATGTATGAATGACTTAAAAAATAAAGACCTAAAAAACCAGCATGCATGAGAACAAAGGGGACATTCACAGCATATTACAATCATGGTAATTAGGGAATGAGGAAAGAAATACAAGATATTAGCAAACATTAAATACAATAAAATGTGATATTAAAGGATAAAAATCCTACCTTCATATACTCCTTCTGCAGGACCTGGATGATGGCAGAACAGGTCTCTGGGATAATGATCCCCAGAGCCTGGGGGGAGATCCCTGTCGAGAACTTGAGGTCCTGCAGGCTTCTCCCTGTCGCCAAGTACCGCAGGGTAGCAACGAGCCTCTGCTCCGGAGTGATGGCTTGCCTCATGCAGGTATCCTGCCTGCTAATATAAGGGGTCAGTGAAGCCAACAGACGGTGAATCACGGGGTCCGTCATCTTGAGAAAGTTCCTGAAATCATCAGGATTATTCTCACGGATCTCATGGAGCAAATGCATATGAGAGAACTGGTCACGCTGAAGCAACCAATTCTTGGTCCATGAACTCCTCCCCACCCTGTTCATGGTCTGGACTTGTGTCAAGGTCAGGACCCCAACACCAAGCCCCCACACAGCACGAACTCTACGAGGAGTACGTATACGAAACATGGCTAGAAAACGGTCGGCTGCTCAGAACGAAGTAACAGAACGCACTGAAGAACAGCAAGGCCTGTGAAGAGCGACCTGAAAAACAGTAACGAACGAACAAGAACACAATGACTACTTAAAGTCATGCGGAACTTGCTGCACACACTGAAGAGCAGATACAAACCCACAAGCACAAACTGAACGGCAGAAAACGATCTGAAAGCCACGAGTCTAAAAAAGCGCGAATCGTCTCTCACCAAACTTTTACTAACACGAGATTAGCAAAAGGAGCCCAAAGGGTGCCGCGCTTGGTTCTGAACTGGCCTTTTCTAGTCTCGTCGTACGTGCTTGATGTCACCGCGTTGTTGGCGATGGGAAATTCTGACAACTTTGTGCGACCGTGTGTAGGCAAAACAAGTTTGAGCCAACATCCATCGGAAAAAATCCTAGGATTTTGTTGTCGGACTGTGTGTACGGGGCATTAGAGTGGTGCAGGAAAAAAGAAACAATGAACTAGCTTATGATACTTTTACCTCCTTTCAGGCATCTGTGTTTATGCATATGTACAGCTATCTACATACACCTGCTTTCTATGTACATACACTTTCAGAAACTCCTTGGACCTGAAAGATACTTATAAACAAAAGTAATTACTCTATCCTCCATATTTAACCTGAAAAGAATAGCAAACAATACATTTGTGTACATTGGTGAATTGTCAATGACATTCCTCAAAACCGACAACAAAACCCTCTGTAACCCTTACTTTCACATTCCTACAAAAATACAACAGCCGTGATACGTAGGAGGCCCACCGTGGTAAGTTCTAACATATTCATGTTACTACATACAAACAATGAGAAGACTAAAACATGAGACAAACATTCAGATACAAATGTGGGGGAGATACAGATGGAATGCTGCCTTCACTCTTCTAGCAATAGAAAACAATACAATGGGAAAAACACAAGAGCAGCTCGAAAACCTTGCATGGACCAGCCATACAAAGTTCAAAAACAGGCATGAGAATTTGAACCACGAAAGCGTGTACTACACATCCATCAACCCACTCATCATTACAGATTTCTGAAGCTACAACTACTTCCATGTAATTTTTATTCTGGGGTCTCGTACCTCCAGACATCAAAAGTACCTTCCAAAAGGAATACACCTTACTATACCCTCTGACCATATATTCCAATCTTTAAGGGGTTTTATGGCCTTTGCCCCAAAACTAAACTTCATGTACTGTGCAACCGTCTGACTGTGGGAAGCCTCGCATTCCTTCCCTTGCCTCGACTGCCAATTGCCCATGGTGATTTGAATTGGCTTATAGTATTACCCCTGCGTCCAGGCAAACCCTTGCAACCATTTAGGAGAGCACCGCCCGGTGCCTTCGTTTACTGTGTATTAGTGGACTGGAACCACTATCTGGTCCAGTCCCCCAACTAGAAACCCTAACCGGGGCATTATCACCCCCCGAATTATGTCTCTACCCCTCACAGTGTATGCATACACAAGTGTTTTCTGCTGTACAACCATACACTGCGTCGCCAGACTAAGCACCACAGCACACGTACGCCCGCTTTCTCTACAGAACAATGTGGCTTCTCTCTGTACCTAGATGTTGCAACAATATCGTGGATGCCTCCCATTTACGCTCTACCCAAAAACTGTATTACAGTATAAAACTTTGCAAAACAACTGGAATTAAATTTAAAAACCAAAGGGATTTCCATCGTCCTTCCAAAACACAAGTCCATTTGCCATCATGCTAATTTCAAAAGACCCCAAGCTCCTCCCACCAACTCCCTGATCACATCATATCAATGGACAGGAAGGGGGAGGGAGAGGGGAAGCCTAGCTTCATCTTCCCTGAATTTCAAATTATGTCTATCAAGACATTAAAAAATCTATGGCTAACATCATATAGGAAAATGTAACGTTTCTTTAAAAAAAAAAAAACTTTTGTCCAGGAAAGGGTGAAATAAACCCCCATATTGCAAATGGGAGTGAATCCCCCTTGATCCCCTGGGCAGTCAGACAACTGAAACTCCTGTAAAAAGATGGCTCAAGGAGGTCAACCAAATCCTTTTTCTACTGCAGGCTACACAATACAAAACTCAGTTAAAGCGATAAAACCCAAAACAATGGGGGAGGCGCATGAATTGCCCTCTGAGAAACTCAAAGAAAACGCCCAAACAATAAAAAAAAAAACACACACTGCTAAAAGTACAAAAACTCACAGTTAAAGTTAGTCTTACAATCTATTGAAATTCAGTGCAAAGTAGAGGTTTCCCTTAAAACCGAAATTCAATACAAAAAAACGTAATAGTTTTACTTAAGAGTTAACAAAGTACAAAAATAGCTAAAACTGAAAAGATTGAATTCACTTAAAAGGAAAACAAAAAATGGTGATGGTGACTCAGACCGCATGGCTTCACACACACACACAAAGGAATACAAAAATGGTGCCTACTAGAAGCAAGATGGTGGCTCAGACCACATGGCTTCACACACACAAAGGAAAACAAAAAATGGTGATGGTGACTCAGACCGCATGGCTTCACACACACACACAAAGGAATACAAAAATGGTGCCTACTAGAAGCAAGATGGTGGCTCAGACCGCATGGCTTCACACACCAAGGAAAACAATAATGGTGCCTAGAAGCATTTGCAATGACAAAACAGTGTCTTATAAATCCAACAGTGGAAAAAAAAAAAATTCAAACCAGTGAGTTTAACATTAAACAAAACCGTTTCTCAGTTCCCGGTGTCTCACCCCTGAAATTGGAGTAATTCACTCTGGGATGATTTAAAGGCTCAAAGTATAAAATCCTTCAAATGCGGTTTCTCCCGTATAAATGCTAACAAGACCAAAAACTGCACCTCTACAAACCAAATTCACCTTTTTAACACAGAACAGACCGTACTACTTAACTCACACTAAACGTTGAAACCTAGCCCAAAAGCAGAGCAATTCCACCCAAAACCAAACAAAGCAGACGCATGGTAGATGACATCTGGACTACAGCACAATGGCTGATGAAAGCTGGGCCACATGGTGACAACAAAATGGCCGATGATAATCAGACCACATGGTGATTTAACACATGGAATGCAGTTGCTGATCCCACCAAAACCAACACAAACTGAGATTTCTTCACTAGAAAACCAAAATTTCTCCTCACAAAAACTGACCACACAATTGAGACACCAAATGAACAACCATAACGACAATCACTTTAGGCTATATCGACTAGGGCCTTTGGCCAACCAAACAACACATTAAAAAATGACAGGTTAAATAAAACACAAAATAACACGGCTCAAACATACACTCTTGTTCACAAATAAAGTTCATATACTCACTCTGAAAGATGGAAGGTCATCAGACACACAGGACCAGGACAACGCCGCCCGCATGCCCCTTCCCCCTCTCAGCCACATGACCACTTGAATATGAAGCAGCCAACAACTTCAATACAAACCATCTGTGTCTTGAGTCAGTTAAACAAAATACACCACTGGCTCGTTGGTCCCATAAATAAGTAATAATCACAATTCATACAAACTTATTAAACAGCATCAGTTAGTTACACAACCTGCTCAGTCACACACAACACACAGTCTCCTTACACAAACATTTTAGGTTGTATTAAATGGGTCCTATAGGGGAGGTAATTAGAGATGAGCCAAACACCCCCTGTTCGGTTCGCACCAGAACATGCGAACAGGAAAAAAGTTTGTTCGAACAAGCGAACACCGTTAAAGTCTATGGGACACGAACATGAATAATCAAAAGTCATAATTTTAAAGGCTTATATGCAAGTTATTGTCATAATAAGTGTTTGGGGACCTGGGTCCTGCCCCAGGGGACATGGATCAATGCAAAAAAAAGTTTTAAAAACAGCCGTTTTTTCAGGAGCAGTGATTTTAATAATGCTTAAAGTCAAACAATAAAAGTGTAATATCCCTTTAAATTTCGTACCTGGGGGTGTCTATAGTATGCCTGTAAAGGGGCGCATGTTTCCCGTGTTTAGAACAGTCTGACAGCAAAATAACATTTCAAAGGAAAAAAGCCATTTAAAACTACCCGCGGCTATTGCATTGCTGGTCTGACAATACACATAGAAGTTCATTGATAAAAATGGCATGGGAATTCCCCACAGGGGAACCCCGAACCAAAATTTTTTAAAAAATTACGTGGGGGTCCCCCTAAATTCCATACCAGGCCCTTCAGGGACGAGAGAGCGCCCCCCCTCCTGAACCGTACCAGGCCACATGCCCTCAACATTGGGAGCGTGCTTTGGGGTAGCCCCCCAAAACACATTGTCCCCATGTTGATGAGGACAAGGGCCTCATCCCCACAACCCTGGCCGTTGGTTGTGGGGGTCTGCGGGCGGGGGGCTTATCGGAATCTGGAAGCCCCCTTTAACAAGGGGACCCCCAGATCCCGGCCCCCCCTGTGTGAAATGGTAAAGGGGGTACTTACCCCTACCATTTCACTAAAAAACTGTCAAAAATGTTAAAAATGACAAGAGACAGTTTTTGACAATTCCTTTATTTAAATGCTTCTTCTTTCTTCTTTCTTCTATCTTCTTCTTCTTCTTCTGGTTCTTCTGGCTCTTCTGGTTCTTCCTCCGGCATTCTCATCCAGCATCTCCTCCGCGGCATCTTCTATCTTCTTCTCCCCGGGCCGCTCCGCACCCATGGCATGGGGGGAGGCTCCCGCTCTTCTCTTCATCTTCTTTATCTTCTTCATCTTCTTCTTCATCTTCTTCTTTTCTTCTTATTGTCGGACCAGCAATGCAATAGCCGCGGGTAGTTTTAAATAGCTTTTTTTCCTTTGAAATGTCATTTTGCTGTCAGACTGTTATAAACACAGGAAACATGCGCCCCTTTCCAGGCATACTATAGACACCCCCCAGGTACAAAATTTAAAGGGATATTACACTTTTATTGTTTTACTTTAAGCATTATTAAAATCACTGCTCCTGAAAAAACTGCCGTTTTTAAAACTTTTTTTTGCATTGATACATGTCCCCTGGGGCAGGACCCGGGTCCCCAAACACTTTTTATGACAATAACTTGCATATAAGCCTTTAAAATTAGCACTTTTGATTTCTCCCATTGACTTTTAAAGGGTGTTCTGCAGCTTTCGAACACCCCAAATTTTTCGCTGTTCGTCGAACTCAAAGCTCATCCCTAGAGGTAATTATCCCAATTAATACTGACCATAGGTGTGCGCAGCCTATTGCATTAGGGTGTGCACCCCAAAGCTCAAATACATATGCATGTGTATATGTACTGATGGTGTCAGTAGGGCAGTGGACAGTGTCAGTAGTTTTATTTTTATTCTTTTAAAATTATTTTATTTTGTGATATTTTTTTGGATGAAATATCAGTGGTCTAAACAGGGGGAATATGCACCACACAAGGCAATTAGGGTGTGCCCAGGCAGACCTGGCACACCCTGTGCGCACGCCTATAATACTGACAAATCACACACACCACAAAGATACAATCAAAATCCCGCTATTATACCAAAAGATGAAAAATGAGTTATTTTGAAAAGCAGAACCTCCCACATACAGCGGACAGAGAAATCAAAATCCAGAACACAGAAAAGCAAAAATGTCCTTTGCTGGTCCGGTTCTAGATCATCACCCCCCCAGTCCACTGGAAAAAAAGGTTCTGTTGGCTCCGAAATCCCTGGCTCCCCATTCTGTCATGGAGATTTTTCTATACGCCATGCATAATCCATATCTCCTGCGCTTTAAGAACCTTTTCAGCCTAATGGTATAATGCATCTTAGTATCACTCTGTTTCTCGCTTATCCCCAAGTAAACAGACATGACCACAGATTATGTCCGTAGTTCCATCGCTTGACCCCCTCTCCCGAGCACAGCACTTGGTTTTTATTCATTGAAAACAAAAGGAATGACAAACAGGAAGTCATGGTCCCAACAGCCAATAGCTTCCTCCATGTGAAATGGCATCACAGGATATGACATCACAGAATATGACTGAAAGGAAGTATTAGTTATTCTGGACGAACCATCCTTCTTTAAGGTCTCCCAACAGCGCTCGTTACAGATATCTGGAGACATCATATATTCGATACACGAGAGATTATGCATTCGTATGATATCTGCCTTTAATGAGGAGTTGTACACTATATATGGACTTTAAGAACAAAAGATAAGGGAGGGGCTGTTTTACATGACTACGGAGGAAAACACACACCTGGTCATAAAATGTTGCCCAAGGTTATAAAACCAGATTCCAGCATTGACCAACATCAAGATAATGGGGGATGTGTTGTTATATAACATTCTTCCATTCCATACAGATGCATAGAGATAAAATACAAGAGGGAATATACAGTTAAGCCAGGCATAATACATTTCAGATTCAAATATATTATTACAATGATTTCAATGACATCACAGGATATGACATCACAGGATATGACATCACAGGAAATGGATGACAACACAGGATGTGACAGTCAGCATGGAGCCCATTCAATACTGCTCATTAACCAGTATCTAGTGAGGATCATTCTATTTGTTCTTACAGCCTTGAGAAGATCTGCAGGGACATTGCTACTGCTGTTGTCAATATACGGCACGAGTATACCAAGGCAGATATCAATGTCCTCTTATAAAAGCAGATATATTATATATCCAAAAGGGATAGCGTAGCCTCAACAGAGATATAATAGGTTTCTCTCATTATGTGGACTTTGCTTCTCTAATATGCATAGACATTTGAAGGCAAGAAGCACAGCGCATTGCACTTGATACTTACAAACTAGCAAAGACCCCACACACAGAGAACACGTCTCCAAGGCCATGAGAAGGTTTTCATACTTACGGTTTTACTGCTGGTCCTGATTCAACCCAAGTGTGTTCTGTTAGAGCGCTCCTCGGTTAAATCAGACACAGGGAGACAGATGACAGTCTATAAAACACACATCCTAGAATAAAATGTCCACATGAGTCCATATAATGAAATTTCCACAACACCCCCTCTTCCTCCTCCAATGAGGTGAGACTATCCTTACCCAGACACTGGAAACCCCCTGATCCCCCCTCCTCCAATGAGGTGAGACTATCCTTACCCAGACACTGGAAACCCCCTGATCCCCCCTCCTCCAATGAGGTGAGACTATCCTTACCCAGACACTGGAAACCTCCTGATCCCCCTCCTCCAATGAAGTGAGACTATCCTTACCCAGACACTGGAAACCCCCTGATTCCCCCTCCTCCAATGAGGTAAGACTATCCTTACCCAGACACTGGAAACCCCCTGATTCCCCCTCCTCCAATGAAGTGAGACTATCCTTACCCAGACACTGGAAACCCCCTGATCCCCCTCCTCCAATGAGGTAAGACTATCCTTACCTAGACACTGGAGACCCCCTGATCCCCCTCCACCAATGAGGTGAGACTATCCTTACCCAGACACTTCAAACCCCCTGATCCCTCGTCCTCCAATGAGGTGAGACTATCCATACCCAGACACTAAAAAAACCCTGATCCCCCTCCTCCAATGAGGTGAGACTATCCTTACCCAGATACTGGAAACCCCCTGATCCCCCTCCTCCAATGAAGTGAGACTATCCTTACCCAGATACTGGAAACCCCCTGATCCCCCTCCTCCAATGAAGTGAGACTATCCTTACCCAGATACTGGAAACCCCCTGATCCCCCTCCTCCAATGAAGTGAGACTATCCTTACCCAGATACTGGAAACCCCCTGATCCCCCTCCTCCAATGAGGTGAGACTATCCTTACCCAGACACTGGAAACCCCCTCACCCCCCCTCCTCCAATGAGGTGAGACTATCCTTAAAAAGAAAAAGAGGGCGTACTGACCTAGTGCATTACCACAAATAGCATTTATTAAAAAAAGTAAAACAGAAAATGGATACTCACAAACGAGCGTATACGTTAAGCATGAAAAATAGCTGCAGGTGCGCAGTGGTGGACATCAGAACGTAATCGGGACTGGACTTCAGAATGATGAGGCACCCTCTTTTTCTTTTTCTTTTTTTGTAGCCCATGAATACCCAATGTTCTGAAGAGGACTGCAAGACGGCAGACACCACTGAAGCATTTTGGCCTTATCATCATCATTGAGGTTTTAGTCACTCGAGCGCAGGAGAGAGATTTTTTGTCTGTGTTGTGAGACTATCCTTACCCAGATACTGGAAACCCCCTGATCCCCCCTCCTACAATGAAGTGAGACTATCCTTACCCAGACACAGGAAACCCCCTGATCCCTCTCCTCCAATGAGGTGAGACTATCCTTACCCAGATACTGGAAACCCCCTGATCCCCGTCCTCCAATGAGGTGAGACTATCCTTACCCAGATACTGGAAACCCCCTGATCCCCGTCCTCCAATGAGGTGAGACTATCCTTACCCAGATACTGGAAACCCCCTGATCCCCGTCCTCCAATGAGGTGAGACTATCTTTACCCAGACACTGGAAACCCCCTGATCCCCCCTCCTCCAATGAGGTGAGACTATCCTTACCCAGACACTGGAAACCCCCTGATCCCCCTTCTCCAATGAGGTGAGACTATCCTTACCCAGATACTGGAAACCCCCTGATCCCCCCTCCTCCAATGAGGTGAGACTATCCTTACACAGACACTGGAAACCCCCTGATCCCCCTTCTCCAATGAGGTGACTATCCTTACCCAGATACTGGAAACCCCCTTATCCCCCTCCTCCAATGAGGTGAGACTATCCTTACCCAGACACTGGAAACCCCCTTATCCCCCTCCTCCAATGAGGTGAGACTATCCTTACCCAGACATTGGAAACCCCCTGATCCCCCCTTCTTCAATGAGGTGAGACTATCCTTACCCAGACATTGGAAACCCCCTGATCCCCCCTCCTCCAATGAGGTGAGACTATCCTTACCCAGACACTGGAAACCCCCTGATCCCCCCTCCTCCAATGAGGTGAGACTATCCTTACCCAGACACTGGAAACCCCCTGATCCCCCCTTCTTCAATGAGGTGAGACTATCCTTACCCAGACATTGGAAACCCCCTGATCCCCCCTCATCCAATGAGGTGAGACTATCCTTACCCAGACACTGGAAACCCCCTGATCCCCCCTCCTCCAATGAGGTGAGACTATCCTTACCCAGACATTGGAAACCCCCTGATTCCCCCTCCTCCAATGAAGTGAGACTATCCTTACCCAGACACTGGAAACCCCCTGATCCCCCTCCTCCAATGAGGTGAGACTATCCTTACCCAGACACTGGAAACCCCCTGATCCCCCCTCCTCCAATGAGGTGAGACTATCCTTACCCAGACACTGGAAACCACCTGATCCCCCCTCCTCCAATGAGGTGAGACTATCCTTACCCAGACACTGGAAACCCCCTGATCCCCCTCCTCCAATGAGGTGAGACTATCCTTACCCAGACACTGCAAACCCCCTGATCTCCCCTCCTCCAATGAGGTGAGACTATCCTTACCCAGACACTGCAAACCCCCTGATCCCCCCTCCTCCAATGAGGTGAGACTATCCTTACCCAGACAGGGGAACACCCCTGATCCCCCTCCTCCAATGAGGTGAGACTATCCTTACCCAGACATTGGAAACCCCCTGATCCCCCTCCTCCAATGAGGTGAGACTATCCTTACCCAGACACCGGAAACCCCCTGATCCCCCATCCTCCAATGAGGTGAGACTATCCTTACCCAGACATTGGAAACCCCCTGATCCCCCATCCTCCAATAAGGTGAGACTATCCTTACCCAGACACTTGAAACCTTATGATCCCCCTCTTCCAATGAGATGATAGCACTAAGCCCCACCCATGTCAGTTATGAACGCATGCTTTCTTCTGCTGAAGGGAAACAAATGAAAATGACCGATCCCATTGGTTCAAGTGGTACAACCAGGGTTGCTGATACAAATCGTGGGGCCCCTACAGACTTCATGACAGGGCCCCCCAAGAAGATATTCAAGCTATATTTAGCTGAAAATACAATAAAATCATTATTAGAGACACAAATACAACATAACTCACAAGATTCCTACTAAATCTAAAAGATAAAATGGAGTTAATAAATAAATCTGTATGTGGGGGAGGTGTCGGGGATCATACACGTGGGTGCTGTGGTCTGTACAGTGGGAATCCATGGTTCCTTTATGTGTATATGACCCATCTGGAGCTGTATGAACATGGCTGTGGGTCCTAATGTGACAGGCGTGGGGATTCAGGTGTACAGCCTGAACACACATTTGGGGGCCACTCACCTGTACCTGCACACCTGTCAGATTAGGGTCTGCGGCTGTGTTCATACAGGAACTGCATCCCCATAGAATGACAGGCGGCTCCAGCCTAAACCCCTCCCCCACACAGGCAGGGTACCTGTGTGAATGAGCCCTTCATTATATTTTTATAACAATTTATTTTTTAACAAATTGGTAAATGGTTACAAAGAAGGAGCTGATACATGGATTGCGGAGGGAACTGACAGTGTAGGTAGAAGAAGCAAAGTTACATCGGTCAGGAAGCAGTGTGGGGGAGGGGAATGGGAAGCCCAGCTACATAAATCCCACTAAACTGCACTGAGACAAGATAATAGGCAGCTATGGAAGAGATGTGGCAGTAATTTCTTCACCCCATGGTAGAGCTGCACGATTCTGGCTAAAATGAGAATCATTATTTTTTTGCTTAGATTAAAGATCTCGATTCTCGCGGCGTACCATCATCTTTCACATTATACAAAAAAAATGGGTTAACTTTACTGTTTCGTTTTCTTTTAATTCATTAAAGTGTATTTAAAAAAAACAAAACGTGAGTTCCAAGTATTTTTCTAGGAAAAAATATTGATTTTAACCTGTAAGCAACAAGTGTCAGAAAAAGGTTTAGCCTTTAACTGGTTAAACTGCCCTCATTTACAGACCAAAGTTTATCCCTTTGCTCTAAAAGAACTAAGTGTTACATTGTTTCTCTTTATCTCTGCCTAAAGATGTTTTAATAAACTTGGCGTGGATTTTTTTTGTCCACTGTCAAAAATGAGCAGAGAACTCTCTGCACTTGTTACATAGAATCGGGGAAATGCTGTTTTAAGATCGTGAGGAGGGTTGAATTGCGATCTTATCTTGAGTCTTTAGCAATCAATCGTGCAGCTCTACCCCATGGGGATGCAGCTGATTGGCTGTGACTGTGTCAGGGAGACAGAGCAATGAGGGAGAGAGATGAAAAAAATATACAGGCTGTGCAGTTGGAGTCAGGGGTGTGGTTAGAAATCATGGGAATACAGCCTACCTGACAGCCCCCCCCAAAGTGACTGAGGACATAGATTTTATCAGTCCCTTTCTTTGCAGCCTCAGTTGCAAAGATCAATGAATTGGAAGCGCTTTGAGGCTTCCTGCTTATTCACAAACAGAAGCATAATAAACAATTTACTATGCTTCAGCGATGAATGGATGCAGGAGTGATTGGTACCAATCACTCACTGTGTTCATTCAGGAAATGAAGGGACCAATAACATTTTTACCTGCCGCTTCCCCCACTCTCTATCCTGAAACATCCCCCTGTGTGCCTGCAGCAGCTGCCGGCAGGAGAGGAGATAAGGGAAGCCAGCAGAGCTGCGGGGGGGAAAGGGGCTCACAGGGGGGCCCAGACAGAAGATGGAAGGGATGCATGTGCTAGAACCACTCCTCTGTAGTGCAGCCGGAGGGAGAAGATGGCAGTGTTTCAGGGGAAGGCAGAAGAAGATTGGTGTCTGCAATAAGACAGTACAGCCGGCCCTCCTGCATGACAGGTGACTGGCCCCCCCTTTTGAACTGATGGAACTTCAGGATCAGGGAGACAGGGAAGATGAGATGGGAGGAACTGCAGGGAGAGATACAAAGTTACAGAGGTAACAAACTCACCTAACAGAGCTAACATTAGAGCCAGCCCTGGGGGGAGGGGCACACAGGGAGGGGGATTGGTGAGGGATGACAATTTTGTCTCTTCCTCCAGCAGCTGAAATCTGTCAGCAGGGAGAGGAGAGAGACCAGCTTTCAGCTGCTGGAGGAAGAGAGACACAATTGTCCCTCACTAATCGCCCTTCTGTGCTCGGGCCCCTTACAAGAGTACCGGTGGCCCCCCCTATCAGCTGCCCTGTGTACAACTACGATGCTAAATCCTCACTATAATGCTTTTTTCACTCTCTATCTGACTTGCTCGTACATTTTTATGTTAGTAGCTCAAGGAAACCCCCCTGGTATGGACTTTATTACACCACACCTATTTATTTTATCATATGGTGACCTGCATTGTCTCTTAGTGACATGGTGTACATGTATGACTTGTTCTTCAATGTGGTCACCTCCTTTAAAAAGTATATCACATGCCTAAGTATGTTTCATGTTGTATTTGGTAAATCCAATGAAAATTAAACAGCTCCTGTATTAGAGTGTCCCCTCCTCTGGATGAAGGAGCACAGAGGGCACATTTAGTCTGGGGGGAGGGGAGTGTTAAATGTAGTAGCATATTTGAATTCAGTAACACATTAAAGCCAAACTCCAGCTAACACACAGGACAGCTTGTTCTGTATAAAAATAACAGACTTACTGGCCAGATCACCAGGTGAAAATAAAATAAAATAAATGCATCCATCCATCACATCTAAGAAGTGTACATGGGCAGTGTGATAAGAAGGGGCAGTGTGACAGGAGAAGGGTACCCAGACAGTGTGACCATAGGGAGAGCAGTGTGACAGGAGAAGGGTACCCAGACAGTGTGACCATAGGGAGAGCAGTGTGACAGGAGAAGGGTACCCAGACAGTGTGACCATAGGGAGAGCAGTGTGACAGGAGGGGACATTATGACAGAAGAGGGCAGGATAACAGGAGGGGGGCAGTGTGATGGGAGCAGATTGACAGGAGGGGACAGTGTGATGGGGGCAGTGTGACAGGAGTGGGGCAGTGTGATGGGAGTAGATTGACAGGAGGGGACAGTGTGATGGGGGCAGGATAACAGGAGGGGGGCAGTGTGATGGGAGCAGATTGACAGGAGGGGACAGTGTGATGGGGGCAGTGTGATGGGGGCAGTGTGATAGGAGGGGGGCAGTGTGATGGGGCAGTGTGACAGGAGAGGGACATTATGATAGGAGAGGGCAGGATAAAAGGAGAGGGGCAGTGTGATGGGATCAGTTTGACAAACAGGGCATTATGACAGGAGCGGGAAACATAACAGAGAGGGAAAGTGTGATGGGGAGGGAGAGTGACAGGAGGGAAGCAATGTGACAGAAGGGGAGGGCAGTGTGATGGGAAGATTGACAGGAAGTGGCAATGTGATGGGAGAAGGGTACCTGGGCAGAATGACAGGAGGGGGCAGTGTGATTGGGGTAGCAGTGTGACGGGAGGGGGGCAGTGTGACAGGAGAGAAGGCAGTGATAGGAAAAGGGAATCTGGGCAGAAGGAAAGGAGGGGGGCAGTGTTACAAGAAGGGGGCAGTGTGACAGGAGGGGAGGCAATATGGCAGGAGGAAAGCAGTGTGACAGAAGGGGAGGAAAGTGTGACAAGAGGGGATGACATGTGACAGGAAGGGAGCAGTGTTACAAGAAGAGAGCAGTTTGACAGGAGGGGGACAGCGTGACAGGAGGGAGTCAGTGTGACAAGAGGGGAGGCAATGTGACAGGAGGAGGCTGTGTGACAGGAGGGGAGGTAGTATGACAAGAGAAGGCAATGTGACAGGAGGGAGTCAGTGTGATTGAGGGAGCAGTGCAATAAGAGGGGGCAGCATTACAAGAAGGACGCAGTGTGAAAGGAGGGGGGGCAGTGTGACAGAAAGGGGGGCAGTGTGACAGGAGTTGGAGCAGTATAACAGGAAGGGGCAGTATGACACGAGGGGGGCAGTGTGACAGGATGGGGACAGTGTGATAAGAGGGGGGCAGCTTTACAAGAAGGGAACAGGGGGCAGTGTGATTGGGGGAGCAGTGTGAGAGGAAAGGGACAGTGTGATTGGGGTAGTAGTATAACAGGAGGGGGCAGTGTGACAGGAGGGGAGGCAGTATGACAGGAGGGGGGTAGTGTGACAGAAGAGGTGGGCAGAGTGGCAGGAGGGGGTAGTGAAGTGGCAATGAGGGTCAGTTAATGTGGGGCAGTGAGGGTAGGTTAATGTGACTGTGATACGTAATAATAGGAGTCAGTTTAAAACTAGCTAAAAATTATTCTTCACATCTCATGTTCTGTGTGCCTATGAATTTGTGGTTAGACAGAACTCACCCCCCTCCCCTCACAGACATCTTTGCAAAAGTTTAACCTCTTGCCGTCTGCGCTATAGCCGAATGACGGCCATAGCGCGGACCTGAATTCCCGGGAGGTCATCATATGACGTCCTCCCCCGTGCACGCGCCCTGTAGGGCATGCGCTGTGATCACTGAGTTACTGAGACTTGGGTAATCACTGATACAAGTAAGGGGCCAGTCCCGGCCCCTTACCATGAGATCAACTGTCAGTCAATGACAGCTGATCACATGATGTAAAAAAAAGATCTGTAATCGTTTTTTTTTCTCCTCATGCTGACAGCGTGAGGAGAAAGAAAAGCCGATCACCGGCTCAGCTGCAAAGGACATCGGTCCCGAAGAGGAAAAGGCACATCTGCCTCATCTTTGCCACATAACAGTGCCCACAGTGCCACCTATCAATGCCCACAAATGCCACCTATCAATGCCCACAAATACCACCAAAAGAAAGCTCTATATGTGGGAAAAAAATGACAAAAATTTCTTTTGAGTACAGTGTTGTATGACCGCGTAATTGTCATTCAAAGTGCGACAGCGCTGAAAGCTGAAAATTGGTCTGGATCGGAGGGGGGTTTAGGTGCCCAGTAAGCAAGAGGTTAAACATATGCTTTGCTGAAATTGTCTTTTGGCTTCACTCTGCAAAGCAGCCAACACCTTTCTAACAGATGTATAAAGCAGATAAATATGTAAATTAAGGAAACCACAAGTTACAGGAAATGTGTGACGCTATTGCAAGTTAAATGTATACTGTCAAAACCAATAGACGGGTCATTTTTAGCTCCGGCATGATGATTGCCATGTTGGCCAATGTGAAATAAAAATGGTTTTCCCAGAGTTTAGTGTCCTGGAAATCTCCCGCCTTAGAAGTGTGACAAGAAGGGAGGAATTATGACAGGAGGGGGGGCAGTGCATGGCTCCCAACTGTCCCTGATTTGGAGGGACTGTCCCTGATTTGGAGCAATGTCCCTCTGTCCCTCTTTCCACTTCATTTGTCCCTCTTTTTGGTCTGATCTATATAGTTGTATATAAAATGCAGTTTTTATTTTTCAAAAAGTGTTTCCCAGTGCTAAACTTTTCATCCAAATTCTAAATTGCTGCATTTGTACATTTAAAAAGCCAATATCAAGGAATAGTAGTGGTAAAAAAGTCCTTGTGGATTTCATAATCTTTTTTTGGTTAATTCTCCTTTAAGGGTGTGTGGCAGGGGGCTATGCCTAGGTTTCCTATGCCTACATACATTTGTTAGTAGGTGTCCCTCATTTCCATCTCAAAATGTTGGGAGGTATGGCAGTGTGATTGGGGAGCAGTATGACAGGAGCGTGGGCAGTGTGATAAGAGGGAGGCAGTGTGACAGGAGAAGGGTACCTGGGCAGTATGACAGGAGGGGGGCAGTGTAATAAGAGGGGGCAGCTTTACAAGAAGGGGGCAGTGTGACAAGAGAGACAGTGTGGCAAGAGGGAGGCAGTGTGACAGGAGAAGGGTACCTGGGCAGTATGACAGGAGGGGGCAGTGTGACAGGAGGGAGAGCAGTGTGACAAGAAGGGAGGCAGTGCGAGGGAAGAAGGGTACCTGGCAGTATGACAGAAGGGGGGCAGTGTAATAAGGGGGGGCAGCTTTACAAGAAGGGGGCAGTGTGACAAGAGAGAGACAGTGTGACAAGAGGGAGGCAGTGTGACAGGAGAAGGGCACCTGGGCAGTATGACAGAAGGGGGGCAGTGTGATGGGAGAAGGGTACCTGGGCAGTATGACAGGAGGGAGGGCAGTGTGATGGGAGAAGGGTACCTGGGCAGTATGACAGGAGGGAGGGCAGTGTGATGGGAGAAGGGTACCTGGGCAGTATGACAGGAGGGAGGGCAGTGTGATGGGAGAAGGGTACCTGGGCAGTATGACAGGTGGGAGGGCAGTGTGATGGGAGAAGGGTACCTGGGCAGTATGACAGGAGGGAGGGCAGTGTGATGGGAGAAGGGTACCTGGGCAGTATGACAGAAGGGAGGCAGTGTGACAGGAAGGAGAGCAGTGTGACAAGAGGGAGGCAGTGTTACAGGAGGGGAGGACAGTGTGACAGGAGGGGGTAGTGTGACATTGGGGGGAGCAGTGTGACAAGAGGGAGGCAGTGTGACAAGAGGAAAGCAGTGTGACAAGAGGGAGGCAGTGTGACAAGAGGGAGGCAGTGTGACAAGAGGGGGTAGTCTGACATTAGGGGGAGCAGTGTGACAAGAGGGGAGGACAGCGTGACAGGAGGGGGAGCAGTGTGACAGGAGGGAGAGCAGTGTGACAGGAGGGAGAGCAGTGTGACAGGAGGGGATGACAGTGTGACAGGAGTGGGTAGTGTGACATTAGGGGGAGCAGTGTGACAAGAGGGAGGCAGTGTGACAGGACGTGTAAGTATGACAGGAGGGGGCAGTGTGACAGTATTGGTACAGTGCATTTGGTGAAGCAGTGTGTCAGAAGGGGGCAGTGTGACAGGAGAGGTGGCAGTGTGACAGGAGGGGAGGCAGTGTGACAGGAGAGGGTAAGCATGACAGAAAGGGGGCAGTGTGACAGGAGAGGTGGCAGTGTGACAAGAGGGGGCAGTGTGACAGGAGGGGGTAAGTATGACAGGATGGGGCAGCATGACATAAAAGGGGCAGCATTACAGGAAGGCGGCAGTGTGACAGTAGGGGGGGCAGTGTGATTTGGGAAGCAGTGTGACAGGAGGGGAGGCAGTGTGACAGGGAGGGGGAGCAGTGTGACAGGAGGGGGAGCAGTGTGACAGGGAGGGGAAGCAGTGTGACAGGAGGGGGAGCAGTGTGACAGGGAGGGGGAGCAGTGTGACAGGAGGGGGAGCAGTGTGACAGGAGGGGGAGCAGTGTGACAGGAGGGGGAGCAGTGTGACAGGAGGGGAAGCAGTGTGACAGGAGGGGGAGCAGTGTGATTTGGGAAGCAGTGTGACAGGAGGGGGAGCAGTGTGACAGGAGGGGGAGCAGTGTGGCAGGGAGGGGGAGCAGTGTGGCAGGGAGGGGGAGCAGTGTGACAGGAGGGGGAGCAGTGTGACAGGAGGGGGAGCAGTGTGGCAGGGAGGGGGAGCAGTGTGACAGGAGGGGGAGCAGTGTGACAGGGAGGGGGAGCAGTGTGACAGGAGGGGGAGCAGTGTGACAGGAGGGGGAGCAGTGTGACAGGAGGGGGAGCAGTGTGGCAGGGAGGGGGAGCAGTGTGACAGGAGGGGGAGCAGTGTGACAGGAGGGGGAGCAGTGTGACAGGGAGGGGGAGCAGTGTGACAGGAGGGGGAGCAGTGTGACAGGGAGGGGGAGCAGTGTGACAGGAGGGGGAGCAGTGTGACAGGAGGGGGAGCAGTGTGACAGGGAGGGGGAGCAGTGTGACAGGAGGGGGAGCAGTGTGACAGGAGGGGGAGCAGTGTGACAGGGAGGGGGAGCAGTGTGATTTGGGAAGCAGTGTGACAGGAGGGGGAGCAGTGTGACAGGAGGGGGAGCAGTGTGACAGGGAGGGGGAGCAGTGTGATTTGGGAAGCAGTGTGACAGGAGGGGGAGCAGTGTGGCAGGGAGGGGGAGCAGTGTGATAGGAGGGGGAGCAGTGTGACAGGAGGGGGAGCAGTGTGACAGGGAGGGGGAGCAGTGTGATTTGGGAAGCAGTGTGACAGGAGGGGGAGCAGTGTGACAGGGAGGGGGAGCAGTGTGACAGGAGGGGGAGCAGTGTGACAGGGAGGGGGAGCAGTGTGACAGGAGGGGGAGCAGTGTGACAGGAGGGGGAGCAGTGTGACAGGGAGGGGGAGCAGGGTGATTTGGGAAGCAGTGTGACAGGAGGGGGAGCAGTGTGACAGGAGGGGGAGCAGTGTGACAGGGAGGGGGAGCAGTGTGATTTGGGAAGCAGTGTGACAGGAGGGGGAGCAGTGTGACAGGAGGGGGAGCAGTGTGACAGGGAGGGGGAGCAGTGTGATAGGAGGGGGAGCAGTGTGACAGGAGGGGGAGCAGTGTGACAGGGAGGGGGAGCAGTGTGATTTGGGAAGCAGTGTGACAGGAGGGGGAGCAGTGTGACAGGGAGGGGGAGCAGTGTGACAGGAGGGGGAGCAGTGTGACAGGGAGGGGGAGCAGTGTGACAGGGAGGGGGAGCAGTGTGATTTGGGAAGCAGTGTGACAGGAGGGGGAGCAGTGTGACAGGAGGGGGAGCAGTGTGATTTGGGAAACAGTGTGACAGGAGGGGGAGCAGTGTGACAGGGAGGGGGAGCAGTGTGACAGGAGGGGGAGCAGTGTGACAGGGAGGGGGAGCAGTGTGACAGGGAGGGGGAGCAGTGTGATTTGGGAAGCAGTGTGACAGGAGGGGGAGCAGTGTGACAGGGAGGGACATTGTGACAGGAGGGGGCAGTATGACAGGAGGGGGAGCAGTGTGACAGGAGGGGGAGCAGTGTGACAGGAGGGGGAGCAGTGTGACAGGGAGGGGGAGCAGTGTGACAGGAGGGGGAGCAGTGTGACAGGAGGGGGAGCAGTGTGATTTGGGAAGCAGTGTGACAGGGAGGGGGAGCAGTGTGACAGGAGGGGGAGCAGTGTGACAGGGAGGGACATTGTGACAGGAGGGGGCAGTATGACAGGAGGACACCTGAACACACACTATACTGGCTCAGGGGCTGGGTAGTGCTTTGCATTGGGTATACTTTCAGACTCAGGGATCTGCTGTAGCAGAGGCTTGGGGCAGGGGAAGCAGGACCCGGCGGGGGGCAGCCTGGCGACAAGGAGCAGGAGCCAGAGTTGGAGGGTGGACTGATGAATCTCTTGTCATCATTGTGGATCAGGGTTGCCAGAAACACTTAGCAGCAGGCTGGATTAGAGGGATGGCGGGTGGCATATAGAAGAACTGCTCCATTTTCCTCCTGGCACCTGCAGCCGCTCAGTGCCTGCGGGAGGGAGAGGAGGAGGAGGAGACGGAGAAAGGAGAGGAGCAGGGAGAAGAGGAGGAGGAGGAGGGAGAAGAGGAGGAGGAGGAGGGAGAGGAGGAGGAGGGAGAGGAGGAGGAGGGAGAGGAGGAGGAGGGAGAGGAGGAGAAGGAGGAGGGAGAGGAGGAGAAGGGAGAGAAGGAGGAGGGAGAGGAGGAGAAGGAGGAGGGAGAGGAGGAGAAGGAGGATGGAGAGGAGGAGAAGCAAGCTTTTAGCGGCTGCAGGATCCAGGAGGAAAATGGAGTGGTTCTTCTATATGCCTTCCCACCATCCCTCCTATCCAGGTGTAGACAAATGTGACAGAGGAGCTGCACCTGCGTGTGTAGGAAGAATAGCAGAGATATATTTGTTTAGGAGATGTGTTTGAGTTTCGTTAAAAATTTCGCCCCATTTTAACAGCACTGCCCATCATTACAAAATACTCCCCTTCTGTAGGCATCCGCCCCTCACACGCGCCCATCATGAAGTAATCCGCCCCTTACAGAGTTGCACGAGCATTGGGAGTGTGTGGCACAATGTTGGCTATTGTGCGCAGGCGCCGTCTACAGCTGATCGTAAATTCCGATGTTCGGCGGCTCCGTACTGCACAAGCGCTGCGCATGTGCAGTACCAGGCAGGCATTATTCGACAGGGGGCATTTCTCATCAGAACACCGGCAGGGGCTGGGTGGTGAGGCCACAACAGTTGTGGATTGATCCGGTGCTGGTGCTACCTTATAAAAGCACTGGCGGTGACACGTAATGCCTCCTGCATTTTCCGCCAAAAGACGAATGGGATGGAAGCAGCTGAGAAAGCTCCGCCCCATGCACTGCCCTAGGAGCCTGGAGAAAGCGGGTAAGCTAAGAAGAGAGAGAAGGAGAGCAGCTCTGTTTTCTTATATGGTGGAGGAGGGAGCAGAACGGAGCTGCTGCACTCAGTGCATTGCAGTCTGCAGGGCTGTCTGAGCCTGTCAGTCTCAGAGGACAAGAGCAGTGTACACATGGGGGGATTTCCTGCTGTTCAGGTGCTGTGGTCACATGGTGTGGTCCAAGGAGGAGGGCTGAGGAGGAGCCAGAATGGGTCATCATTGCTGCAGGTGTCCATCAGATATGGTGACCCGTCAGAATTGGTAACGGGAGTGAGGTTCTGGCACCGCCATCTTGCTACACCGCACCCCTCCACAGTAATGATACACCAAGAAGGGGGCAAGCGGACATCTTGTTACACCCACCGGAGTTTTCTATTTTACAGTTATTTGTAACGCAAAACGGAGCTTATATGTTTAAATACAGTATTTAGAAATCCAAAGGACTGTTTACATGTTGAATTTTAAAATCAGAGGTGTTCTGTCATATTAGCAAACCTGTGAGGTCAGCAGGTTTGCCACTGCTTTTAAAATTTAACATCTAAACAGTCTGTCGTATTTTCAAATACTGTATTTAGGCATAAAAGCTCCATTTCCTGTTAAAAATAACTGTGGAATGCAAAACTCCAGTGGGTGTAACAAGATATCCGCTTGCCCCCTTCTCGGTGTATCATTACCAGGGCTTTTTTTCAGGGGGAACTTGGTGGAACTCAGTTCCACCATCTCTGGCTCAGTCCCTTTGGTGCCTACTCAACACAATCACTTGTAAACTCAGAAGTCTGGTTTCTGTGTTTACAAGTGACAGCTCTACACTCTGTATGTAATGCAATCCTGGTAATTAATGCCCCTTTAAGACCCTCCTACTGTTTTCGTGAGATTTGACTGAACACACCCGAGTTCCACCCGAGGTCCAGTCAAAAAAAAAAAAAATTAAAAGTCAGCAGCTACAAATACTGCAGCTGTTGACTTTTAATTGGACACTTACCTGTCCCAGGGTCCAGCGATGTGGGGGATCGAAGCCCCGCTCATCTCCCCCTCCGTTCAGCGGCGACGGCATTGCAACTGTGGGTGCCAGGCTGTGGCTTCACAGCCTGGCACCCACTGCGCATGCGCGAGCGGAGCCACGCGCCGTGATTGGCCGCTCAGTCACCTGGGACCTGTAATGGGTCCCAGATGATTGACAGGAGGGAGGGAGCAGAGCTGAGCCCTTCCTGTGCCGAGGGGGAAGTGATGTTACCAACCCAGGCACTGGAAGAGGCAGACTACGAGGGACCCCCTAGCAACAGCCATTTAGAGGTAAGTAAAAAAAAAATATCCAAATGTTTTTTTTATTTTTTTTTAAGATTTTTGAAAAAAAGCCCTGATCATTACTATGGAGGAGTGTGGGGTGCAGCAAGATGCCGTCAACGTAACGTCACTTCCATTACCAATTCTGACGGGTCGTCATATCTGACGGAACACATTGTTCTGTTCTTAATGGAGCTGCTGCCTGCAACGGGGGAAGGGGCAGCTTTCCAGTCCTCTGATCTGATCTATGGCAGCATACTGTTGCACACAGGCACTGACTGAGGGGGCATGCCTGATCTGGTCACTGACTGAGGGGACATGCCTGATCTGGTCACTGACTGAGGGGACATGCCTGATCTGGTCACTGACTGAGGGGACATGCCTGATCTGGTCACTGACTGAGCGGACATGCCTGATCTGGTCACTGACTGAGGGGACATGCCTGATCTGGTCACTGACTGAGGGGACATGCCTGATCTGGTCACTGACTGAGCGGACATGCCTGATCTGGTCACTGACTGAGGGGACATGCCTGATCTGGTCACTGACTGAAGGGACATGCCTGATCTGGTCACTGACTGAGGGGACATGCCTGATCTGATCACTGACTGAAGGGACATGCCTGATCTGGTCACTGACTGAAGGGACATGCCTGATCTGGTCACTGACTGAAGGGACATGCCTGATCTGGTCACTGACTGAAGGGACATGCCTGATCTGGTCACTGACTGAGGGGACATGCCTGATCTGATCACTGACTGAAGGGACATGCCTGATCTGGTCACTGACTGAAGGGACATGCCTGATCTGGTCACTGACTGAAGGGACATGCCTGATCTGGTCACTGACTGAAGGGACATGCCTGATCTGGTCACTGACTGAAGGACATGCCTGAACTGGTCACTGACTGAGGGGACATGCCTGATCTGGTCACTGACTGAAGGACATGCTTGATCTGGTCACTGACTGAGGGGACATGCCTGATCTGGTCACTGACTAAAGGGACATGCCTGGTCTGATCTGGTAACTGACTGAAGGGACATGCCTGATCTGGTCACTGACTGAAGGGACATGCCTGATCTGGTCACTGAAGGGACATGCCTGATCTGGTCACTGAAGGGACATGCCTGATCTGGTCACTGAAGGGACATGACTGATCTGGTCACTGAAGGGACATGCCTGATCTGGTCACTGAAGGGACATGACTGATCTGGTCACTGACTGAAGGGACATGCCTGATCTGGGCACTGACTGAAGGGACATGCCTGATCTGGGCACTGACTGAGGGGACATGCCTGATCTGGTCACTGACTGAAGGGACATGCCTGATCTGGTCACTGACTGAAGGGACATGCCTGATCTGGTCACTGACTGAAGGGACATGCCTGATCTGGTCACTGAAGGGACATGACTGATCTGGTCACTGACTGAAGGGACATGCCTGATCTGGTCACTGACTGAAGGGACATGCCTGGTCTGATCTGGTAACTGACTGAAGGGACATGCCTGATCTGGTCACTGACTGAAGGGACATGCCTGGTCTGATCTGGTAAGTGACTGAAGGGACATGCCTGATCTGGTCACTGACTGAAGGGACATGCCTGATCTGGTCACTGACTGAAGGGACATGCCAGATCTGGTCACTGACTGAAGGGACATGCCTGATCTGGTCACTGACTGAAGGGACATGCCTGATCTGGTCACTGACTGAAGGGACATGCCTGATCTAGTCACTGACTGAGGGGACATGCCTGATCTGGTCACTGACTGAAGGGACATGCCTGATCTGGTCACTGACTGAAGGACATGCCTGAACTGGTCACTGACTGAGGGGACATGCCTGATCTGGTCACTGACTGAAGGACATGCCTGATCTGGTCACTGACTGAAGGGACATGCCTGATCTGGTCACTGACTGAAGAGACATGCCTGATCTGGTCACTGACTGAAGGGACATGCCTGATCTGGTCATTGACTGAAGGGACATGCCTGGTCTGATCTGGTAACTGACTGAAGGGACATGTCTGATCTGGTAACTGACTGAAGGGACATGCCTGATCTGGTCACTGAAGGGACATGCCTGATCTGGTCACTGACTGAAGGGACATGCCTGATCTGGTCACTGACTGAAGGGACATGCCTGATCTGGTCACTGACTGAAGGACATGCCTGATCTGGTCACTGACTGAAGGGACATGCCTGATCTGGTCACTGACTGAAGGGACATGCCTGATCTGGTCACTGACTGAAGGGACATGCCTTATCTGGTCACTGAAGGGACATGCCTGATCTGGTCACTGACTGAGGGGACATGCCTGATCTGGTCACTGACTGAAGGGACATGCCTTATCTGGTCACTGACTGAAGGGACATGCCAGATCTGATAACTGACTGAAGGGACATGCCGGATCTGATAACTGACTGAAGGGACATGCCGGATCTGCTCTAGTCACTGACTGAAGGGACCTCTGCCGGGTTAGCCCCCCATATCAAAATTTTTGAAAAAATCTCATGCAGTTTGTTAGATCTTTGTTAGATCAGGTTAGATCAACCGTTGTTTGCATTCGATCTCACACAGAAGAAGCAACATATGGATGGGTTAGCCCCCCCTTATCAAATTTTCTGATCAAAAATCATTCAGGCTAATAGATATTTGTTAGATACGGTAAGATCAAGTGGTTTTAACGTTAGATCTCACATAATTAGAGACTTATTAAGTGATTAATGAGGGGGGCTGGCCCCTCTTATTAAATTTTCTGGCCAAAAATCATTCAGGCTAATAGATATTCATTAGATCCGGTAAGATCAAGTGGTTTTAACGTTAGAGCTCACATCATTTCAGAGATATTCCACATAAAAATAGAGATATTAGGTGGTAAATAAGGACGGGTTGGCCCCCCCTTATCAAATTTTCTGGCCAAAAATCATTCAGGCTAATAGATATTCATTAGATCTGGTAAGATCAAGTGGTTTTAACTTTAGATCTCACATAATTTCAGAGATATTCCATAAACAATAGAGATATTAGGTGGTACAGAAGGTACATCCGTCTTCAACCGTCTCTGGATGGTCTCTGGAACGTCTTTGCATGGTTCTTCAGCGGGTGCCTGTAGTCTCTCCTCACACCTCCATTCACCTCCCTGCCTCATGGTGATCTCTTCTCAGACCAACAAGCTTAAGTCTTTAGCTAGCCCCCCCTTCTTGCAAAGCAGGCTGGGCTTGGTAGTTCCACCCCCAGTAGAAATCAATGGGGCTGTATTGTGGGCTGTAGTCCTCTGCTGCTGCTTGATTGGCTCCCTCTCCCTGCCAATAGGGACACAGAAAGAGGAGAGGGAGGGGGAGAAATCCACCACAGGTACTGACAGGCGTGCTCTCCCTCAGTGAGTGCCTGTGTCAGTGTCTATTCAGTCCGACAGTCGCTGGCAGAAATGGCGGGAGGTGCGGGACCATGGGTGATAGAGTAGCCCCCGCTACACACTCCCCCCACCAAAGAACCTTTGGTCCGCCAAAGGAGGTAAAGAATCTATGACCTGTTACATGCTTTTGATATACACACGGAAACAAAAACAGGTTAGTGTGCACAGGAAACCATACAATTTACATCTGCATAAAACCCTAGCAGAGGAACATCCCACCAATTAGCACAGGGGTGAGGTTAACTGGAATGACCCAGGTAGATGTGCCAGGGGCTGAGTGTCAGAAACCAAGAAATCAGGCCCAGACAGAAGTACAGTTAAATCACACTTGTTTAATAATAAAAGTAAAAAGAACAAACGTAGTCAAAACATAGCCAAAGTTCAGTAACTGGAACGGATAGTCAGCCAAGCCAGAAGTCAGAGATCAATGTAGTGGAACAGCAAGCAGGATCTGGAGCCAGAAGGGATGTCAGTAAAGCAAGTCTTAAACAGGATCGCAGGAGATTGTTTCTGTGATGTTGACCAAGGCGAAGGAGAGATCCTCTGGACTGGACGGCTTAAGTAGGCAGGACTGATGAGCAGGATATCATCAACAGCTGAGTAACTGTGGAGAGATAGGAGCTGGCAATTATCCGACAGCTGAGTGGCCAGCTCAGAGAAGGAAGGGCTGAGCCCAGCCCTGACAGTGAGTTGGGATTGTCCACCACCAAATCTGCAGTGGAAGGGTCAGTTTCTTCAAGAGTCCTTTTTGCAATGAGAACGACCTCCTCAGAGCTTTCAAAGTATCATATATTAGTCTTTTGGGTGGGTGAATAACCCTTCGCTCTCACTGTTTTTTAGGTTTTGGGGTTACAGGAACACTGGTCTCTTCTTCTTCCTGCATATCAGCTTCAGCTTCCTCAATGAAGGATGGAAAGTCTTAGGGGTCTGTTGTCAGCAGGGAAGATTGAGGGTCTTCCAACTCTTCAAAAGGTGGACTTTGAGGTACAAACTCAGGAGCCTCTCGCCTGAAAGTCACCTCAGTCACCTTGGGAGGAGAAGAAAGGGGGTGGGGGTGGGTGGCAGGCCCTGGCATTCGAGATGGCCACAGACAATCTTCCTCTTCATCCTCGCTGTTTTCATCTTCAGCAAGGGGTACAGAGTGAGATCTAGTCACTGGCCGGGATCTTTGAGAGGCTGTGGGTGTGGACTGTAAATCTGGCTGTGGTGGCACATGAACTGCTTCTGACAGAGGCAACAGATGATTGTGATGCTAAGTCTTCAGTAGGCCTTTGCTTCCCTCTGGCCGGATTTGATATACTGGGTGTCTGGGCAGATGCTTGCAAACGACATAGGGCTGCGACTTTCAGCAGTTAGCCAACTTGTGCTTTCCAGGGACACCCAGGTTTCTCAGCAGTACCTTGTCATCTGGCTGTAGTTCCTGCACTCATACCCTAAGGTCAAAGTTTATTTTGTTTCTCTGTTTTCGGGCATATGAGGCAGCTTGAGCCTTACCATAGGTGGTTTTCAGACATCTCTGCAGGCGATCCACATACCCTCTGTGGAAAGTTGCTAAGGTATGGTCGAGGGATGTGCCGAAGGCCAAGTCTACTGGCAGCCGGGCCTACGGTCTAAACATCAAACTATAGGGAGAGTAACCTGTGGCATCATTGGCGGTGCTGTTATAAGCACGCACAATAGCCACTATATGCTTGCTCCAGTGCTGCTTTTGTTCTGAACTTAGAGTTCCAAGTATATTCAGGAGGGTTCAGTTGAATCTCTCTGGTTGAGGATCTCCTTGAGGATGATACGGGGTGGTTTTAGACTTCCTGATGCCCAACAGGTCTGAAAGTCTCTTGATGAGACTACTCTTGACATCTCTCGCTTGATCAGAGTGGATGCGTTGGGACAGACCATAGTGCACAAAGAATTTCTACGTGAAGATCTTGGCCACCATGGATGCTTGTTGGTCCCTCGTGGAAAACGCCTGGGCATACCGAGTGAAATGGTCAGTCACTACCAGAATATTTCCCTGCCCACTCAGATCAGGCTCCAAGCACAGAATGTCAATGCACACCAGCTCCATGGGTCCTTGGCTCTGAAGATGGTCCATTGGGGCAGCTCGGTGAGGCAAAGTCTTCCTTTGGATACATCTGATGCAGGAGTGGCAATAGTCCTCAACTTCAGCCTGCATGCAGGGCCAGTAGAACCGGTCCCTCACCAGGAGAAAAGTCCTCTTGGGCCCTAGGTGGCCATGGTTGTCATGTAGGTGTCAGGGCTGGGCTCAGCCCTTCCTTCTCCTTCCATCAGTGCCTACCTATCAGTGCCCATCCGTGCCCATTTGTGCCAACTATCAGTGCCACCCATAACTACCCATCAATGCCACCTACGAGTGCCCATCAATGCCACCTACGAGTGCCCATCAGTGCCACCTATGAGTGCCCATCGGTGCCACCTATGAGTGCCCATCAGTGCCACCTACCAGTGCCACCTACCAGTGCCACCTATCAGTGCCCATCAGTGCCGCCTATCAGTGCCCATCATCAGTGCCCCTCAGTGCCACCTCATTGGTGCCACCTCATCGGTGCCCATCAGTGCCACAGTATCAGTGCCCGTCAGTGCAGCCATATCAGTGTCCGTCATTGAAGAAGGAAACGTACTTTTTTACAAAAATTTTTAACAGAAACAAAGAAAAACTTGTTTTTTTTCAAAATTTTCAGTCTTTTTTTATTTGTTGCGCAAAAAATAAAAAACGCAGAGGTGATCAAATACCACCAAAAGAAAGCTCTATTTGTGGCAACAAAATGATAAAAAATTTGTTTGGTTACAGTGTTACATGACCGCGCAATTGTCATTCAAAGTGCGACAGCGCTGAAAGGTGAAAATTGGCCTGGGCGGGAAGGTGTCTAAGTCCCTGGTATTGAAGGGGTTAATCACTTAATAAGTCTCTAATTATGTGAGATCTGATCTCATCCTTACATACTACCACCTAATATCTCTAACATTAAAACCACTTGATATTTCCGGATCTAACGAATATCTATTAGCCTGAATGATTTTTGGCCAGAAAATTTGATAAGAGGGGCCAGCCCCCCCTCATTAATTACTTAATAAGTCTCTAATGATGTGAGATCTAACGTTAAAACCACTTGATCTTACCGGATCTAACAAATTGCTTCCAAAATAGCTAACTGTTTGGTCAATTTTTTGATAAGGGGGGCTGATGACGGGTTAGCCCCCCCAGCAAATAACTGTTAATATCGCTTCTTCTGTGTGAGATCTAACGCAAACAACGGTTGATCTAACAAACTGCATAAGATTTTTTCAAAAATTTTGATATGGGGGGCTAACCCGGCAGAGGTCTGATCATCTTCCTGCTGCCCTGCCAGTCTCTGCTGATCATCTTCCTGCTGCCCTGCCAGTCTCTGCTGATCATCTTCCTGCTGCCCTGCCAGTCTCTGCTGATTGTCTCCCTGCTGCCCTGCCAGTCTCTGCTGATTGTCTGCCTGCTGCCCCGCCAATATCTTCTAACATTCACTTGACTCCCCATACCAGCTGCTGACAAGAACTATGAGGCTCTTGTGCCACTCTGTGCCCTTCTACCACCTCTTCACTTTACCAGGGCCCAGAGGTCTTATTACAGCATAAGAGAATTGTGTTGATGTATTTATGTTTTGTAGGGATTGTATAATAGATATTTTCACAGTAGACTATTAAACCTTTATTTAGGTTTTCCTGATAGCACCATAAGGGAATATTCTTTATTCAGGGAAAATACATCGCCACCCTATAATAGGAGGTGACTGAACAGGAGGTTTAGGAGGGTGTCTATGGGAATGTGTGACCATTCTTCCAGAAGTGCATTTGTGAGGTCAGGAACTGATGTTGGATGAGAAGGCCTGGTTCGCAGTCTCCGCTCTAAATCATCCCAAAGGTGTTCTATCAGGTTGAGGTCAGGACTCTGTGCAGGCCAGTCAAGTTCCTCCACCCAAAACTTGCTCACCCATGTTTTTATGGACCTTGTTTGTGCACTGGTGTGCAGTCTCGTTGGAACAGGAAGGGGCTGTCCCCAAACTCTTCCCACGAAGTTGGGAGCATGAAATTGTCAAAAGTGTCTTGGTATGCTGACACCTTAAGAGTTCCCTTAACTGGAACTAAGGGGCCAAGCCCAACCCCTGAAAAACACCACCCACCCCATAATCCCCCTCCCACCAAATGATTTAGAGGGGTGGCCCAATACTTTTGGCAATATAGCATGGATGAGCGAGTTTGGGGTGGAGTAACTTGGCTGGCCTGCACAGAGTCCTGACCTCAACCAGATAGAACACCTTTGGGGTGACTTAAAGCGGAGACTGCAGACCGGGCCTTCTCGTCCAACATCAGTTCCTGACCTCACAAATGCGCTTTTGAAGAAATGGTCAAACATTCCCATAGACACCCTCCTAAACCTTGCGGACGGCCTTCCCTGAAGAGTTGAAGCCAATATGGAACCCTACGGTCTAAGACTGGGATGCCAGTAAAATTCATGTGTGTGTGAAGGCAGGCGTCCCAATACTTTTGGCAATATAGTTTATATATATATATATATATATATTCTCTCTCTGTTGGATAACCCCAAGTAAGAGTAAATGACTGGAATGGAGCTCATAGAAAGCGGGGGTTCTAATCCTTCCCCATTAAATGAAAAATAATATTTTTGCTGAACAAACACTTTATTGCAAAGTGCAGATTTATAAAATATAGAGATGATTTGTGAAATGATAATTATCATATTAAATCTTCAATGACATTTTAGTGATTGAGGTTACATCTGCTTTATTCTTTCTTCACCACCCCTCCCCCACACAAACCTTCTTTTCTCTCTCTCTCTCTCTCTCTCTCTCTCTCTCTCTCTCTCTCTCTCTCTCTCTCTCTCTCTCTCTCTCTCTCTCTCTCTCTCTCTCTCTCTCTCTCTCTCTCTCTCTCTCTCTCTCTCTCTCTCTCTCTCTCTCTCTCTCTCTCTCTCTCTCTCTCTGTGTTTTCTCCTCTCCGGCTCTCCTTTTCATTCTCACCATATAATTGTTTGTGATAAGCTGAACAATGAACAATCGTTTTTATCCAATAGAAATGAAGGACTCTGGTGCAAAATAAAGTCAAATTCCACCAAATTCATCTTTTTCTTTCTTATGGCCAAAAAATCAATTTTGAATAAAAGATTGTTTGAAATGACCAAGTCTATCGATCGTTTATCATGGCATGTAAATGTATGGCCGGCATTAAATCCGTACATCTTATCAATACATTCATAGATACACTGACAACATCGCTAATAGCATTGCTTGAGCTTCAAATGCTGCATTTTATAAATTATTATAAAATATATATAAAAATATATATATATTTACATCTTACAAACTTTAAGACATAAAAAGAAGTTTGTTTGATGTATTCACATAGGAAGAGATGGAGCGCTTTACCTCTCCGGCAGTTCTCTGTTCCTGACTGCAGGGGGCAGTGTGATGCTCCATTTAGCTCATCATACACAGCTTGTTTTTTTTGTATTTGTACTTGATTTGTTGTAGCCGTATTAGTGCAATTGTGACAGAGAAAATTGAGTTCTGTCCGTGATACTTTTTTTTTTATTTGCACTAACATACAATTTTTCAGGACAAGCTTTCGGGGTATGTCCCCTTCTTCAAGGTCCAAGCAGTACTGATTCACACATTTTTAAGCAGAATGTTAAAGAAAAAAAAAAAAAAAAAGAAAACGAAAAACACATACATTTTGTATTTGTACAAACTTTATTTGAAGAGTAATAAAGTACACTTAATACAGTTTGCTGTCCAGCAGCCATGCCGATCTGTACAGCCTGCTGCAATAAAATGTATCATGTCAGCGTTTTATGCTGTAGCACGGCTCCGGTCTACGTTGCAGCGTGAATGGGACATGCAGGAAACAATTGTTCTGTGTGTGTCCTTGTAATGACAGATGTTTTACAATGCAGGAAAACACTTACAGTACCACCGCACTATAATACACCTCCCAAATGTATGAGATGAGAACGAGGGGCGCCTATTAGTAAAAGTATGTAGGCATAGGACACACCCCCTGCCACGCCCCCTTAGGCCTCATGCACGCGGGATGTTAAAATAACGATGAAAACGCCAGGATCTTTGCAGAGATTTTTAAAACTTTTTTCAGCTTTTTTCAACGTTTTTGCAATAGCGTTCTTAAGCGTTTATTAGAGTTTTTTAGCGTTTAAAAAAATTTTTTTTCCAATGGATCAAAAACGTTAAAAAACTTTGGTGGGTGACGTTTGAGCGTTTTTGAGCGTTTATCAGCGTTAGAGCGTTTTTACAGCTGTAAAATGTCTCTCAGAACCCGCTGGTCCTGGGTTTTTTTTTACAGCTTAAAAACGCCTAGGTGGGCATGAAGCCATAGACTAACATAGACAGGCGTTTTTAGGCTGCGAAAAAACGCTAAAAAAAGTGGCTGTAAAAACGTCCGTGTCATTGGGGCCTTATACCTCGTACACACGGACGTTTTAAAAAACGGGCTGTAAAGCTAGTAACAACACCTGGAAAAAAAAGCAGCGTTAAAAACGCGATTTTTATTAGCGTTTTGATTTGGCGTCAATGCGCGTTTAATGTCGTTTGTAAGCGTTAACACTAAAATGCATTTTTAAAAAAAAAAAATCCCTCTGCTATTTTCCACTCCCAATTTACCCACATAAACATTTTTACAGCTTAAAAATGCTGATGCTAAAAAACGTCGGTATAGCGCTAATGCGCGTTTTTAAGCTTTTTTCAGCGTCAAAACATCTCTAGCGCTGGAGCCTCAGAACGCGCTGGTCCTTGTTTTTTTTTTGGAGCTTGAAAACGACCGTGCCTGTTACAGCTCAAAAACGCCCCGGTGTGTATGAGCCCATTGAATAACATGGAGTGACGTTCTTAAGCAGCAAAAAAAGCTCAAAAAAGCCGCTGTAAAAACGTCCGTGTGTATGAGGCCTTAAAGTGAAATTATATTAAAAAAAAATAGTTGAACCCACTAGTGCTTTATTTTTTACCACGACTATTCCTTTATACTGGATTGTGACATTTACAAATGCAGCAAATCTAGAGATTGGATGAAAGGTTTAGTGCCGGGAAACACTTTTTTTGAAAGATAATAAGTGAATTTTATATACAACTATAGAGATCAGACCAAAATGAGGGACAAATGAGGAGGGAAGAGGGACAGAGGGACTTGGTTCCATATCCGGGACAGTCCCTGGAAATCCGGGACAGTCCCTGGAAATCCGGGACAGTCCCTGGAAATCCGGGACAGTCCCTGGAAATCCGGGACAGTCCCTCGAAATCCGGGAAAATCCCTGGAAATCTGGGACGGTCCCTGGAAATCCGGGACAGTCCCTGGAAATCCGGGACAGTCCCTCGAAATCCGGGAAAATCCCTGGAAATCTGGGACGGTCCCTGGAAATCCGGGACAGTCCCTGGAAATCCGGGACAGTTGGGAGCTCTGCTATGGGGGAGAGTTACTAAAACAGATGCACACAGAATGTGGAGCAGCTTTTCATAGCAACCAATCAGCTTCTAATGTTCTCTTGTTGAATGGAAGTATAACTAAAGGCATTAGAACCCTGTGAGTTGGTATTGCTGTCTGCGCCCCCATTAGGGAGATTTACCCCCCTCTATTTCTCCTGTTTATTATTAACATTGAATGTGAATGTAAAAATCTAAAATTTGGGGTCGTCCCCAGAAAAGTAAGAGGGGGGTAAATCTTCCAATAGGGACACAAGTTCCGGTGACCTGGGGGGTCCCCAAGGAAGTCCCTCAATTTACAGAGATTTCCTCTCACTTCCTGTTTGGCTTTGGGACAGGAAGTGAAGGGAAATCTCTGCAATGGAACACAGATGGTGAAAAATAAATCAGACAGGGGTCCTAACCCTCCGTTACACCCCTTTGGCACTGGGGTACTTTTTAGGCGCCTGTAAATCCCGAGTTCTTTCATACCGGGGGCGGGGCACTTGGAGGACAGGAAAAAAAAGTCCTGCAAGCAGCATCTTTGTTGTATAGACCGCGCCCAAAACGCCCCGCCCATTGAAAGGAATGGGCAGCGCCCCTGAAGAGCCTGCAAAGCACTTCGGCAGCCTCAACACGGGCGCTTCGAACCTTTTATTTGGCCGCTAGCGAGGGGGTAAAAGTGCCCCGCTAGCCTCCGAAAAGCGGCGCTACAACAGCGCTAAAGCGGCACTTTACCGATAACACCGGCACCGCCCCGTGTGAAAGTCGCCTAATGCCCCGTACACACGATCGCACATTCCCACCACACAATCCATGGCTCACACTTGTCTTCTCTACACGCGGGTCACACAAATCTTGGCGGAAATTCCCATCGCCAAGAACGCGGGATGACGTACAAGACGTACGACGAGAAGAATGAAGATCAATAGCCAAGTGCGGCTCTTCTGCTGGATTCCGAGCATGCGCGGCACTTTGTGCGTCGGAATTGTGTACACACCATCGGAATTTACCACAACGGATTTTGTTGTCGGAGAATTTGAGATCCAGAATTTCCGACAACAAGTTCCCATCGAAGGTTTTCTGTGGGGAAATCGGAGCGTGTGTCCGGGGCATTAGTCTATCCTATATATATTCTACCTGGAGTTCTACTTTAAGCTTTGAAGATAAAATCTAGAAGCTGATTGGTTACTTTGCACAGGACAGACAGACAGACAAATACTTTCATGACTTGCAGATTTAGCGGCTGTTTTACCTGTCAGAATGATTTGTATTTGTCCATCCAGCTCTGAGTTTTTCACAGCTCTGCCCCACAGCCCAGTCCTGTGTACAATGTTAGGAGAGCCAGTCGTTGTCTCCTGCAGTCTCCCCTTCATATACAGGTCTCCTCCCCACCCCCACCCAGTGTCTGCAAAATAGAAGGAAGCAGCAAACTGGCTCATCGTTCTGTCAGATCCTTACACTGCAACACAAGCAACTGCTTCTTCTCCCTCTCCCAGTCTGAGCTCTGCTGTACAGGGACTGCAAAAAGGCAGAGACCAAGTAAAAATAGGGCCCTTTCATTACAATCAATAGATTTCATGATATATTAATGATTACAGACTTCCAGGATTTTCTGCCTTTTATATCTGTTGAAGTTTCACCTTAAAGTTTATCTAACGGTAAAACCTTTTATTGTGTTTGTTTTGTGTAAAGTGGAGAGGGATTAGAACCCCTGGAAGGTTTTTATTGCTCTCTGTGTCCTGTTTACCGTCATCACCAAAAAGTGAAAGAAAAACCCACGTTTTGTATTTTTCCTCAAACAGAGGGGGATCTACCTAGGGGGACGCTAGTTCTAGTGACCCCGGTGACAACCAGCCATTGCCTGACTTTGTTTGGAGGGATTTCCTCTCATTTCCTGTTTTGGGGACAGGAAGTGAAGGGAAATCTCCCAAATCAGATACATAAGGTCCAAGTCCATAAAGACATGGATGAGTGCGTTTGGGGTGTAAAACCTTGAATGGCCTGCACAGAGTCCTGACCTCAACCTTTAGATAAAAAACCTTTGGGATGAATTAGAGAGGAGACTGTGAGCCAAGCCTTCTCATCCAACATCAGTGTCGGACCTCACAAATGTGCTTCTGGAAGAATAGTCAAATACTCCCATAGACACCCTCCTAAACATTGTGGACGGCCTTCCCATAGACACCCTCCTAAACCTTGTGGACGGCCTTCCCATAGACACCCTCCTAAACCTTGTGGACGGCCTTCCCATAGACACCCTCCTAAACCTTGTGGACGGCCTTCCCATAGACACCCTCCTAAACCTTGTGGACGGCCTTCCCATAGACACCCTCCTAAACCTTGTGGACGGCCTTCCCATAGACACCCTCCTAAACCTTGTGGACGGCCTTTCCATAGACACCCTCCTAAACCTTGTGGACGGCCTTCCCATAGACACCCTCCTAAACCTTGTGGACGGCCTTCCCATAGACACCCTCCTAAACCTTGTGGACGGCCTTCCCATAGACACCCTCCTAAACCTTGTGGACGGCCTTCCCATAGACACCCTCCTAAACCTTGTGGATGACCTTCCCATAGACACCCTCCTAAACCTTGTGGACGGCCTTCCCATAGACACCCTCCTAAACCTTGTGGATGACCTTCCCATAGACACCCTCCTAAACCTTGTGGACGGCCTTTCCATAGACACCCTCCTAAACCTTGTGGACGGCCTTCCCATAGACACCCTCCTAAACCTTGTGGACGGCCTTCCCATAGACACCCTCCTAAACCTTGTGGACGGCCTTCCCATAGACACCCTCCTAAACCTTGTGGATGACCTTCCCATAGACACCCTCCTAAACCTTGTGGACGGCCTTCCCATAGACACCCTCCTAAACCTTGTGGACGGCCTTCCCATAGACACCCTCCTAAACCTTGTGGACGGCCTTCCCATAGACACCCTTCTAAACCTTGTGGACGGCCTTCCCATAGACACCCTCCTAAACCTTGTGGACGGCCTTCCCATAGACACCCTCCTAAACCTTGTGGACGGCCTTCCCATAGACGCCCTCCTAAACCTTGTGGACGGCCTTCCCATAGACACCCTCCTAAACCTTGTGGACGGTCTTCCCATAGACGCCCTCCTAAACCTTGTGGACGGCCTTCCCATAGACACCTTCCTAAACCTTGTGGATGACCTTCCCATAGACACCCTCCTAAACCTTGTGGACGGCCTTCCCATAGACACCCTCCTAAACCTTGTGGACGGTCTTCCCATAGACACCCTCCTAAACCTTGTGGACGGCCTTCCCATAGACACCTTCCTAAACCTTGTGGATGACCTTCCCATAGACACCCTCCTAAACCTTGTGGACGGCCTTCCCATAGACACCCTCCTAAACCTTGTGGACGACCTTCCCATAGACACCCTCCTAAACCTTGTGGACGGCCTTCCCATAGACACCCTCCTAAACCTTGTGGACGGCCTTCTCATAGACACCCTCCTAAACCTTGTGGACGGCCTTCCCATAGACACCCTCCTAAACCTTGTGGACGGCCTTCCCATAGACACTCTCCTAAACCTTGTGGACGGCCTTCCCATAGACACCCTCCTAAACCTTGTGGACGGCCTTCCCATAGACACCCTCCTAAACCTTGTGGATGGCCTTCCCAGAATAGGTGAAGCTGTTATAGCTGTAAAGGGCGGAGCCAACTCAATATTGAACCCTCCGGACTAAGACTGGGATGTCATTAAAGTTCATGTGTGTGTAAAGGCAGGCGTCCCAATACTTTTGGTAATATAGTGTGTACATGTATATATATATATATATAGTAGTAGGTTTCTTAATGAAATGTATGGCATATTAGCTGTTGATCCTGCCAATTCCTAATATAAAATGTCCCTTGTATATTTTGTATGGTGATAAGGCTTAGTAGAAGCTCTCCCGTCCAGCCGTGTATTGTCACCCATATCAGAGCTCTCATAGGTAGGTAGGTACACCTGTACCTACCAATGGACAGCCCCAGGACACACTGCATTGTCATTGTCACATAACTACCTTTCCTGCCCTAACTGACAAGGGATGTGCCTAATACAATGGAACAGAAGTCACACTGATATTCACATCCTCTCAAAGCTCTTCCCTAGTGGAGGAGAAAAGAGAGGAGAGAAAACATGTGATGGAGATAAAAAACTAAAAAACAGAGATTTCCATGTTTTTCAGGACACATTTGCCTTGTGTTAGGAATACATTTGACGGCCATTTATTGCTTTACATGGACTTCACATCGGATTGAAGGACGACTTTTCAGCAGTAAAAACAAGAATAAAAAGTGGATGTTCTCTCTGTATACTGTGTTTGTTAGTCATTTAGTCCTGAAAATTGATGGATAGACTTTATAATAATATCTGCCCAGGAGGGGCTTCTGGGGGACATTTTTCTGTAACCAATTCAATACAAGGCAGGTTTACCATCCCCCCCCAGGACAATCTTCAGATCTCACTGATATCGCACTTTAACCACTTCAATACCAGGCACTTAGACACCTTCCTGCCCAGGCCAATTTTCAGCTTTCAGCGCTGTCGCAATTTGAATGACAATTGCGCGGTCATGCTACACTGTACCCAAACACATTTTTTTATCATTTTGTTGCCACAAATAGAGCTTTATTTTGGTGGTATTTGATCACCTCTGCGGTTTTTATTTTTTGCGCAACAAATAAAAAAAGACCGAAAATTTTGAAAAAAAACAAGTTTTTCTTTGTTTCTGTTAAAACTTTTTGTAAATAAGTACGTTTTCTTCTTCAATGACTGGCACTGATATGGCTGCACTGACGGGCACTGATGATGGGCACTGATAGGCGGAACTGATGGGCAATGATAGGTGGCACGGATGGGCACTTATAGGCGGCACTGATGGGCACTCATAGGTGGCATTGATGGGCACTCGTAGTTGGCATTGATGGTTACTTATGGGTGGCACTGATAGTTGGCACAGATGGGCACGGATAGATGGGCACTGATGGGCACAGATGGTCACTGACAGGTGGCACCGATGGACACTAATGGGTGGCACTGATGACACTGATTGATGGCACTGATGTCCCTAAGGGTGGCATTGCTGGGCATCAGTGCTATATAACGGTGCCAATCAGTGCCCATTTGTGGGCACTGATTGGCACAGATTGGGCATTGACTGGGCACATTGGGCACATGTGGATGGCCATGGGGTACATACCTGGCCATCCACATGTTGCCCCTTCCCTGCTGGTCCTAGTGGAGATCCCTGGTGGTCCAGTGTGCTGATCTGTGGGGGGGCTGTGCTGATAAACAATCAGCGCAGCCCCCCCTGTCATTAGAGCCACCGATCGGCTCTCCTCTACTTGTGTCTGTCAGATGCAAGTGAGGAAAAGCCCATCAACAGCTCTTCCTACTGACATCGTGATCAGCCTAATGGACACGGCTAATCACGTGGTAAAGAGCCTCCGCTGGAGGCTCTTTACCAAGATCTGTGTAGCGGTGTGTCAGACTGGCACACCGCTCCCCTGAGCACCGCGATGCACACCCCCGTCAGGATAACTGAACCACCGCCCGAACGTCATCTATGGGCCGGGCGGGAAGTGGTTAAGGACTACTTTTCAGCAGTAAAAACAAGAATAAAAAGTGGATGTTCTCTCTGTATACTGTGTTTGTTAGTCATTTAGTCCTGAAAATTGATGGATAGACTTTATAATAATATCTGCCCAGGAGGGGCTTCTGGGGGACATTTTTCTGTAACCAATTCAATACAAGGCAGGTTTACCATCCCCCCCCCAGGACAATCTTCAGATCTCACTGATATCGCACTTTAATGGACAATTGTAAGTCATGTAACACTGTAAAAACAAAAAAACACAATTTTTCTTTGTTTCTATTAAACAATTCTGCAAATAAGTATTTTCTCTTCTTCACTGATGTGCACTGATGAGGCTCCACTGATAGACACTGACGAGGCAGTACTAATGGGCACTAATGAGGCAGCACTGATGGGCACTGATGGGGCTGCACTGATGGGCACTGATGGACACTGATGCGCGCTGATGGGCACTGATGAGGCTGCACTGATGGACACTGATGAGGCTGCACTTATGGCACTGATGGGGCTGCACTGATGGGCACTGATGAGGCTGCACTGATGGACACTGATGAGGCGGCATTAATGGGCACTGATGAGGCAGCACTGATGGGCACTGATGAGGCTGCACTGATGGACACTGATGAAGTGGCACTAATGGGTACTGATGAGGCAGCACTAATGGGCAGTGATGAAGCAGCACTAATGGGCACTGATGAGGCAGCACTGATACGCTGCACTAATAGACACTGATATGTTGCACTGGTGGGTCTGCTCTGATAATCAGGGAACTGATTATTAGTATAAATGTTCCCTGTAACTTGAAATCCAGTTATCTGCTTTCCTTCCCTCAGACACTGACAGCGCTGAGGAAAGGAAATCCCGATAACCGACATTTGTTTACATGCAATCAGCTGTGATTGGACACAGCTGATCACATGGTATAGAGCCTATGTCATCTTCTCTTTACCCTAATCAGTGACACGGATTGCCACTTCTGCGCACCCCCGGAGACACGTACGAGTGGCGTGATGTGAAGGACATCATATGACGTCCAGTCAGGATGGTAAAGCCACCGCCCAGCTGCCATTCTGCTATAGACCAGGTGGGAAGGTGTTAACCACTTCAATACCGGGTACTTTTACCCCCTCCCTGCCCCGGCCAATTTTCAACTTTCAGCGCTGTCACACTTTGAATGACAATTGTGCAGTCATGTAACACTGTACCCAGATGAGATTTTTATTGTTTTTTGTTTTTTTTTTTCACACAAATAGAGCTTTCTTTAGTGGTATTTAATCACCACTGTTTTTTATTTATTTTTTGCTACATAAATAAAAAAAGGCCAAAAATTGTGAAAAAAATAAACATGTTTTTCTTTGTTTATGTTATAAAATTTTGCAGATAAATAATCTTTCTTTATAAATTTAGGCCAAAATATATTTTGCAACATTTCTTTGGTGAAAATAACCCAAAACCCAAATTGGTGAATATTATTTAGTCTGTAGGAAAGTTATAGAGTCCACAAACTATGGTATATATATATATATGAAAATGAATCAATCCTTATTTACTGACGGCCGATCTCATTTCTTGAGACCCAAAAACACAGAACAGCACAAATAATCCCCAAATAAACCTTTTGAAAAGTAAACAGTCTGAGATATTTAGTAAGAGGCACGTTTTTTGAAGTTGTAATTTTTTGTCCAAATTTTTAGGAAAATTAAAAAAATAAATGTTTTTTTTTTTCACTTTATTTGTTTTTTATTTTTACATCCTGTCACCAGTGCAGTAAAGTGTCTTCATATAACTGCAGAAAATGCTATGAGGACGGCTTTTGCTGGAATATATTGGCGTTTTGATGTCGCACTGATGTTTGTGCTCAATAAAGATTTAAGAAGAAGTCATCGAGTTGCCGGCATTCTTTTTGCAGTTTTGATATATGGGAGACAATGGCCTGAGCTCCGTTATTCAGATCATCATCCTATAAACATGCGGTAGAGCTTGGCGGAGTCTTTGTCTCCATAATCATATAACTGGTGTGACGGTGACCAGGGACAGTAGGGAAAAAATATTTTTTTTTTATTATATATTTTTTTATTATTTATATGCATTATATTATTCTATTTTATATATATTATATTATATGTTTTTTAAATAGTTTTTTTTTACATACTGTGACCAGAGCAATACGGTGTTACTATAGTTACATTGTAGCGCTCTGGGGAGTTGATCGGGATCACTGTGTATTGTTGTGATTATCTGTGACTGACCACAGCTAATCACATGGTACTAATGGGCTGTGATTGGCCCTGTCTGTACCATGTGATCACTGTGGCCGATCACAGCTAACAACACAATTGTATACAATCAATGGCATGAAAGGAAGCCATTTATTGATTACAACTGTCATGTGATGTGCTGTGATTGGTCGGAGCGATCACATGTTATTGGCAGCGGGCCGGTACACTGATCACTCATCTGCTGTGCCCACCGATCACCCAGGAATGCGGCCCGGAGGGGCCACCCAAGGCGTTTTCCCGGGGGGGACGTTATAGGAAAAATAGAGTTCCCCCCCGAACATCATTTTCCAATGACCCGGGTGGGTAACAGTTAAAGTATACAGTATGTGAAGTATATCTCATTACATTCTCATATAAGCTTTACCATGGAAGTGTCATTTCAAAGGGTAGTTTACAATTTTCCAAATCTGCTGAAAAAAAAAAAATGTGGCATATTTTAAAAATATTCTGTCAGCCAGTACCAACAAAAAACACCTTTGACAGGAATATCAACCTCCAAATGTTTCTAGCAGGCGAATGATCCCCGAAACCTTAAAGGTTCAGATGTTCATCAGACACCATAGGCACCAAATTCATCCATTCTAAATCTAATGTTTCTAGTAGACAGCTGACAATTTTCCTGGAAAATGTTCTAAGTTCAGAAATAGTTGTGTTTTGTCTGGTATGCTCTGTATGTTTGGTATTTATATGAGGTTTTCAGTAATTAGTAATAATTAAGTTCAGCTAATAGTAACACAAATTTGCTGGTACAACCTTCATCCTCAGTACATCCTTCTACCATGTAGAGATTCTACTGAGGTATTCCTTCTCACAAGATTGGAGATTTTTATTTTTTTTTGAAAGGTAGTAAATGTATAAATTGTTAGTTTATATAATTATGTTAAATTATTGGTCTAAAACTCTTTATTAATAAGATAAACCTTTAATAGAGGGCGCTTTTATGTTTGAGGTTGTGTAGTGTAAGCTAGAAAGTGAAATAAATGAGCCCAACATTAGCTCAGCCTATCTAAAGACTCCTATCTCTTTTTATATAAACATTAAATAGCGTGTCCTTTAATAATTTGTGGTGTGCAGTGTAAGTTGTCCTGTCTAATAAAGCCCAGCAGAAGCTCTGCACTTAACCACTTCAGCCCCGGAAGGTTTTACCCCCTTCCTGACCAGAGCACTTCTTACAATTTGGCACTGCGTCACTTTAACTGCTAATTGCGCGGTCATGCAATGCTGTACCCAAACAAAATTTGCGTCCTTTTCTTCCCACAAATAGAGCTTTCTTTTGATGGTATTTGATCACCTCTGCCGTTTTTATTTTTTGCGCTATAAACGGAAAAAGACCGAATATTCTGAAAAAAAAAAAACAATATTTTCTACTTTTTGTTATAAAAAAATACAATAAACTCAATTTTAGTCATACATTCGGCCACATGTCTTTGGTAAAAAAATGTCAATAAGCGTATATTTATTGGTTTGCGCAAAAGTTAAAGCGTCTACAAACTAGGGTACATTTTCTGGAATTTACACAGCTTTTAGTTTATGATTGCCTATCTCATTTCTTGAGGTGCTAAAATGACAGGGCAGTACAAAACCCCCCCAAATGACCCCATTTTGGAAAGTAGACACCCCAAGGAAATTGCTGAGAGGCATGTTGTATTATTTTTTTGTCCCAAGTGATTGAATAATGAAAAAAAAAAATTACAAAAAGTTGTCACTAAATGATATATTGCTCACACAGGCCATGGGCACATGTGGAATTGCACCCCAAAATACATTTAGCTGCTTCTCCTGAGTATGGGGATACCACATGTGTGGGACTTTTTGGGAGCCTAGCCGCGTACGGGGCCCCGAAAACCAATCACCGCCTTCAGGATTTCTAAGGGCGTAAATTTTTTATTTCACTCCTCACTACCTATCACAGTTTTGAAGGCCATAAAATGCCCAGATGGCACAAAACCCCCCCAAATGACCCCATTTTGGAAAGTGGACACCCCAAGCTATTTGCTGAGAGGCATGTCGAGTCCATGGAATATTTTATATTTTGCCACAAGTTGCGGGAATGTAACAAACTTTATTTTTTTTTTGCACAAAGTTGTCACTAAATGATATATTGCTCACACAGGCCATGGGCATATGTGGAATTACAACCCAAAATACATTTAGCTGCTTCTCCTGAGTACGGGGATACCACATGTGTGGGACTTTTTGGGAGCCTAGCCGCGTACGGGACCCCGAAAACCAAGCACCGCCTTCAGGATTTCTAAGGGCGTAAATTTTTGATTTCACTCCTCACTACCTATCACAGTTTCCAAGGCCATAAAATGCCCAGATGGCACAAACCCCCCCAAATGACCCCATTTTGGAAAGTTAGAGATGGCAATTGCTGTCCTATAAACTGTAACTGTATATGACAAAGGCAGAAAGTCTACTATTCCACAACCAATTCTAGCCCCTTCCCAGCCAACTCCCACATGTATTTGTCTTCAGAAATGCAGCATTTTGTTAAAGTTTAGGGCATAGGAGGAGCCTTTCGCCTGGGGGAGGAAATGCAACTAACTGGTCCTTTCATGGAAGGGTAAGGTTTCCCTGGGCTAAAGAAAGTGAACCACGTGCAATGGTGCCACATTGATTAGTGAGCATGGTAAAAGGTGAAAAGGTGGCTGTTCATAAAGGCCATGGTTTGCTTTGACACATCTTTTAAAACATGTCTGATTACAAAAGAAGTTAGTGCTGGAAGATTTCCCTCTGCCAGATGATATGATTACAGCTCTGAATAGAGAAGGCATAAAATGCCCAAAATGTGCCACTGATTGTGACTTTCACTGTTATTGATGTCTAAAATATCTCTACTTTGGGACCTTTGGCCAACATGTCTTATTAGTACTGGCCTGGAAGACAAATCCAAAGCCCAGAAGGACATAGCCATGTTTACTTCTCCATTATCCGGGGTCTGCATCTACTTTGGAGTTTTCTTTAGAGCTCCACACCAGCTCCTAGTCCTGGTGGCTTGTGGTGAGACAGTTCTCCAGGGTTTGATAGATAAATACCCTTATTGGTGGGCTGAATACCTTCTACACATAAAAAAATGAAGTGTCCTATCAAGCTTTGACTGGGATTTAAAAGCACTGCTTGGGAAGTAATCCAATCTAACTTTGAGAAGCTGAGCAAATGTTGGTAAAGTGGGCCTTTCAGAGTTCCCAAAGTAGTCAATACTGACCTCCAAGGGTTCATGGGACTGGGGATTAAAAAAAAAAAAAAACCTGGGGTTAAATGGAGGGTCAGAAAATGTTGGGGGTCAAAATATGTTGACAAATGATGAAAAGTGAATTGGAGTCAATAGATTTTATGAGGTCTCTGTAGAGCTCTACACCAGTCCCTATTCCACAAGGTAAACTGGCTAGTGGTAGAACATTACACAGGGTGGAAGGCCCAATACACTTTTTTGGTGGGATGGATACCTTGTATACATTAACAACATTTTTTTTTCTAATCAAGCTAAATTGGGAGGTAAAAGCATTTCCTGGCAAGTACTCCAACTTTGAAAAGCTGGCCAAATATTGTTAAAAGGACCTTAAGGTAACTTTACAAGTCTGAATACATTTGGACATGTCACAATTTACACCAACAGTGACCTCTTTTCACAAAGTTCTACCATTCATTATTAAAAATCAGCCCTTCAGTTCCAGTCTAGTGATTTTGCCAAGCTGAGGTAATGCCACTAAACAAGTCATAAGACGGGAGGCTGCAGCAGGGGGCTGATTGGTGTCCCCCAAAAACCGCACAGACACCCAGATTTACAGGATCTTTGTAAATCTGTCAACCAACATCCCCTCATCTAGAAAGTAGATGCTGACCCTGCATGATGCCTAAACAAACATGGCTCTGTCCCCCCGGAGAGGAAAGCAGATGAAGGCATTGCCAATAGGCATACTATGACATATGTTAGAGGTAATATATAATAATAAGTGTTCCATGTATACACCCATTGGCATGCATGTATTTACCATGCAAAAATAGATCTTATGCTGGACCCACTTTATATTATAACATGGCTTTAGAATGATTGGTCAGATCTCTGGAGAACAGATGATTTAGGACTGGTATAGGAGGTGAGATGGTTACTGTTTGATTACTATATACTGATGGTAACACTACTAAAAATTTACATAGAACTCGAGGTAAAAAGGTTCAAGAATTACTAAAGGCAAAACTTTCCTTAGACTTATGCCCCGTACACACGATCGGACATTGATCAGACATTGATCGGACATTGATCGGACATTGATCGGACATTGATCGGACATTGATCAGGCATTGATCGGACATTGATCGGACATTGATCGGACATTGATTGGACATTGATTGGACATTGATCGGACATTGATCGGACATTGATCAGACATTGATCGGACATTGATCGGACATTGATCGGACATTGATCGGACATTGATTGGACACGATCGGACATTGATCGGACATTGATTGGACACGATCGGACATTGATCGGACATGGATCGGACATTGATTGGACATTGATCAGACATTGATCGGACATTGATCGGACATTGATCAGACATTGATCGGACATTGATCAGACATTGATCGGACATTGATCGGACATTCCGACAACAAGATCCTAGGATTTTTTCTGACGGATGTTGGCTCAAACTTGTCTTGCATGCACACGGTCACACAAAATTGTCGGAAAATCAGATCGTTCTGAACGCGGTGACGTAAAACACGTACGTCGGGACTATAAACGGGGCAGTGGCCAATAGCTTTCATCTCTTTATTTATTCTGAGCATGCGTGGCACTTTGTGCGTCGGATTTGTGTACACACGATCGGAATTTCTGACAACGGATTTTGTTGTCGGAAAATTTTATAGCCTGCTCTCAAACTTTGTGTGTCGGAAAATCCGATGGAAAATGTGTGATGGAGCCTACACACGGTCGGAATTTCCGACAACAAGGTCCTATCACACATTTTCCGTCGGAAAATCCGCCCGTGTGTACGGGGCAGAAGTCATTTAGTGAATTGGTTGATGGCATGATAACTACAGAAGGGAAGTGGACTATTTTATTCCATGGTTTAAGCCGCATTAAACCCAAAAACAAAAATGGTATATAGTGCAGCTTATCAATTCTTCAATGTGGTGGCTGGATTAGTTTTATTTTTTCAGGCTTTGGCATTCTTTTTCACCTGGTGATCCAGCCAGTAACTGTCTTAGTGTGTCTCCACTCTGGATGTAGGAACAACGGTGACACCTTGGGACAGCGGCATCAATCTGGGAAGATGGCCGTGTTAGGTACAGGAGCCAATATAGATGAACCTTCCCTACAAACAAACGGGAACTCCAGGGAACATGATTTATAATGGAACTTTACTTAACCTTTAATACGGGGTACTCTCACCCCCTTCCTACCGAAGGACAATTTTTGGCCTTCATCGATGTCGCACTTTGAATGACAATTACACCGTCATGCAAAGCTGAACGCAAATTACATTTTTTATCATTTTTTTTAGACATTTTTTTTGGGTGGTATTTAATCACCACTGGGTTTTTTATTTTTTGAGGAAAAAATGTTTTTATTTGTTTCTGTTGAAGCTGCACTGATGAGGAGGCACAAATATTCCGCATTTATGGGCACCGATAGGTGGCACTGATATGTGGCAATGATGAGCACTGGCAGGCAATGAAAGGCATCGCTTATAGGCACTGATTGGCATCACAGATGGGCACTGATTGGCATCACTGATGGGCGCTGGTTGGCATCACTGCTGGGCACTGGTTGGCATCACTGCTGGGCACTGTTGGGCTGCACTCATAATCAGGGCACTAAGTAAGGAAATGCCGCTGATCGGCTCTCCTCACACGCTGTCAGTGTGAGGAGAGGAAAGCTGATAACTGGCATTTCCTTCTTTACATGTGATGAGCTGTGATTGGACACAGCTGATCACATGGGTAAAGAGCCTCATCATCGGCTCTCTACCAAGATGGGGGATGCACCGTGTCCCATATGACGTCATCCCAGAACAAGAGAGCCACCTTGTGTCCGTCATTTTACTATATGGGGGGCGGGGGGGGGGCATCTTTGTAATCCAGAAGAGGCGGATATGTCGGTATTCTGATCTGCCTGGTTGCTCTGTACACTGAGATCTTCTCATCAGATCACTTTACAATTTTGTCATCAATAGAAAAGAATGAATTCCTAAGCAGTGGGAGTGACATCATTTCTGCCCGGCCAATCAGAATGTCTGCAGATGGAAACCCAGAGACGGGCTGAAGATGTCATTGGCTGTCAAAGTGTCTCTGAATCGGAGGGAATTATAGTTCCACGTATAACAAGCTGAAGTAAAAGTTATTTTCTTTCTTATAAGATAAGAGTTTTCCAATGAATAAAAGCCGACCATTGTAATCATCTCTCTCCCTGGTAAAGGAGAAATTCACCTTTGGGAAGATGTTACATGTTCCACTCATTATTAGGGTGTTACATGTAACATGTTCCCGTTCCTGCCGCCTCCCGCCGATCCCCTCCCTCCGTCGGTGACAATCACGGCTGATCATAGGCGTGCGCAGCCTATTGCATTAGGGTGTGCACCCAAAAGCTCAAGCACACATACATATATATATATATATATATATATTGTCAAAAGTATTGGGACACCTGCCTTTACACGCACATGAACTTTAATGCCGTCTTAGTCCATAGGGTTCAATATTGAGTTGGCTCCGCCCTTTGCAGCTATAAAAGCTTCAACTCTTCTAGGAAGGCTGTCCACAAGGTTTAGGAGTGTGTATATGGGAATGTTTGATCATTTTTCCAGAAGGGCATTTGTGAGGTCAGGCACTGATGTTGGATGATAGGCAGCACTGATGGGCACTAATTGTCAGCACTGATTGGTACTGATAGGCAGCACTGATTGGTACTGATAGGCAGCACTGATGGGCACTGATATACAGCACTGCTGTGCACTGATTGGCAGCACTGATGGGCAGCACTTATGGGCACTGATAGGTAGCACAGATGGGCACTGATATGCAGCACTGATAGGCAGCATTGGTTGGCACTGATTTACAGCATTGGTTGGCACTGATAGGCAGCACTGGTTGGCACTGATAGGCAGCACTGGTTTGCACTGATAGGCAGAATTGGTTGGCACTGATAAGCAGCACTGGCACAGATAGGCAGTACTGGTTGGCACTGATAGGCAGCACTGGCACTGATAGGCAGCATTGGTTGGCATTGATAAGCAGCACTGGTTTGCACTGATAGGCAGCACTGGTTTGAATTGGTTGGCACTGATAGGCAGAATTGGTTGGCACTGATAAGCAGCACTGGCACGGATAGGCAGTACTGGTTGGCACTGATAGGCAGCATTGGTTTGCACTGATTGGCAGCATTTGTTGGCACTGATTGGCAGCATTTGTTGGCACTGATTGGCAGCGTTCGTTGGCACTGATAGGCAGCATTGGTTGGCACTGATTGGCAGCACTGATGGGCACTGACTGGCAGCACTGATGGGCACTAATTGTCAGCACTGATTGGCACTGATAGGCAGCACTGATGGGCACTGATATGCAGCACTGATGGGCACTGATTGGCAGCACTGATAGGCAGCATTGGTTGGCACTGATTGACAGCATTGGTTGGCACTGATTTACAGCATTGGTTGGCACTGATAGGCAGCACTGGTTTGCACTGATAGGCAGCACTGGTTGGCACTGATAGGCAGAATTGGTTGGCACTGATAAGCAGCACTGGCACAGATAGGCAGAACTGGTTGGCATTGATAGGCAACATTGGTTTGCACTGATAAGCAGCACTGGCACAGATAGGCAGCATTGGTTGGCACTGATAAGCAGCACTGATAGGCAACAGTAGTTGGCACTGATAGGCACTGGTTTGCACTGATAGGCAGTACTGTTTGGCACTGATAGGCAGCATTGGTTGGCACTGATTGGCAGCATTGGTTGGCACTGATTGGCAGCATTGGTTGGCACTGATTGGCAGAATTGATTGGCACTGATTGGCAGCATTGGTTGGCACTGATTGGCAGAATTGATTGGCACTGATTGGCAGCATTGGGTGGCACAGATAGGGGAGAGGAGGAGTTTCACATTCAGCAGATGGTGAGAATTGCCAGAGCTGTTCAGTGTATGAAACTGTCAGCTAATGACACCGCATGTAGGGAGAGACACAGCTGTTAAAAATCAGCGGTGATGCTGGTGGTGGGCGGGACTGAACAGTTACCAAACACCATCCAATAGGATGGGTCTGGGCGGGCCGCTACATTTCTCTGGCTCCGCCCCCTCTCTGAAGCAGCCCAATCATTGGCTGGTGTTGCCGCTTGATCCCGCCCACCCCCGACATCGCGGCTGAGTTGTGATGACTTACAACTCAGCCACGATGTCGGGAGTGGGCGGGACCAAGCGCTATAAACACAAGCCAATGTTTGAGCTGCTTCAGAGAGGGGGCGGGGCCACATACATGTAGCGGCCCGCCCAGACCCCATCCCATTGGCTGGTGTTTGATGGCCGTTCTGTCCCGCCCACCCCCGACATCACCCCGACATTAAGACAGCTGGTCTCACTTCCTGCATGCAGTGTCATTATCTGACAGTTCCATACACTGATCAGCTCTGGCAATTCTCACGCTCTGCTGCCTGTGAAACTGTTTCATGGGCAGCGCGGGCCACACACTCTCTTAGATGCAGCATTTTGGGGCAAATCTCTGGACACAGCACGGGGTGATTAGGGTGTGCCCAGGCACACCTGGCACACCCTGTGCGCACGCCTATGCGGCTGATCACCATGGAAACAGGAAGAGCCGTTTATTGGCTTTTCCTCACTCGCATCTGACAGATGAGAGGAGAGGAGAGCCAATCAGCTGCTCCTCTGACTGGGGGGTTCTACACTGATTGGTTATCAGTACAGCCCCCCTCGAATGTCCACCCAGGACCACCAGGGATGTCACCAGGACTACTAGGGATGGCCACCACTGATGACCACCAGCTATGGCATCCCTGGTGGCCATGGGTGGCAATGTGTGCCCACACACAATGCCACTTAGTGCCCACCAGCAATACCTGCCAATGCCTCCTAATCAGTGATGCCAATCAGTGCCATCTATCAGTGTTAATCAGTGCCACTCATCAGTGTCCATCAGTGCCCATCCATGCCCATCAGTGCCCACCTATCAGTGCCCATCAATGCCACCCATAAGTACCCATCAGTGCAGCCTTTCTTTGTCCATCAGTGCCACCTATCAGTGCCCATCAGGGTTGCATATCAGTGCCCATCATCAGCACCCATCAGTGCCACCTCATTGGTGCCACCTCATCCGTGCTCAGTGCCACCTATCAGTGCCCAGCAGTACAGCCTCATCAGTGCCCATCAGTGAAGAAGAAAACTTACTTATTTACAAAAAAAATTAACAGAAACAAAGAAAAACTTTTTTTTTCAAAATTTTCTTTTTTTTTTAATTTGTTTATGAAAAATTAAAAACCACAGAGGTGATGAAATACCACCAAAAGAAAGATCTATTTGTGGGAACAAAATGATAACAATTTAGTTTGTGTACAGTGCAGCACGACCGCGCAATTGTCATTTAAACAGTGACAGCGCTGAAAGCTGAGAATTGGCCTGGGCAGGAAGGGGGAAAGTGCCCCCCGGTATTGAAGGGGTTACATTGTTTTCCTCAACACTCAACTGTCATTTCTTCTGGACAGATTGGAATGTTAAGATTCCATTCACATTCCACCAACTTTGGAGCAACATTGATGTGATTTGATGTGATTTGATGTGATTTGATGTGACTTTGATGTGATTTGATGTGATTTGATGTGACTTTGATGTGACTTTGATGTGATTTGATGTGACTTTGATGTGATTTGATGTGACTTTGATGTGATTTGATGTGACTTTGATGTGATTTGATGTGATTTGATGTGACTTTGATGTGATTTGATGTGACTTTGATGTGATTTGATGTGACTTTGATGTGATTTGATGTGACTTTGATGTGACTTTGATGCGACTTTGATGCGACTTTGATGTGATTTGATGTGACTTTGATGTGACTTTGATGTGACTTTGATGTGATTTGATGTGACTTTGATGTGATTTGATGTGACTTTGATGTGATTTGATGTGATTTGATGTGACTTTGATGTGATTTGATGTGACTTTGATGTGATTTGATGTGATTTGATGTGACTTTGATGTGATTTGATGTGACTTTGATGTGACTTTGATGTGACTTTGATGTGACTTTGATGTGACTTTGATGTGATTTGATGTGATTTGATGTGACTTTGATGTGATTTGATGTGACTTTGATGTGACTTTGATGCGACTTTGATGTGACTTTGATGTGATTTGATGTGATTTGATGTGATTTGATGTGATTTGATGTGACTTTGATGTGATTTGATATGATTTGATGTGATTTGATGGGACTTTGATGTGATTTGATGTGACTTTGATGTGATTTGATGTGATTTGATGTGACTTTGATGTGATTTGATGTGACTTTGATGTGACTTTGATGTGACTTTGATGTGATTTGATGTGACTTTGATGGAATGGTAAAGCCCCTTTGGACGGGTGTGACTTGGATTTGGCTTTGATCGGTGATAATGGACGATTGTTGCTCTGTATAACATTCAGGGAAGACATTCATACAACTTTTCAGGGTAACATTGAAGTCTTTGGCCCTCAAGTGTCATAAAAGTCGGAGCAAAGTAGTGCAGGAACTCCTCTGAATTCTCTACAAACTTTAAGTTGCAGAGATATGATTGGTTATCATTGGAAAACAAAGTCACATGACAAGTCCCACAAGTGTGAATGGAGCCTAAAGGAATCCATAAAATATCAGCTCTACTTGTTGGATCAATAGGTGTAAATAAAGGAATAAAAGTCTGGAAGAAAAGGAATGCAGCCACCACATATACTGGAAGAATTGGGAAGCTGCAATACAAGAACTTTTTGTTTGGAGGTTGAATACGGCTTTAAGTTCAAATCTAGACTGTTATCTGAGGTTTACTTTGTGCTCCTGAGCCTGACAAAGAGTCCAGTGATTGGCCTCCTCCTCTAATATCTTATTATTCTACTTAAAGCCGACTTCTACCCAAAAGTGGGACTTCCCCTTTAAGCACCCCTCCCCCCTTACATGACACATTCCGCATGTCTTTTTTTGGGGGGATGGGTGACTAGTTTTGAGTGGGACTTCCTGTCCCAACTCCAACTACGGGTTGTCTAGGTGACTCCTCCTCCCCCTAGGCGGACCCTCCCTCTCTGTAATATTCTGGGACACGTCACAGGTCCAAGAGGATTGCCTGTCCACTCAGCGAGCACAGCGCGACTCGCGCATTCGCAGTGCACAACGCCCATCCGTGAAGCCGCAAGCTGTCATGGGCGGGTGCCCACACTTTCAATGGAGGCCACGGAAAGGAGGGGGAGGGGAGCGAGGCTCCATGGAAAGGAGGGGGAGGGGAGCGAGGCTCCATGGAAAGGAGGGGGAGGGGAGCGAGGCTCCATGGAAAGGAGGGGGAGGGGAGCGAGGCTCCATGGAAAGGAGGGGGAGGGGAGCGAGGCTCCATGCGGCCGCATCGCTGGACTGTGGGACAGGTGAGGGTTTGTTTAGTCAGAAGATACACTTTTTGTAGCGGATACAGTAAAATAAAAATCCTGGAACTCCGCCTTAAACCTGATTGTGAAAAGTGTAGAACTTTATATAAGAACCCTTAATGACCATAATCAATGCTGCCTTTGTAGAAATGACTCCCAGACACCGGCTGTGACTGTGGGGATCATTACTGATACTAAATGTCTCTTCAAAGGAACAACAAGCTTGGGGGATACCGAGGAGAACCCCAAACACTCCGCACTCAGGGAGACAGAATGGCGAGTTCTAGTCCTTCTCTTCAGTATTCCAGTCCTAAATCTTTGGGACATTCTTATCAATGAAATGAATTGGTTGCAGGAAAGACATTTGTACGATTCTCCCATCAACACTGACAGGGGAATCAGCAGCCGGTGATTATTGGTAGCGTCTATAGGAGACACGAGCGATTATTACAAGATATTCCGTCAGGCTGGTTGTACCCGAGCTGATCGATGGATTGGTACATTCAGCCTGCCCATACACTGGTCTAATCTTGGCCGGTTACTGTTGAACCTTGTATGGCCGGCCTAGGAGTCTCACTTAAAGTGGTAGTCAATGTTTGATTTTTTTATAAATAACAAGCATGCCTATACTTACCTGCTCTGTGCAATGGTTGTGCACAGAGTAGCCCCTCTCCTCTTCTTTCGGGGTGCCCCCCACAGAAAGCCGCATTCCATGGGGGCGCTCGTGCAGGCTCGCTCCCGAGTCCCGCTGCTGCCTCCATTGACACAGACAGCAGGACGAAGCCCCGCCCCCGGCTCCCGTTTCACAGCTTTGGATTGACAGCCAATGGCTGCTGCCGCTATCAATCTGTCCAATGAGGAGAGAGACAGTGGGTGGAGCCACTTGTGCACATCGGAGGATGGGATTGGCTCAGGTAAGTAAAGGCGGCTCTCTGGATTGGCTGCAGCACAGAAGGTTTTTTACCTAATGCATGGAAAGCATGAAGGGGAAGAACCTGAAGGCTTTACAAGCACTTTAACACAACAGCAGCCAGTAATACGGCCCCATCATTACACATCATTTATTATTACATGGCCAATGGCAGAAGCAGATTTTATTTCCGGAGTTCAGTTTTATCCATAATGAGTATAAATCAATGTTTATTAGCCTTGCTTTGCATGGAAATGATAAGTTTAAGGCTTAAAGTGGAATTCTAGTGACCTTGTCTCCAGCAATGTGACGTCCTGGAGGATCTCCCCACCAGACACGGACATCTTCCATCATCTGGCTTCTCAGCACTTTTATTGGCTGGGGGGGGGAGGGGTGAAATCACATGACCTGTGCAGCATGGGGAGGAGATCACGGCTTCTTTTACAAGGTATTGACCGGCTTTACAAAGGTATTTGGTGCACAAAGTGGATTTCTATTCTCTGGAGCTTTCCAGGAATAAAGTTCCATGAAAGTTTTTGCTCCGGGTCCCGGAGTTCATCTTCATTTCTTTATAACGGCACAATTTGGAGGAGATGATAGATCTGGGCGGAGCTCAGCTTAAGCATGTGATATTTTATTGAAGCCACAAAACTTTATTTATAATGATCTTTTCTGTGTAGATTGGATACAATATTTTTCCACACTTCTCCTTTATCTAAAACCCGCTCAGATTTCTAGTTTACTACGGAGATGCTGAATATTCGGCTTTTCAGAAGACAATGAACAATTCTTTTTGCTCCCGGCTCACTTTAGCCCCCGGTAGTACATAACGGCGCTGTGTACCATTGTGAAAGCATTGACAACGCCTCATCTTTGGGTTCCGAGCTCAGCTCTGTTTGTCCAGAAGGTTTATTTGGCGGATTTATTACAAAGTCTGAGGAAATGAGTTGTGCAGTTACCGGCACATTCCGTGTCTTCCAGCATTGCCCATAGCAGTAAATGAGTGGAGATGTCTGCATGAGTTCACACTACTGAAGATGAAGAATGACTTGGCCCAATATAGGGAACTGGTGCCAGGAACACCATAATATGGAGCCCGGGGTTAGGACTCCATCATCATTTTCTTTTACTGATGGAGAAAAGATTGATAAGGACGTTGATGGTGAGGATATTACATTTGTCTTCTTCTGGATAAACGAGAGTCGGCACTTTTATGTGGTTATCATAAAAAGGATCTCCAGATGGGAGAAAAACTGACAGTCGGCTTGAAGATGATCAGATCCTGGAATGTTTGTTTTTATGTGAGATACGGAAATGTGTGTCTGTTGTTTGATAACTATGTTGTATTTTATAGCAATTACTTATGCCGCGTTCACACGACCGGACTTTTCCACCGGACTTGTCTGACGGACGCTGACGGACCAATCCGATCGTGTGTGGGCTTCACCGGACCTTCACCGGACTTTTCCAGTCACAAATCTGACGGACTTTAGATTTGGAACTTGCTTCAAATCTTTACGTCGTAACTCCGCCGGACCCAGAAATCCGCTCGTCTGTATGCTAGTCCGACGGACAAAAACCCACGCTAGGGCAGCTATTGGCTACTGGCTATCAACTTCCTTATTTTAGTCCGGTGTACGTCATCACGTACCAATCCATCGGACTTTGGTGTGATCGTGTGTAGGCAAGTCCAGTCATTAGAAAGTCTGTGGAAAGTCTGTGGAAAGTCTGTGGAAAGTCTGTCGGACGGGCTGTCGGACTTTTGTAGCCGAAAAGTCTGACCGTGTGTACGCGGCATTAGGCTTTGAAAGGACATCATATGTAGGTTGGAGCTGCATTGTGTGCAACAGCTACTACGTTGTGTAGTTTTATAACAGACTCCCACACTATTTTTTCTTTTAGTTTAAGTTACAGAAGAGAATGGATGTAACCTCTGTCAGGTTTTTATTGTTCTTGGTGTCCAAGTAAGTGAGGGGAAGTTTCTCCCCTCCCCCCTATAGGTGAATACCCTGATTCCCCGAAAATAAGACCTAGCGTGATTGTCGGTGATGGCTGCAATATAAGCCCTACCCCCCAAATAAGCCCTAGTTAAAGTCCTTGTAGGTCTTATTTTCAGGGTAGGGCTTATTTGGGGGGTGGGGCTTATATTGCAGCCATCACTGACAATCACGCTAGGTCTTATTTTCGGGGAAACAGGGTAGCAATAAAGCTCTGATAAATTCTAATCATTTCCTTCTCTACCAAATAAAGTTTTTGTTCTACTGTATGTATTGCATTGTGGAGATTTCCATTAGCAAAAAAGTAATACAAATTTGACATTTGAGATTAAAGTGATACTAAAGTCTTTTTTTTTTTTCCTTTAAAAATAACAAACATGTTACACTTACCTGCCCTGTTCAGTAGTTTTGCACAGAGCAGCCCCGATCCTCCTCTTCTGGGGTCCATCTTCGGTGCTCCTCTCCTCTCCGTCCTGACGAGTGCCCCCACACCAAGCAGCAGCTCTGTGTGTCTATTCAGACACGGAGCCATGGTTTGGCCCTGCCCCCTTTCTCTCCTCATTGGCTGACTGACTTTGATTGACAGCAGCGGGAGCCAATGGTGCCACTGCTTTGTCTCAGCCAATCAGAAGGCTTAGTCCTGAACGGCCGAGGCACTTATGGACATCGCTGGCTGGATAGGGCTCAGGTAAGTATTAGGGGGGCTGAGGGGGCTGCTGCACACTGAAGGCTTTTTTTTATCTTAACCACTTGACGACCGCCTCACGCCGATGTACGTCGGCAAAGTGGCACGGACAGGCAAAATCACGTACAGGGTACGTGATTTGCCTTCCGCGGGTGGGGGGTCCGATCGGACCCCCCCCCGGTGCCCGAGGCGGTCGTCTTTTGTCCAGCGGCGATCGGTGATGAGGGGGAGACCATCCGTTCGTGGCCCCCCCCTCGCGATCGCCGCCGGCCAATGAGAACACTCCTTTGCTGCTGTATGCTAAACAGCAGCAAAGGAAGTGATGTCATCTCCCCTCGGGTCGGTATTTTCCGTTCCGGCCCGAGGAGAGAAGACATCTATGTGAGTGCACAACACTACACACAGTAGAACATGCCAGGCACACAAAACACCCCGATCACCCCCCCCCCCTGTCACAAACTGACACCAGCAGTTTTTTTTTTTTCTGATTACTGCATAGTGTCAGTTTGTGACAGTTACAGTGTTGGGACAGTTAGTATTACCCCCCTTTAGGTCTAGGGTACCCCCCTAACCCCCCCTAATAAAGTTTTAACCCCTTGATCACCCCCTGTCGCCAGTGTCACTAAGCGATCATTTTTCTGATCGCTGTATTAGTGTCGCTGGTGACGCTAGTTAGTGAGGTAAATATTTAGGTTCGCCGTCAGCGTTTTATAGCGTCAGGGACCCCCATATACTACCTAATAAATGTTTTAACCCCTTGATTGCCCCCTAGTTAACCCTTTCACCACTGATCACCGTATAACCGTTACGGGTGACGCTGGTTAGTTCGTTTATTTTTTATAGTGTCAGGGCACCCGCCGTTTATTACTGAATAAAAGTTTAGCCCCCTGATCGCCCGGCGGTGATATGCGTCGCCCCAGGCAGCGTCAGATTAGCGCCAGTACCGCTAACACCCACGCACGCAGCATACGCCTCCCTTAGTGGTATAGTATCTGAACGGATCAATATCTGATCCGATCAGATCTATACTAGCGTCCCCAGCAGTTTAGGGTTCCCAAAAACGCAGTGTTAGCGGGATCAGCCCAGATACCTGCTAGCACCTGCGTTTTGCCCCTCCGCCCGGCCCAGCCCACCCAAGTGCAGTATCGATCGATCACTGACACTTACAAAACACTAAACGCATAACTGCAGCGTTCGCAGAGTCAGGCCTAGATCCCTGCGATCGCTAACAGTTTTTTTTGTAGCGTTTTGGTGAACTGGCAAGCACCAGCCCCAGGCAGCGTCAGGTTAGCGCCAGTACTGCTAACACCCACGCACGCACCGTACACCTCCCTTAGTGGTATAGTATCTGATCGCATCAATATCTGATCCGATCAGATCTATACTAGCGTCACCAGCAGTTTAGGGTTCCCAAAAATGCAGTGTTAGCGGGATCAGCCCAGATACCTGCTAGCACCTGCGTTTTGCCCCTCCGCCCGGCCCAGCCCAGCCCACCCAAGTGCAGTATCGATCGATCACTGACACTAAACGCATAACTGCAGCGTTCCCAGAATCAGGCCTGATCCCTGCGATCGCTAACGTTTTTTGGTAGCGTTTTGGTGAACTGGCAAGCGCCAGCGGCCTAGTACACCCCGGTCGTAGTCAAACCAGCACTGCAGTAACACTTGGTGACGTGGCGAGTCCCATAAGTGCAGTTCAAGCTGGTGAGGTGGCAAGCACAAGTAGTGTCCCGCTGCCACCAAGAAGACAAACACAGGCCCGTCGTGCCCATAGTGCCCTTCCTGCTGCATTCCCCAATCCTAATTGGGAACCCACCGCTTCTGCAGCGCCCGTACTTCCCCCATTCACATCCCCAACCAAATGCAGTCGGCTGCATGAGAGGCATTTTTATGTCCTCCCGGGTACCCCTACCCAACAACCCCCCCCAAAAAAGATGTCGTGTCTGCAGCAAGCGCGGATATAGGCGTGACACCCGCTATTATTGTCCCTCCTGTCCTGACAATCCTGGTCTTTGCATTGGTGAATGTTTTGAACGCTACTATGCACTAGTTGAGTATTAGCATAGGGTACAGCATTGCACAGACTAGGCGCACTTTCACAGGGTCTCCCAAGATGCCATCGCATTTTGAGAGACCCGAACCTGGAACCGGTTACAGTTATAAAAGTTAGTTACAAAAAAAGTGTAAAAAAAAAAAAAAATATGAAATAAAAAAAAATAGTTGTTGTTTTATTGTTCTCTCTCTCTCTATTCTCTCTCTCTATTGTTCTGCTCTTTTTTACTGTATTCTATTCTGCAATGTTTTATTGTTATTGTTATTGTTATTATGTTTTATCATGTTTGTTTTTCAGGTGTGTAATTATTTACACTTTACTGTGCTTTATTGTTAACCATTGTTAACCATTTTTTTGTCTTCAGGTACGCCATTCACGACTTTGAGTGTTTATACCAGAATGATGCCTGCAGGTTTAGGTATCATCTTGGTATCATTCTTTTCAGCCAGCGGTCGGCTTTCATGTAAAAGCAATCCTAGCGGCTAATTAGCCTCTAGACTGCTTTTACAAGCCGTGGGAGGGAATGCCCCCCCCCCCCCACCGTCTTCCGTGTTTTTCTCTGGCTCTCCTGTCTCAACAGGGAACCTGAAAATGCAGCCGGTGATTCAGCCAGCTGACCATAGAGCTGATCAGAGACCAGAGTGGCTCCAAACATCTCTATGGCCTAAGAAACCGGAAGCTACGAGTATTTCATGACTTAGATTTCGCCGGATGTAAATAGCGCCATTGGGAAATTGGGGAAGCATTTTATCACACCGATCTTGGTGTGGTCAGATGCTTTGAGGGCAGAGGAGAGATCTAGGGTCTAATAGACCACAATTTTTTCAAAAAAGAGTACCTGTCACTACCTATTGCTATCATAGGGGATATTTACATTCCCCGAGATAACAATAAAAATGATTAAAAAAAAAAATATGAAAGGAACAGTTTAAAAGTAAGATTAAAAAAGCAAAAAAATAATAAAGAAAAAAAAAAAAAAAAAAAAAACCACCCCTGTCGCCCCCTGCTCTCGCGCTAAGGCGAACGCAAGCGGCGGTCTGTCGTCAAACATAAACAGCAATTGCACCATGCATGTGAGGTATCACCGCGAAGGCCAGATCGAGTGCAGTAATTTTTCCAGTAGACCTCCTCTGTAAATCTAAAGTGGTAACCTGTAAAGGCTTTTGAAGGCTTTTAAACATGTATTTATTTTGTTGCCACTGCACGTTTGTGCGCAATTTTAAAGCATGTCATGTTTGGTATCCATGTACTCGGCCTAAGATCATCTTTTTTATTTCATCAAACATTTGGGCAATATAGCGTGTTTTAGTGCATTAAAATTAAAAAAAGTGTGTTTTTTCCCCAAAAAATGCGTTTGAAAAATCGCTGCGCAATTACTGTGTGAAAAAAAAAAATGAAACACCCACCATTTTAATCTGTAGGGCATTTGCTTTAAAAAAATATATAATGTTTGGGGGTTCAAAGTAATTTTTTTGCAAAAAAAAAAAACTTTTTCATGTAAACAATAAGTGTCAGAAAGGGCTTTGTCTTCAAGTGGTTAGAAGAGTGGGTGATGTGTGACATAAGCTTCTAAATGTTGTGCATAAAATGCCAGGACAGTTCAAAACCCCCCCAAATGACCCCATTTTGGAAAGTAGACACCCCAAGCTATTTGCTGAGAGGCATGTCGAGTCCATGGAATATTTTATATTGCGACACAAGTTGCGGGAAAGAGACAAATTTTTTTTTTTTTTTTTGCACAAAGTTGTCACTAAATGATATATTGCTCAAACATGCCATGGGAATATGTGAAATTACACCCCAAAATACATTCTGCTGCTTCTCCTGAGTACGGGGATACCACATGTGTGAGACTTTTTGGGAGCCTAGCCGCGTACGGGACCCCGAAAACCAAGCACCGCCTTCAGGCTTTCTAAGGGCGTGAATTTTTGATTTCACTCTTCACTGCCTATCACAGTTTCGGAGGCCATGGAATGCCCAGGTGGCACAAAACCCCCCCAAATGACCCCATTTTGGAAAGTAGACACCCCAAGCTATTTGCTGAGAGGTATAGTGAGTATTTTGCAGACCTCACTTTTTGTCACAAAGTTTTGAAAATTGAAAAAAGAAAAAAAAAAATGTTTTTTCTTGTCTTTCTTCATTTTCAAAAACAAATGAGAGCTGCAAAATACTCACCATGCCTTTCAGCAAATAGCTTGGGGTGTCTACTTTCCAAAATGGGGTCATTTGGGGGGGTTTTGTGCCACCTGGGCATTCCATGGCCTCCGAAACTGTGATAGGCAGTAAAGAGTGAAATCAAAAATTTTCACCCTTAGAAATCCTGAAGGCAGTGATTGGTTTTCGGGGTCCCGTACGCGGCTAGGCTCCCAAAAAGTCCCACACATGTGGTATCCCCATACTCAGGAGAAGCAGCTAAATGTATTTTGGGGTGCAATTCCACATATGCCCATGGCCTGTGTGAGCAATATATCATTTAGTGACAACTTTATGAAAAAAAAAAAAAAAAAAAAAAAAAAAGTGTCACTTTCCCGCAACTTGTGTCAAAATATAAAATATTCCATGGACTCAATATGCCTCTCAGCAAATAGCTTGGGGTGTCTACTTTCCAAAATGGGGTCATTTTGGGGGGTTTTGTGCCACCTGGGCATTCCATGGCCTCCGAAACTGTGATAGGCAGTGAAGAGTGAAAGCAAAAATTTACACCCTTAGAAATCCTGAAGGCGGTGATTGGTTTTCGGGGCCCCGTACGCGGCTAGGCTCCCAAAAAGTCCCACACATGTGGTATCCCCATACTCAGGAGAAGCAGCTAAATGTATTTTGGGGTGCAATTCCACATAGGCCCATGGCCTGTGTGAGCAATATATCATTTAGTGACGACTTTTTGTAAATATTTTTTTTTTTTTTTTTTTTTGTCATTTTTCAATCACTTGGGACAAAAAAAATAAATATTCAATGGGTTCAACATGCCTCTCAGCAATTTCCTTGGGGTGTCTACTTTCCAAAATGGGGTCATTTGGGGGGGTTTTGTACTGCCCTGCCATTTTAGCACCTCAAGAAATGACATAGATAGACAGTCATAAACTAAAAGCTGTGTAAATTCCAGAAAATGTACCCTAGTTTGTAGACGCTATAACTTTTGCGCAAACCAATAAATATACGCTTATTGACATTTTTTTTACCAAAGACATGTGGCCGAATACATTTTGGCCTAAATGTATGACTAAAATTTAGTTTATTGGATTTTTTTTATAACAAAAAGTAGAAAATATCATTTTTTTTCAAAATTTTCGGTCTTTTTCCGTTTATAGCGCAAAAAATAAAAACCGCAGAGGTGATCAAATACCATCAAAAGAAAGCTCTATTTGTGGGAAGAAAAGGACGCAAATTTCGTTTGGGTACAGCATTGCATGACCGCGCAATTAGCAGTTAAAGCGACGCAGTGCCAAATTGGAAAAAGACCTCTGGTCCTTAGGCAGCATAATGGTCCGGGGCTCAAGTGGTTAAGGCATACAAGGCATTAAGAATAAAAACCTTCTGCCTTTAGAACCACTTTAATGATTTCCAATAGAAGAGAAAACAAATGGAATCAGTTTTGGAGCCCAACTTTACAAAGTAACGCCTGTGTCCAAAATGGCCAAAAACAAAACACTGACTAAAGAGGCTCATTCTTTACACATTTGGACTCTTCATTGAAGATAAAAGTGTGATTAGTTTTTAGATAATGGAAATGTGACTGTTTGTAGTGAGTGAAAATGTCAGAGCGTAAGCCAGAATTCTTATTATGGGATGTGTCATGCTAGGTGACAAAGCTCCAGTGATAGAATCACTAATGCCGCGTACAAACGACCCGACTTTTCCACAGCAAAGGCCCGACGGAACGAATCCCCCGGACAATTCCATCGTGTGTGGGCTTCATCCGACCTTTGCTGTCGAAAAATCAGACGGACTTTAGAAATAGAACATGTTTCAAATCTTTCCAATGGACTCGAGTCCGGTCCAAAAATCCGCTCGTCTGTATGCTAGTCCGACGGACGAACAACAACGCAAGGGCAGCTATTGGCTACTGGCTATGAACTTCCGTATTCTAGTCCGGTCGTACGTCATCACGTTCCAATCAGTTGGACTTTGGTGTGATCGTGTGTAGGCAAGTCCGTTGCGTCGGAACTCCGTCGAAAGTCCGTCAAAAAGTCCTTCGGAGTTCAGTTTGTGGAAATAGAATAAAGTATGATGACTGCGCTTAGGACAATGTGTAGGTATGCGGCCCCCCCTAAGGAAACACCTCAGAGGTGCTTCAAAAATGAATATGTATATAAATGGGGTAATGGCGCTCCCTAAGGCTTAATTAGGTGGATGAGTAGTAGAAAATGACTATAGTAGTAGGGATCAGTAACCTGGCTCCAGGCCGGGTCGCCCCACCGGAGTGAGAAAGATACCTGACAACAGTAAGGTAACAACACTCCCTATAGGGGATATACAGCAAAGGTGAGTATGCAGATTGAATAGATGAAAATTGTTAAACGTATCAGCGCATAGTGGTCATGCGGATACGGTATAGGTTGCGGGGGCCACGTCTTATCGTATTAGATTAGAAGAAATTAGCAAATATGGGCTTAAGACTTTTTTGGCACAATAATTACTAAATTTGTGTTCAAAATTCTGGTTTATTAGAAAATATTTAAAATAAAGAGTAAAAAGGAGGAACAAGTGAAATTCAGTTCATGATCGCACAGTTTTACAAGTTATACACTCCATACATAGCTAGATGGTTATAAACAACAGTTAAAGCAATATTTAGAATTGAAAATTCTGTTCAATATAGTTACATTGCGTTGAACCAGAAGCTATGCGGTGGTAACAATCAAATTCTGTATTGGCTCGACATGTTGCGCGCCACATGAGCTTCTTCAAGAGCACAGAACTGAATACTGTAATGAACAACATATTTTCAATAAATGATTCATCATGGTGTATTATAATCAATTGTAGTTAGGTCTAAAATATAAAAGTATCATGAGTACCAGAGAAGCTGCCTGTAGGGCCCAGTGTGATGTACCTATCCTGCAGGGTCCCGGTGATAATCAAGCATTGTGGGGACGTATGTAACATAATAGAAAAATAATATTTAGTGGGTCTATTCAGCTCCAAAGCTACTGAGTGATCAGACGGGAGAAAAAGGGGGGGGAAGGGGGGAAGGGAGGAAGGGGAGATGGGGGGGAAAGGGAGGGGAGGGGGAGAGGAAGGGGAAGAGGGAGGGAGGAAATTGCGAGGAAGGGGGGGGGCAGGTTGTAGCAAGGGGAGGGGAAGGGGGGAAGAGGGATGTACTAAGGGGAGGAGGGATGGGGATAGGAAGGGAGGGAGAACACAGGAATAGGGACAGGGGTGGGAAAGGGTGGGGGAGAGGGAGGGGAATGGGGAGGGGGATTTTGCTAAATTAGAATATCACTTGAGAGTATATATCATAGGTATTAGGGATTTAATTTACCAATAGTATAAACAGTATGTATACCTATGTGCAGTGATGGGGAAGGGGGGAGGGGGGCAAAAGGGGGGGGGGGGAGAAGAAAAAGGGGAAAAATATGTGTGATTATTCATATTACATTGAGATATAAGATTAATTAATTAAGGTAAATGATTAATGTATGTAGGGGATAGACTAATTGTAAGGGTGTCATTATACAATGTATTATGTTATATAGACATAAATGTTTATGTATAATATTTTAGAGTACCCCCTAGTATTACATGTTTATGATAATATTTACATTTGAAGTACATTGCACTTACCCTCAGGGACTTAACGACTGTGTTTAATTGTGGCAGCAACCTCTTAACTACATATTTGAAGCTCTTAGTAATTAGCTGACATCATAAATTTTAGTATGGTTGAAAGAGGGGGATCTGGTATCAGTCAGGAATTAGCAATGGCTAGCACCGAAGTTCATGTAAGGCTTGCTGATTGGAGCATTGCTGTTCCTGATCCCCACCTCTGATGAGGGTGCCATAGAGATAAGCCCATAAAGAGAGACAAGAAGCAATGAGTGTAAGAATATATATTGATATGAAGAGCAATGTATAGTCATGCATTGGTAAATAGGAGCTTACCTTGCGTTGAGATTAAAGGTAGTAGGTAGTAGTGGTTGGCAGCGTGGAGCCACACAGCCGTCTCACAGAGAGCGACTGGTAGTGTGGATCATGCAGAGAGAGACGCTGTGAGCGTCTCTTGTACATCCGCCCCGCTTGTAGTCACCAATCGGCGAAGCCGATGTGACATCATTCAGGCTGGCCGAAGACGCCTACTGCGCATGCCTCAATCTTCGGCGTTGGCTAAACAGCTGACGGCGCGTCCGAGAGAGAGGAGGCAGTCGCGTCATGGTCACACACAGAGGCGCACTGCGCATGTCCCAGCCCTCAGCGTCAGCCTAGCTATTGCCAGCGTGGGGCGGGGAGGGAGAGCAGCCGCGTCTCGGTCGACCCGGCAACCAGGGACACCATAGTGCACCAATCACCTTCATACAAAGGTGTGGCGCTGGGCGGCCGCACAATGCTGAAAGCATCCCTAGGCAATGCAGGGGGCACATCTCAGGGTCCAGGGGCAGCATCAAAGTATGTATATTAATCTGGTAGCAACTGAATAAAACATATGACATGGTAATAGTTTTGGGAAGCGGCTAAATTATAATGACAACAATTAGGACAGGGGAAGACAGATAGCAGAGAAACAGGAATACAATATATGCATATAATAGTGAATGACAGTGGATTATTAAATAATTAATGATATATACAAAAAAGAGACAAAAACTCAGCAATACAGTACCTGGATAGAGATAAGTTATATACATATATTAATGAATAACATTGAGTTCTTAAGTGATTTATGGTTATACAAAAGCTAAACAGTACAGTACCTGGGCAAAGGGTTAAAAAGGGGGTGAGACAATACTTATTTAGAGAAAAGGTTTGTAAGTTTGGGCCTCATTGATGCCAGGGGAGAATGTGGCACATAGGTGTTCTATCTACATAGTTTCTTTTTGACAAACTATTTTGTCCCAGTCTCCACCCCTGGGATCTGTTGGAACCACTGCTAGTACTATAAAAGAGATTAAGGAGACATTAAATTTGTGGTAGAGGTCAAGATGCCTACTTACTGCTGTCACCATTTTACCCTCCCCCGAATAATAGACATGGTCTTTTATTCTACAACGTAGGTGTCTAATAGTTTTACCTACGTAGAACGCGCCACATTGGCATAGCATGAGGTACACCACTCCTTTTGTATCGCAGTCTGCATAAAATTTGGGGGTGAATGTTTCTCCGTTTGGTAATAGGAAGGTTTTCCCTTCTTTAACCCATGGGCAAAAAGAACATTTGCCACATTGGAAAATCCCCGCTTTCGATTGTTTATACTTGGGGGTGGTTACATAGTGGCTCGAGGTTAGTTGGTCACCCAGGGATCTAGTTCGTCTAAATGTAATTTGGGGGGAGGGGCCAATGTATTTATTAATAGTAGGGTCCTCTTGGAAGATCGACCAATGTTTACTAAGAATGTCGCGAAGTTGTTGATGCTGTTGCGAGAATTTGGTGATAAATCTCACAGGAGGGTTAGTGGCAATGGATATTTTCTTAAAAAGTAGAGAGTTTCTTGACTGGCGTATGGCCTTATTATACGCACTACGCAATATAGTCTTAGTGTAACCTCTTGCTAATAATCTATCGCGGAGCCCATCCGCTTGGGATTTAAATTCCGATGCATTACAGCCGCTAGCAGTTTTAAATGACTTTTTTCCTTTAGAAATGTCATTTTGCTGTGGTATTGTTATAAACACGGGAAAAATGCGCCACTTAACAGGCATACTATAGACACCCCCCAGGCACGATATTTAAAGGAATATTTCATTTTTATTGTTTCATTTTAAGCATTATTAAAATCACTGCTCCCGAAAAAAATGACATTTTTAAAACTTTTTTTTTGCATTGATCCATGTCCCCTGATGCAGGACCCAGGTCCCCAAACACTTTTTATGACAATAACTTGCATATAAGCCTTTAAAATTAGCACTTTTGCTTTTTCATGTTAGTGCCCCATAGACTTAACGGCGTTTTGCGGCTTTCGAATTTGCCACGAATGGCGCATATTGTTCGCTGTTTGGCGAATGGACGAACACCCGATGTTTAAGTCAAGCTTACATTTGACTCAAACCTCGTGCTCAACCCTATTTACAGTTAATCAGAAGCTGGTATGCTAGAATTATTGCTCTCACTCTGACCTTTGTGGCAATAGCTCACATGGGTGGGGGTGTGACCCTGATTTATATACACATTTGCACCCTTAACTGCGCTTGCATTTGTTGGTGTGTGGGGGGTAACAGGGGTTATGGTTATTATTTTTATTTTTTTTTAATACGTTTTATTATAATTTTATTAACTTTTTTATTTATTTTTACTTTATAGCTATCACAAGGGGGTAATAAACCCTTATATGATAGCATTGGGAAGGTGACAAGTTTTTTTTTTGGAGACATCGGGGGTCTATTAGACCCCAGTGTCTCCCCTGCCCTCCAATGCATGTAACCAAGTACAGATCTGGCTGTATCAGCCAGGAAATGGTGGATCTAAACCCAGAAGGGACTAAACCATCATCGCTTCTGGTTTCTTTGTTTTCAGGGGAGATCTAGGCATGGATATGGCTTGGTCTCTCTCCGCTCTCCATCCTGAAGCAGCTTGATGTGGTCCCGGGCTTCCAGTAAGAGCAGCAGAGCCTGGTAACCATGCAGGGGGGTGCCCATTGGATTGTGGGGGGCCGCCATCTTGACTAAGGGAAACCAGCAGTGAAGCAATGCGGCTTCACAGCCAGTTTCCTACTGCGCATGCGTAAAGCATGTTGCATTTTGTGAATGGGCCGCAGTCTTCTGGGACCTGTGAAGTGTCCCAGAAGGCTGCGGGGGAAGAAGGGGGCCAAGCTTAGTTTGCCACGGTGAACGGAGTCGAAAGTGGGAGTGGGTACCTGTTAAAACAAGGTACCTGCTCCCCCCTCCCCCCCAAAACATGGCAAATGTGGCAGCAGGGGGATAGGGGGCAGACAAGCAGAGCTTTCCCTTTTGGGTAGAGCTCCACTTTAAGGACAGTTTTAAATTGGATGTAAACCCCCTCTCATCCTTTCTAAATTACTGCCATAGGGGTTATCTATAAGGATATAAATCAATTTGCTTGAAGGGTTAGTTCACCTTTACAAAAAAAAAACTGCCTATGCAGATAAGAGGTGTCTGCAGATAAAAATAAAAAACTGTGCAGCTTTGACTAAAAGGCCATCTGCATATCTCCGGAAGCCTGGTATATGCCCAGTACATTGCTAAGTGAGGCCTAGTCATTACTGCTCACCTTCACAGGAGCCAAGCTTTTTCTGATTCAGACCCCCTCACGTGTTCCTACTCTCCCCTGACATTAGTTCTGAGCTCAGCATTTCCACAGCTCACTCCTATGATGGTGGAGGTGAGCAGGAATGAGTAGGCCTCACTTAGCAATGTCCTACCAACGTCCTGAGACAGTCAGGCTTCAGGAGGTCCAGAAATGACCCACATCTATAGCGAGGGCATTATTCAACTTTACTTAGCTGCACAGTTTGTTTTCTATCTACAGACACCCCTTATCTGTAGTTTTCTGGTAAAGGTTAAATAACACTTTAAGAAAACTGTATACACCATGAGAAACATACTGAAAACTAGGTTTTGGATTGACATACACTTCAATGTTTCTTTTTTTTATTGAATACATACAGTACGTGCTCTATGTGTGTTGTGTGTTGTGTGTGTTGTGTGTTGTGTGTGTGTTGTGTGTGTGTTGTGTGTGTTGTGTGTGTTGTGTGTGTGTTGTGTGTGTGTTGTGTGTGTTGTGTGTGTTGTGTGTGTTGTGTGTTGTGTGTGTTGTGTGTGTGTGTTGTGTGTGTTGTGTGTGTTGTGTTGTGGTGTGTGTGTGTGTGTGTGTGTGTGTGTGTGTGTGTGTGTGTGTGTGTGTGTGTTGTGTGTGTGTTGTGTGTGTGTTTTGTGTGTGTTGTGTGTTTTTTTTTTTGAGATGCCTGGAATACAGAATGTATGAAATATGTGACAAGAACAAAGCATACCTAAAAATATAAATTCTCAGATATGACGGGTATGAAAAGCGTGTCACAAACGTGACTGAAATGTTGACTACAACAAACACAACTACTGCTGTCTCTAGAATTACATAACACGACAGCAAGGAAAATCCTCATCTAAAAAAAAAACAAAAACCAGAGAAATGGTTAGACTCCCTGACAGGTCTTTTATTATATTAAATATGGAACTAATTTTACCAGTTTATTTGCCTTTCCATAAAAGTTGTATACCAATCAATATAAACAATACGACTGTTTGCTGTAAAGTGGGGACACACTATAAAAAAAAAAACAGGCGAATGAGCGGCCGGTTTTCCTCCATGTTTCACAGCAAGTCGGAAATGAGGCCGGAAATAATGTAGGAAAATTCTCCTAACACATCATGCGCAGTCTTTCATATTCGATATTTCTTGTATGAAAATTGTATAAAAGCGCTACACATTAAACACTTCAGCCCCGGAAGGATTTACCCCCTTAATGACCAGGCCATTTTTTGGCTATATGGCATTGCGTTACTTTAACTGACAATTGCGCGGTCGTGCGACGTTGTACCCAAATAAAATTTATGATCTCTTTCTCCCACAAATAGAGATTTCTTTTGGTGGTATTTGATCACCTCTGTGCTTTTTATTTTTTTCCGCTATAAACAAAAAAACCCCGGACAATTTTGAAAAAAAAAAACAATATTTTTTCCTTTCTGCTATAAAACATACCCTATAAAAAAAATTAAAAATCAAATTTCTTCATCAATTTAGGCCAATATGTATTCTGCTACATATTTTTGGTAAAAAAAAACCCAATAAAGTTTTTGAGAATTTAGTCTTCCTTCCTGTCCTAGTTGTAGGGACAGCATAATAACACACTCAGTCCTGGTGCAGTGAAAGGACTTATTGAAATAATTGCAGAGACAGTTCACAAATAACCTGGTGAGAAGGCAGCAAAACGGGAACACTCCCAGTTCCAACAGCATGTAGGAGCTGTCAGTGTCTGTAGAGAGGGGAAGAATGCAGCTTGGCTGTCTTGTGTCCAACAGGCAGGTGTCCACAGGATGCAAATCCTATGCTTTCCCTCCTCATCAGGAACCTTTCCCTACCACTACTGCTGTCATACTTGTCCCTACTCTACCAACTTGCAAATGCGTGCCAAACCTAAGAGCCAGGGTCTTAAATAGGCTCTGCCTGACCCAAGATGGCCGTCCGAGTCACTTGGGGCCACAGCATTCAATTGGATTCTTCCCCCGTGACCCAGGAAACCATAGAGGAACTACGTTCCTCTTGACTTCCTCTCCAACTGCAGTGCCGCTGTGGAGAGTGCCACCTACAGTGGTTAAAGTAGACTGCACCTGACTACATACTGACACCAAGAATGTTGCTGTAAGCTTAATGTATTATTTTCTCCTTTAGGAGTGTTTTACTTGTGTGGAAAATATACCGGGGTACCAGTTAGACTATGAACAGCCCCCTAGTAGCTTCATCCAAAAAAATCGAAAAAAAGGACTCTGGAGAAAGGAAGCTGCAAGTTCAACTCAAAGCAATATCTTGGGTGTCACTGAGAAAGGAATTGAGGCGAACCCTAAAATCCTTTTCCACACGTTAAAAAAAAATAGAAATAAATTTGGTTGGAGTGGTTCCTACATGGGATAGAATTTTTGTTTTCAAATCTTTATTGTGCTCTTTGATGGAAGCGTATAGAGAACCTGGGGGATCAAAAAGGACCAGAAGGCAGCTTTTTATGCCATAGTAAAAGCAATTTTGACATCCATGTTTTGATGCAAGCTAGCTGGCCATCTTCTCCTGATGTGTAACCATCTGTATGGAGACGACTCTTCTATGAAGGTCTAAGAAACTCCTGGCTCCAATTACTGAGGACCCCCAAGGTTTCCCCCCCATTGTAAGGCTGACAATACAAGCCTGTTTGACTCATAGAACGGATGTTCAATTGACTTCAAACTTTGTGGTAAGCCTGCATCTATCCTGGTGGTGGCTTTATCACATTGGTCTTCTTATTTTCCATCTACCACATTGGTTTTATGTATGCTGATCGAGACCATCTCACTTCAATATGGACTGGTATTAATCACTGCACATTGTGGTTGTTTGAAAACTTCTATGGACTTCATCACTTCACTTATTTTATTTGGTTTTGATTCCTTTCACATCTTCTTTTATCACATGTGTCATTTATATTTATGTATATAAGTTTACTGTAGTTTGTATATTGATTTCATTCATGTTCATAATATAACGGCGGTCATTTCGTTTGGCACTTCAGCGCTACACTTCTGCACCTGTTTATTGGATATAAAGCCTCATCACATACAAAAATAAAGTACATCACTAACATTGTTTTCTTCCTGCCAAAGTCACGTTAGTTTTTGTCACCTGCCTAGGTCTTTGCCTTTATAAACATTGTACTGACCTCTGAATTACTTACCCATATTAGTGAGGTCAACTGAACGCCAAATGCCCCTTATCCAGGGTACTCAAGTCTGTTTGTCTAATCTTACTTAGGCTATGTGCACATGGTGGCTTTGTTCTCTGGCCCCTCTATTATCAGAGAGTAGAAAGACGGAGCACACCGCAGCACACCACGCATGCTCAGTCTATAGAAAAAAATGCCTGTCTGAAAGTTTAGGACAATGCCGTTTCCTTTCCCCTCACATCTTTCTGACATCTGGTTTTGCAGGCTGTGTGTGTGGCAGTATATTTGCATGGATATCAAAGGAATTGTTCCAATCTTTTAAATCACTAGTGCTACTTGTCCAATGATGGCTCCATGTGGAAAAAAAAAATTCCAAAGAAGGCAACCAGAAAGTTCAACTGTTATCAAACCCACAACAGTAAAATCAGCCGGTATAGGCAGTAAAGCATGTTTGTTATCCTCACTGTGAAACCTAAGGGGTTAATCCTCTGCACTCTGTAAAATAGGCTGTTTGATCCTGTCTTCTTTGATCCTCCCCTTCCACTGTCCCCAATCCATCTCCTGATAGGACAGAGCCTTTGGAGTCACTCTGCACATGCTCAGTTTGGTATGTATTGCTAGAGTTTTTTTTTTGGGAGGATGCATGTGATCCGCACATGGCCATTTCGCACTGTCCGGACAGAAGGTCAGGGGTCCTGCAGCCTCATAGGACCGTCAGAGTAGAATGAAAACTCCTCCTACAAGCTTTTACCAGACACTGATAGAGGTCATAAGACTGATATATACTGCTGGTGAGAAAAGGTAATTAGCTGTTTATATTTACTAAAATAATTGCATTTCCATGTTCTGTGTACTGTGGGAGAGCAGATATGGTAAATGCAGGCTCCTGGGTTTAGTAACACTTTAAAGCAGACCTTATCTTTAAATGGATCTAGCATCAGATATATTGTTTCATGTTTGTATGCATGCTAAGTAACGTGAAGGTGTAAAACTTATAGGTATTTCTTACTTCTCATAGAGGCCACAGTACTCCCTCTGACAATGCTTTCTTTATAAAACGCGGAACCATCTTTATTCAGGTATTCAGTGTTGGCATCTTCTTTTTTGGATGGAGTTTTTGGCTCAGAGAAGTCACAATCATAATAATAAAGTTTTTCTTGGAAGAAGGAATTTCTAATAGTGAATGCAGTTTTAGTTGGGGAAAGGACTGTACTTTCATACGACATTCTTCAAGTCATCGAATGTCCCGAAAATGTTACCAGGAATTTTCATCTGAACGTTTGTTGAGAAATGTTTCCTAGTGTTTGGCCATCTTTTGACTTGCTGCTCCCGGCATACAGGAGACGGATGAAATCATTACAGCTCAGGCAATGTCTCTTTTCTTACTTATACTGTGCTGTATATTATAACATGCTAAGAATTCATTAAAGCGCTATTAAAGTCATCTCTTACATTAGAAAATCCCATCCCCCTGCAGGTTTAAGTCATAATGTACTAATATGCACTGAATACTAATGCATTATGACAGACTTACCTACAAACAGAGCTCTGCAGTGCGGCGCTGTCACGGCTCCCTTGGCGGTTCCATCTTCCCTGGTGTTTCTTCTGGGTTTCCCATCTTTGGTTGCTTGAATGAGCGGGCTGCAGTGACATCGCTCCCACACATTCACGCGGGAACCACACTGCCGCGGCACAGAGAGCGGGCCGTAAATGTGAAATGTGAACTGCGTATTTGCGGCTCAGATCACATTACCCACTGACAGGCAGAGGGGACATTTATGACAGAAGAGGCCATTCAGCTCCTCTCTACCACTGAGACTACTTACTCACTGAACCCTGCTACTTTGAATTATGGATATACTCATCACCCCCCTATTGGACCCTTGATCCCATGGGATCCAAGCTTAATCTATATTCTATTTTGCACTTTACCTATTCAATGACTCCTTTATGGCACCAACATTGCTTTTTTGGTTTTATCTCTACACCTTAGATAAATTTATCGACTTTGACTAGTGTGCTTTTGCCTCTCAACGTACTCTTGTCAAATATATTTGATGTTCTACTATTTGAGTTATAAGCTCTGTAAACACTGCAAGGTGGATCCTGAAGAAGCCTTCTTTCTGGGTGAAACGTGTTGATCCATACACCTCACACCATCCAGTCAAGCACAGATGGTTATAGTGGATATCTGTCTAGTATTAGTATCATTAGAGGCAAATCCCACCCATTCCTGCTTCTGATTACATTGATGGCACAATCTAGAAACAAGAGTAGCTGCCTGGCAGTGGAGTAGCACGAGTGGGGCCACATGGGGCAGTTGCACTGGGCGCAAAATTCCTAGGGTTGCAAAATTAGTAATTATTCAGGGTGCAAAGAGGCGGGAGATGGAACTGTGCATGCTCCGGTTCTGGTCCTGTTAGTGGCATGCTCCCTTCTCTCTCTCTCTCTCTCAATCTTAGACTATGGCAGAAAATCTGGCTGGGTGGTTGTGGGTCAGAGGGGCAGAGTTGAGAGTGAAGTGTACAGTGAGTGAGTGTGTGGCATTGCAATGCTCCGTGCAGTTGAAGATGGCTCTGGTCTCTCTTTTCCTTCTTCTCCTCCCCAGGACCACTGCCAACCGCACTGGAACTTCTCCAACTACTAGTGAGGCCGGGGGGAGAAGTGAGTTAAATGGAGTTGGGGTGCACAATGTGGGGGTGAACAATGAGAGGATGGGGTATAGAGTGCTTATTTAGGAGAGTGCATGGAAAGCTGGGCACACAGGGGAACTCAAGTAAGGCACAGATTGTCCTGCTATTTATGATATATACTGTGTAGATTCTGCTGGAAGGGACTTAAAGTGGTTGTAAACCCTGTATAACCACTTTTACCTACAGGTAAGTCTATAATAAGGCTAACCTGTAGGTACCATGAATTTCTCCTAAACCAAACAGCTTGTGCCATTTCTTCAGCTGCTGTGCCGTTACCCGCGGCTCCCGCGCGCATGCGTGGGAGTGACATCATTGTGGCTCTGGCCAATCACAGCGCCAGAGCCCGCAAACCCGGAAATAACTTACAGGAGACATGTCGCAGGTCACAGCGGTGTGCGGGGACCACTGCAACAGCATCGTTCTTAGGTAAGTATTTCATAATGAGCTAGTATGCGATGCATACTAGCTCATTATGTCTTTGTCTTGCAGGCTTTTTTTTTTCATCTGGGTTTACAAGCACTTTAAGGAATGCTAATGGTCCACAGGTCAGGGGATGCATTACTTGCCGAGCTCCATGTGCTAGCAACCCATGCTACACCACTGCTGCCTGAGTTTTAGAATGTATGAAGAAATGGGCCGAGCCAAAACTCTGTAAGTCTTATCTAAGTTGTCTCATGTTGTATGAAGAATAAAGTTGTCCAAGTCTAGGTCTACTCTAATCTCACAGCAGAACATGGGCACATCATGGTATGGCTGAGAATTAGCGGGGAACCTTCATATCAAAGGTCACAGAAATGAATAAAGATCTAATAAATCTACATCTAATCCAATTTTTTATAAAAAGATACATTTTGAATGGATATAAAAGATATGAATACTACCAGTTCAGGTCGGTCTGAAAATCTTCAGGCTCCCCCCCAAAAAATCCTGTAGCTGCTGACTTTTATTATTAGGAGCACCTGTCCAGGAATCCAGAGGTGTACTCACCCAAGCCGATATTTCAATCGGTTAGCGAATGCTGGCACCGCCATCTTGACTAAGGTATACAGGCAGCGAAGCCTTGTGATTTACTACTGAGCATGTGCGAAGCGCGCTGTGCTTTGTGAATGGCCTGGCAGCGGGGGAAGGAGGAGGGGGACAAACTTCCCGATGAATTTGCTGCAATGAAGTCAGCTGGAAGTGGGAGCTGGTACCTGTGACAATCAAGCACCCACTCCCGCCTCCCCCCCAAAAGATGCCAAATGTGCCAGCGGAGGGGGGGAGGGGTGAGGTGGCAGACAAGCTGAGCTTTCCTTTTTAAGCTCTAAAGCCTCGTACACACTAGTAGTTTTTTTTATTTGTTCAACCCAGCAGGGCTGAACAAAAAAAAACCTGACAGCTCAGAAAGAGCTGCTGTACTAACTATCCAACTTTAGTACAGCGACCTCCCCTGCTGTGCTTTTGTGTTCTGACAGGGGGACGGCCCCCTCGCTAGAATACTCCGGTCATTGGCTGAGAGCGCTGATCGGGTGCTGATTGGCAGACCTTTTTTGGTCACGCCCCTTCGACAGAAGCCGGACAAACTTAAGTACTTACTAAACGTTCTTTTTTTAAATGAAGAAACACAGGAAGAGAAAAGCAGCTTTACTCTGAATTTCCTGATCTGCATTCTTGTTCAGGGTCAGGATTAGAGAGCTGATATTTTCCCAATGAGGTCAGTAATGGCTTCTTCTCTACTTGTCTCAGTACACGTGTCCATTAAGATATATATAAAGTGTATAGTGGTTAAAGCCGTGGTCCACCGAAAAAAAAAGAATATTAAAAGCCAGCAGATACAAATACTGCAGTTGCTGACTTGTAATATATGGACACTTACCTGTCTAGGGAGCTCGTCCAAAGCTGATCTGTCCATCGGCTCTCGGCTGCTACCGCCGCCATCCTCGGCAAGGTAATCAGGAAGTGAAGCCGTGCTGCTTCACTTTCTGGTTCCCTACTGCGCATGCGTGAGTTGCTCTGCGTGTCCTCACTGGTCCCTGCTGTCTTCTGTCTCCCAGAAGACAGCGGGGAGGACAGAGTAGGTGCCGGAAGTGACGTAGGTCACCGCGAACGCCGCGGTGATCTATGCCAGGAAGTGAGAGCAAATATCTGTATTAGACAGATATCTGCTCCCTCCTCCCCCCTGAAAGGTGCCAAATGTGACACCGGAGGGGGGGAGGAGTCCAAAAAGTGAAAGTTCCATTTTCAGGTGGAAATCCACTTTAAATGACTTTCTGGTTTTCTGCCTAGGCAAATGATATCATACATCCCAGGAGTCTTCTGGAGGTGAGGAGGGGCTTTCTCAGCTAAGCCTACTCTCCTGCCGGTATTTCCTCACAATTGGTAACCCATCAGATTAGGTAACGGAAGTGGTGTTCCGTCAGCTGCGCATGCGTTCCAACGCTACCAGGTTTGCTAGTCTGACAGAATACCTGCAGTAAGAAGAAGCAGCAGCGGACATCTTACTACACCCAGCTACATCTTGAATTTCACAGTCATTTTGCCGGTAAAGTGAGCGTATATAAATACATATAGTATGGTGACATCTGTGATGCTGTTTTCATGTTACATTTTGAAAGGAGCTGGATGCCAGCAGTAGGAAGGTGGCGGAGGCCATGTTGGTACACCCTACACTGCTCAGCACTAAACCTTTAGCCTTTCAAAATGAAACATCCAAAAAGCATCACAGATGTCAACATACTATATTTATTTCCATGCGGTCCCCGGGTTACAAACAAGATCGGGTCTGTAGGTTTGTTCTTAAGTTGAATCTGTTTGTAAGTCGGAACACGTACATTTTACAAGTACAAGTGTAGCTCCAGACAAAACAACTATTTTTAAGCTTTTTTGGATAGCATAGGGAAAGGATATCACCCCTGTGACATTTGTTTTCCTGTCTGTGCCCCTCTTCAGAAGATTTCACCTCACTTTCTGTCCCAATGACAATTTGATTTTGAAAATTTTGGGTTGTTGTGGAAACAAGGATTGGTGATAAATCATCAGTGGAGACAGCTTTTTCCGATAATAACTCTTACAGGAGAGAATTTCCCTTCCTAGGGGTAGATTTCATCTCACTTCCTGTTGTCTCCTTCCGTTTGTAAGTAGGAGTCATTTGTAAGTCGGATGTTGGTAACTAGGGGACAGCCTGTATATACACTCACTTTATTGCCAAAAATTACTGTGGAATTCAAGATGTAGCTGGGTGTAGTAAGATGTCCGCTGCCTTCTTCTGACTGCAGGTGTACTGTCAGATTAGCAAACCTGGTAGAGGTGGAACACATGCGCAGCTGACGGAATGTCACTTTCGTTACCTAATCAGACGGGTCACAGATTCTAACGAAACACCTGCATGCCTGAGCTAAGCGCAGATGGATTCCAGGAAGTAAATGCTACAAGAATCATCTGCCCTTACTTCAGCATAGTTGCCAACAGTCCCGATTTTACCGGGACAATCCCGATTTTGGGACCCTTGTCCTGATTGGAGGCTGTCCTGAATCGGGATTTCCATCAGGAAAATCGGGAATGTTGTTTTTTTTTATTTTTGGAGCAGCTGGCTCCAGCAAAATGGCCGCCGCCGCTAGATCTTCCCCCTAGTGTTCAGTGGAGAGAGGAAGGGGGCTCGATGCATGCAGCCAATGAATCGGCTTCTTTAGCTGCACGGATCGGCCCCTCCCCTCTCCACTGAACACACAGCGCCGGTGTCTTGCCGAGAAAGTTCCCCAGCTATTCAACTCAGCTATTTCCACCGGCTCGTACTGCGCAAGTGCTGCGCCTGCGCAGTACAGGGGGGTCCTTACTTGCCGAGGGGAACTTTCTCGGCAGAACACCGGCCGCTCCTGAATGTGGTGGGGGCGTTTTGGGAGGGGAGGGTCTGCACTGAGGGGGGCCTGCACTAATAGAGGGGGGGTCTGCACTGATAGAGGGGAGGGTCTGCACTGAGGGGGTCTGCACTAATTGAGGGGGGTCTGCACTGAGGGGGTCTGCACTAATAGAGGGGGGCTGCACTGAGGGGGTCTGCACTAATAGAGGGGGCTGCACTAATAGAGGGGGGCTGCACTGAGGGGGGTCTGCACTAATAGAGGGGGGGCTGCACTGAGGGGGGTCTGCACTAATAGAGGGGGGGTTGCACTGAGGGGGGTCTGCACTAATAGAGGGGGGCTGCACTGAGGGGGGTCTGCACTAATAGAGGGGGGGCTGCACTGAGGGGGTCTGCACTAATAGAGGGGGGCTGCACTGAGGGGGTCTGCACTAATAGAGGGGGGCTGCACTGAGGGGGGTCTGCACTAATAGAGGGGGGCTGCACTGAGGGGGGTCTGCACTAATAGAGGGGGGTTGCACTGAGGGGGGTCTGCACTAATAGAGGTGGGGCTGCACTAAGGGGGGGTCTGCACTAATAGAGGGGGGGCTGCACTGAGGGGGGTCTGCACTAATAGAGGGGGGCTGCACTGAAGGGGGTCTGCACTAATAGAGGGGGGCTGCACTAATAGAGGTGGACTGCACTGAGGGGGGTCTGCACTAATAGAGGGGGGTCTGCAATGAGGGGGTCTGCACTGATGGAAGGGGATCTGCACTGATGGAGGGGGGTCTGCACTGAGGGGGGTCTGCACTGATGGAGGTGGTCTGCACTAATAGAGGGGGGCTGCACTAATAGAGGGGGGGCTGCACTGAGGGGGGTCTGCACTAATAGAGGGGGGCTGCACTGAGGGGGGTCTGCACTAATAGAGGGGGGGCTGCATTGAGGGGGTCTGCACTAATAGAGGGGGGTCTGCACTGAGGGGGGTCTGCACTAATAGAGGGGGGGCTGCACTGAGGGTGGTCTGCACTATTAGAGGGGGGTCTGCACTAATAGAGGGGGGTCTGCAATGAGGGGGTCTGCACTGATGGAGGGGGGTCTGCACTGAGGGGGGTCTGCACTGATGGAGGGGGGTCTGCACTGAGGGGGGTCTGCACTGAGGGGGGTCTGCACTGATGGAGGGGATCTGCACTGAGGAGGTCTGCACTGATGGAGGGGGGTCTGCACTGAGGGGGTCTGCACTGATGGAGGGGGTCTGCACTGAGGGGGTCTGCACTGATGGAGGGGGTCTGCACTGAGGGGGTCTGCACTGATGGAGGGGGGTCTGCACTAAGGGGGTCTATACTGACTCTGCTGGGGGCACCTGATGCGAGGACAGAGTGTGCTGGGGGCACCTGATGCAAGGAGGGACTCTGCCGGGGGCACCAGATACGAGGACAGACTGCTAGGGACACCTGATGCAAGGACAGACTCTGCTGGGGACCCCTGATGCAAGGACGGACTCTGCTAGGGGCACCTGATGCAAGGATGGACTCTGCTGGTGGCAGGCGACGTGGCTAGTGACACGCTCAGAGATCCCACTGATTCGGCATTATGGTGAGTTGAATGATTTCATTTTATAATACAATGTATTAATAGAAATAATGCGCTTCAATCATCCTGACACCATAACAATCATGGTGCCGGGATGATTAAAGCGTTAACACCAGGTATTTGGAGTATCATTTGTAAGTCGGATGTTGGTAACTAGGGGACAGCCTGTATATACACTCACTTTATTGCCAAAAATTACTGTGGAATTCAAGATGTAGCTGGGTGTAGTAAGATGTCCGCTGCCTTCTTCTGACTGCAGGTGTACTGTCAGATTAGCAAACCTGGTAGAGGTTGAACACATGCGCAGTTGACGGAATGTCAATTTCATTACCTAATCTGACGGGTCACAGATTCTAACGAAACACCTGCATGCCTGAGCTAAGCGCAGATGGATTCCAGGAAGTAAATGCTACACGAATCATCTGCCCTTACTTAAGCATAGTTGCCAACAGTCCCGATTTTCCCGGGACAATCCCGATTTTGGGACCCTTGTCCCGATTGGAGGCTGTCTCGAATCGGGATTTCCATCAGGAAAATCGGGAATGTTGTTTTTTTTTAATTTTTGGAGCAGCTGGCTCCAGCAAAATGGCCGCCGGAGCCGCTGCTAGATCTTCCCCCTAGTGTTCAGTGGAAAGAGGAAGGGGGCTCGATGCATGCAGCCAATGAATCGGCTTCTTTAGCTGCAAGGATCGGCCCCTCCCCTCTCCACTGAACACACGGCGCTGGTGTCTTGCCGAGAAAGTTCCCCAGCTATTCAACTCAGCTATTTCCACCGGCTAGTACTGCGCAAGCGCCTATTCAACGTAGGGAAGAAAAGATTCGAAGTAGGGGATAAAAGATAAATAAAAATAAAGATGATGATGAATGTGATTGGCTGATTGTAACCAAAGAGGAGGAGCAGTAGAATATCTAGAACTAAGTACACACGTACTTTGGCTTATGGTGTCTGTTGAAAGTTCTAAGAAGATTTGACGGAGCAGGTAATCTATACGGCGTCGTACAGTTTAGCTGCTCCTTCTAATCTTCTTTGAACATTCCACAGACACCATAAGCCTTCAATGACAGATTCCACCTTAATTTGGATTTTCGGACGAATGCAATATTTAAAGAAAAACGAAATAAATAAAAAAAAAATTCGGGAGTAACTAAATAAAATTTATTTTTCGGATGAAAAAGGCCAAGCGTGTCCCACGGCCACGTGCTGATGAGGATGCACCGTCTCCATGACCAGCACTAGACACAGAGCCTGCTTGCCCTCTCTTATTGGCTTGTGACTGTCTGCCTCTCCTTCTTGGCCTTCCAGACATACTAATGGCCTGTAGCTGCACTAAGCTGGGATATAAATATATATATATATATATATATATATATATATATATATATATATATGTACTGATACTGCAGCTAGCAAAATCAACTGCCTGCCTGTAGTATGAGAACACCACCAACCTTCTACAGGTAGCTTTAGCTGAACACTGTGAGGTGGACGCACCCCACTAACTTGTAGGTTTAGCTGAACACTGTGAGCAGGACGCACCCCACTAACTTGTAGGTTTAGCAGAACACTGTGAGCAGGACGCACTGCACTAACTGTAAATAGTCTAGCTGCCTGACTGTGGAACTAATAGGATCAAAAGAACACCAGTAATTTTCTTCAGGTAGCTGTAAATACTGTAACAAGACAAGCCTGCCTGTCAGTAAGAAGATAACAGGAACGGATCTAGCTGAACACTGTGAGCAGGACGCACCCCACTAGCTTGTAGGTTTAGCTGAACACTGTGAGCAGGACGCACCCCACTAACTTGTAGTTTTAGCTGAACACTGTGAGCAGGACGCACTGCACTAACTGTAAATAGTCTAGCTGCCTGACTGTGGTACTATCAGGATCAAAAGAACACCAGTATTTTTCTTCAGGTAGCTGTAAATACTGTAACAAGACAAGCCTGCCTGTCAGTAGGAAGATAACAGGAACGGATCTAGCTAAACTGAATACAGTGTATATATATATATATGCAACACCTGGGATGCATATATATACACAATACACTGTAAGTGCAGCTAACTGACTGACTGTTCTGCCTAATCTATCTAACTCAAATCAAATGTCACTGTCTGTCTCTCTCTCTCTCTCTCTCTCTCAATGAATGCCGGAACACACACTACACAGGGCCGCCGTGTAGGCGGCCTTATATAGTGTGGGGCGTGTACTAAATCCCCTGAGCCATAATTGGCCAAAGCCTCCTTGGCTTTGGCCAATTATGGCTCTCTGTTCAGGATAGTAGCATGCTTGGCCAATCATCAGCCAGCAATGCACTGCGATGCCGCAGTGAATTATGGGCCGTGACGCGCCACACGAATTTGGCGCGAACGGCCCATATCGTTCGCAATTCGGTGAATGACCGAACAGCCGATGTTCGAGTCGAACATGGGTTCGACTCGAACACGAAGCTCATCCCTACTTACCATCAGGGATATCACTGTACCAATGGCATCACCATGAAGGGTCAAACGGGCAAGGTACTATGTCACAGTAATCTAAAGTAAAGGTGGTCACATGTGTACCTGAAGAGTTATACCAAAAACGTAATTATGTTATCATTTTTGTGATGGCCACCTTCTGGGCCCCTCCCCCCTAGATCAAACAGAAAAAGGATATGTAGCAACCGAAAACACGCTCTCCTGCAGTGATAAGCGTGCATTCAGGTGTTCTTCCTGGCCAACTTGACTAAAGTGGCTGTGGTCAGCAAAACTTGGAATGGACCATCATAACTTGGCTCAAGGATCTCCAGACAGTAGTTGGTGTGTTCCTGTATCTGGAATGGAAGAAAACACCTGGACATGCATTCAGGTTAATTCTCGTGTTAAAGTGGTTACATAATTAGTCAACACATCAGACTGCAACTGTAATGCCCCGTTCACACGGTCGGACTTTGTTCGGACATTCCGACAACAAAATCCTGGGATTTTTTCCGACGGATGTTGGCTCAAACTTGTTTTGCCTACACACGGTCGCACAAAGTTGTCGGAATTTCCGATCGCCAAGAACGCGGTGATGTCAAGCACGTACGACGAGACTAGAAAAGGCCAGTTCAGAACCAAGCGAGGCACCCTTTGGGCTCCTTTTGCTAATCTCGTGTTAGTAAAGGTTTGGTGAGAAACGATTCGCGCTTTTTCAGACTCGTGGCTTTCAGATCGTTTTCTGCCGTTCAGTTTGTGCTTGTGGGTTTGTATCTGCTCTTCAGTGCGTGCAGTCAGTTTGTATTGGAGTTTTCTGTGCGATCTTGTCCGCTCGTTGCTGTTTTTCAGGTCGCTCTTCACAGGCCTTGCTGTTCTTCGGTGCGTTCTGTTACTTCGTTCTGAGCAGCCGACCGTTTTCTAGCCATGTTGCGTATGCGTACTCCTCGTAGAGTTCGTGCTGTGCGGGGGCTTGGTGTTGGGGTCCTGACCTTGACACAAGTCCAGTCCATGAACAGGGTGGGGAGGAGTTCATGGACCAAGAATTGGTTGCTTCAGCGTGACCAGTTCTGTCATATGCCTTTGCTCCGTGAGATCCGTGAGAATAATCCTGATGATTTCAGGAACTTTCTCAGGATGACGGACCCCGTATTTCACCGTTTGTTGGCTTCGCTGACCCCCTATATCAGCAGGCAGGATACCTGCATGAGGCAAGCCATCACTCCAGAGCAGAGGTTGGTCGCTACCTTGTGGTATTTGGCCATAGGGAGAAGCCTGCAGGACCTCAAGTTCTCGACAGGCATCTCCCCCCAGGCTCTGGGGATCATTATCCCAGAGACCTGTTCTGCCATCATCCAGGTCCTACAGAAGGAGTATATGAAGGTAAGATTTTTATCCTTTTATATCACATTTTATTGTATTGAATGTTTGATAATATATTGTATTTCTTTCCTCATTCCCTAATTACCATGATTGTATTATGCTGTGAATGTCCCCTTTGTCCTCATGCATGCTGGATTTTTATGTAATTATTATTTTAGGTCCTTCATACGTATTTGCCCTTCAATAACCTCCCCAGCATGGTGTCTCCTGCCCTATATTCACCTCATGTAGTTACTTAACAATGTATTTTATCAGCTCCATAGTAGTGCTTTACCCCAAACACCCCCTAAAATGTTTTGAAATGTTATTTTTGATTTAAGTTCAGGCAGAGGGCCTGAGCCTTTTTTTTGTGGTGTCCCCAAATTTTTTGTAACCCTCCCTCCCCCAACTGCTAAGTCAGCTGATCCCAATTCTCTATCCTCAATCATCTATCTGCTGACTTTGCCAAACCCATACACACTATACCCACCTCTTTACTGGTCAGATTTATGGATGAATTCCCCAAAGCATGTAGTGCAAGGGCCTGCCTGTATACTTTCCAATGGTACTGTTTAAAGTTCTTGTATCCTATTATGATCTTGATAGGTAATAGCAGAATGTCCAAATGTGCTCAAATGTGTACAGTGTGTATTTATATCTTTGTATTCAGACACTTCTTACCTGTCCAGTGGGCTGCCAATAGTGTAACTAAGGAAGGGCTGTTCCAAGTAATACCCTGTATTTAGGCATTCATCTCTCAATGAAGTGAAGAGGGTTACCTGTCCAAGAGTTCCCCCCCCTATAATGTTAGAAATGGCCCATGAGAGGGGGGAATATGATAGGTGTACCTTATACTTTGTTGTTGTTAAATTCCCCTTAATAAATGCTATCTGGAGGTTGCCCCATAATGTTTGTGTCTAATCTGCTTGCCAGGTTTCTGTGAAAAAATAGTAATGTTTATTGTTTTTTCTTCAACAGTTTCCTTCCACGCCACAGGAATGGCAGACTGTGGCCTCCCACTTTGCCCAGCGGTGGGACTTTCCTAACTGCGGAGGGGCAATTGATGGGAAACACGTCCACATCGTCCCACCACCCAACTCGAGGTCGTACTATTATAATTACAAGGGGTTTAATAGTATAGTGAAGTTGGCGGTGGTGTCGGCTAATTACGACTTCTTGTATGTGGACGTGGGGAAGAATGGCCGGATGTCCGATGGTGGAGTGATCACCCAGACGGAGTTCTACAGGCGTCTCCAGAATGGCAGCTTGGACTTGCCACCTCCAGAGGACAATGTTGAAGGTCTCCCATTTGTGTTCGTTGCTGATGAAGCATTTGCGCTGGGGGACCACCTGATGCGGCCATTCCCGATGAGGACCCTCACCCCAGAACAGAGGGTTTTTAATTACCGGCTGGCCAGAGCCCGAAGAGTGGTGGAGAACACATTTGGAATCCTGGCCAGCCGGTTCCGATTATTTATGACACCCATCCATATGGCGGAGTATAAACTGAACCATATAATACTTGCCTGCTGTGTTCTCCATAATTTTCTACGAAAACATTCAGCCAACTATGCTGGCTCAGTTGGGCCTGAGGCCGGAATCCCAAATACATCAACAATGACGGCACTTGAAAGCGGCCGTCCTGGCTTGCCCTCCCTGAATGCCCGTGATGTCCGGTTACGATACCAGGAGTTCTTTGCGGGTAGGGGGGCTATCAATATGCCAGACAATATGTGACACCTTTTTCAAATAAAAAACAACCAAAAGAAATTCTTGGTGGACATTTACTGCTTGTGTTTGTTTTAGCTGACCCTAACAGAAATGTGTTGAGTGCAGAAAATGTCATGATTGGGTAACCTTAAAAAAAACAGTGTTGGCTGGTACTTCCTAAATGCAAAAACACATTTAACTACAAGTGCACTTGCAACTGCACTGAACCTGCACTTGTAGTGCAAAGAGGATTTGCCCTTAGGAAATAACCCCCATTTGTGCATAAAACAACAATTACATCACCCCAAATGTGTTGTAGTGTTGAGACAATAATCCACACATTCTTGAGTAAGGCACTTTTTTATACCTGCACAATCACATGTGCATTTCCCAAAGGTTTTTAAAACAAACCAACATGTTTGTTGTATAACAATGTTTGCAGTAGCATTATGAAAAATCAAAATATCCATTTCAGATAAAACAGGCCTGTGTAAAACCAACAAGAAAGCCAAAAAACTTGAACTTACAAAGTTCACATTAGGTAAAACTTGAAGGCTATATCAGACATCAGTATTTAGGAACTGGGTTTGATATAGCGTTCAGATGGGGGGAAATCACCCCTGGAAAAGCCAAATTTGGAAGATGCACACCAATTTACAAATGTCCACATGTGCTATCTGCCATCATGGGGGATCAAGGGACGTGTTTGGGGGGAGCAAGCCCTTCCTCAACGCTACTTTATAATTGAGGAAGGGGTTGCCCCCCCAAAACGCGTCCATTGATCTCCCATGATGGCAGATAGCACATGTTGGCACACTGTGTGCATCCTCCAAATTTGGCTTTTCTAAACATTGAAAAAAGTTTGGTACGATAAAACAGGTGATTTTGTGGGGTTTAAATTCGCCCCAAAACATCAATGATGTTATTATTTTTTTTAATAACATCAGTGATTTGTTGATGTATGTTTTGCAATTGGAGATTACACCCCATGATCTCCCCGATGAGTATCTGGGCACTTTCAGATGTAAAGCGTTCTGGATCCCTCACATCACGATCACCTAAAAAGAGATAAAGAACAAAAAAAAAGGTCTAAAAAATCTGCCACCAGCCATCTCTTTTACCTGAGTCTGTGGTCGCAGACACTCACCTGTTGTGGTGCCAATCTCCACCACGTCTTCTTCTTCCTCCTGCTCAGCTTCTTGGGTTGGTATTTCCCCTTCTTCCAGAGAGGGGGGTCTCTGGTCTCCTGGGATGAGGGGTGTCCGAGTCTTTTCTCCCCTATGCAAAACAAAAATGGTATACTTAGCACACAGATATTTGATGGCAGAACTATAGAAATAGGAAACATTGCTTGGAATTGGGGTACAATTGTCTATTTTAGCCGAGTTCCAAGATGTATATTTTTTATTGCCCTTTGTCAAGCTGCAATACTTTACCTGTTTGGTGCAAGCTTCACAGATGGAGACCCCCCTATAGTATACACAGGAGCACCTGTGTGGCCCCCTAATAAAAATGGTGTTCTTGTGTCCCACACTAGTGCTCCAGTGTCCAGATGTGAAAACAGCTGCTCAGTGTCCTCTCCTTACACACAATCTAGTTTGCATTTCATTCTAGTAACAAACCCATCTACACAAAAAAATATTTGACATCCAAGTAGGCCCCCAAAAATGTGTGAAAATGCATATGGCCTAAACAATGGTGTTCTAGAGGCCGAAAGAAAAATGTTTGATACGAACGAATAATGTGCCCATGAACATTAAAGTTGACCTTTGGAAACGTTACAACTAATCAAAGCATATGGAGCAGAACGAACGAAATAAAGACAGAAAGAATAGGAACACAGCACAACTACTTACTTTTTTGCAGCACTCTCCGGATCTTTCGGTACTGCTCTGGCTCTCTCAACTTCAGGTCCGACCACCGCTTCCTGAGCTGATCTTTAGACCTTCGTACCCCGAAATTCCGCTCTAGACTCCTGACCACTTTCGCCATGATTTTGGCCTTTCGGATATTGGGGTTGGGGTAAGGCCCATATTTTCCGTCATAGTCGGACTTCCTCATGATGTCGACCATCTCCAACATCTCCCCAAACGACATATTTGTGGCCTTAAAACGTCTCCTTCTGGATCGGGACGTGCCTGGATCCACCCTTTCCTCCTCCTCCTCCTCCTCCTCCTCGTTGCTACAATTAGCCCGCACCTGCTGTATGTCCGCCATCATGCTCTTCCCTCACTGCGCCGAATGAAAAGGGGCGGGGAATACACTAGAAAGAACGTCAGGGGCGGGCGGAGTTACACACATGCGCAGTGTATATAAAGCGTAACACGCGTGCGTATTACGTTTGATCTGTCAGCAGAGGAAGGAGCATTGAATGCGGCGATCGTAAGAACGAAGGTAAGAGACAAACTTGGGCCTATACTGCTTCTATAGATTGAGGCCTATATTGTAACAAGATTAGGAGAGTTTGGTGTGACATTAGGCTTTGTCTTGTGTTGTGTCTTGCAGTGAACATGGATATGGTACTGAAAGATCAGGACTTCATTTCAGTCTTCATAGAGATGCTAAGGGAGCTGCCCTGTCTGTGGGAGATTAAACACCCCCATTACAAGAACCAAGCAAAGAGGAAGGCAGCACTGGAGCAATTGTGTGAAATTGTGAAGCAGGTGATCCCCACGGCAGACATCACTTTTTTAAAGATTTTCATTGGTGGCCTGAGGAGCACATATCTGAGGGAGCGCAATAAAGTCCTGGATTCACAGAGATCCGGAGCAGCAGATGACATCTATGTCCCCAGGATGTTGTACTACGACAGGCTGCACTTTCTGGCAGGCCAGACTGAACCCAGGTCATCACTCTCCAGTCTTCCTTCCACGCTTCCTTCCCCCCCCGGCTGAGGCTTCTGACGCCCAACCTGGGCCTTCCAGGCAGCAACATGTGGAGGAGCCCAGATTGAGCCAGGTATAGCATTCCTCTAAATATTTCTGCTTGTCCAATCAATGATGTGAACTATATGTTAGTTGGGAGTACTAATTTATGATTGTGATTGATGATGCAAAAACTAAAACCATGTCCCTTTTTCATACACAGGGAAGTCTCAGCCAGGAGGTGGCCGGGCCGAGCCGGCTGGCTGATCTGCAGGTCCGTCCACCCCCCCTGGAAACAGAAAGTGGCAGTAGGAGGAGTACCCTAGAGGAGGCTGCTATCAGATTTTTTTGTAGGGCTACAGAGGTCCTGGGAGCACCCCACACCAGGCAGGAGAACATTGCTGCATTCATAGCCTATAAAATGCAGAGGATGGAGGAGGGCCAAAAAGCCATGTGTGAGGCCCTCATATCAGAGGCTCTGGCGAAAGGTATGAGGGGCCAAATTACACCTCAAACACACCTTCGCGATGGTCCTCCTCCTCCTCCTGCAGGTCCTACTCCTCCTCCAGGTCCTACTCCTCCTCCTGCCACATCTCCAACTGCACAGCCACAGCCCAGAAGGAAGTGTGAAAGGAAGACCAGACAGTGAGGACCCTGGATCCAGTCTGGTCGGCCAAAAGATGCAGCCTCTTGTGGTACCACAGCCTGGGGACACTGATGTCATCTGCTGCTATCCGGATCTCTGTGAATCCCGGACCAGACTGCCCTCCCTTACATATGGACTCCTCAGGCCACCAATTTTGAGGTTTAAGAATTGATGTCTGCCGTGGGGGTCCCAGGCTTCACTAATTTCTCCTGTTGATCCAGTGTTGCCTTCCTCTTTGTTTGGTTCTGAGCCCTTAATAAAGGATTTTTGTTTTGAATTATACTCTCCTATGTGTTTTACTTCAAAAATGATGGTTTGTTTGTGAGGATTCAGGTACATTTCTAATATACAATGTGAAATGAACAAGGGACACCAACAACAAAAAATCTCATGGAGATTAAATAATAAAAGATATCAATGGTGTTGGGGTAACTTGACACACAAAACACACACAAAAATAGTCTGGAGTAAAAATAAAAATAACATTGAACAAAGATCAGCCTTGGAAAAAATCCAAACATTAAAGAAAAAAAAAGGCTTAAAAAAAAAAAAAAAAACATAAAAAATATAAAACCGTCAGATGTGACAACTAATAACAATATATTGAGGGAATCCCACTAAAAAAACACAAATAAAACTTTGTGAGAAGTGTGTGTGAATATGAGCAGCAAAACTACTTAATTCTTGTCACATTATAAAGAAGAAGAGAGTGCGCTGTATTAAACCATTTTTTACATTGCAGCGTGACGAAAGTGCTGTATCCATTGCGAACGCTAAGTTTACCAGAACGAGCTGTCCCGTGTCGGAATTTCTTCTGAGCATGCGTGGCACTTTGTGCGTCGGAACAGGCCACACACGGTCGGAATTGACGCGATCGGATTTTGTTGTCGGAAAATTTTATCTCCTGCTGTCCAACTTTGTGTGTCGGAAAATCCGATGGAAAATGTCCGATGGCGCCCACACACGGTCGGAATTTCCGACAACACGCTCCGATCGGACAATGTCCATCGGAAAATCCGACCGTGTGTACGGGGCATAACTGTTGAGGAAAGTAACAATCAAGTCTGGGAGCTGAACCAAACAAAATTTCATAAGGGGATAGGGCATGTTTCCCCCGGGGGGGTGTCTGACACTGAACAGGGCAATGGGCTAACTGTCTGGCCAACTCAAGTTAGTCTCTTGGGCCATCTTTAACATCCTGTTTTTTTTAGTGTCCCATTCATCCTTTCTACCTTCCCACTACTTTGAGGGTGGTATGGGGTGTGTAGTGGCAACTGAACCCCCAGTGCTGCCCAAATCTCTTTTGTAAGGGTTGCTGTTAAGGCTGGTCCCTGATCTCTCAATATCACCTCTGGGACCCCAAATCTACATACTATCTCACTCAGTAGTTTCTTAGCTGTGGTCCTGGCAGTCATGACCACTTCCACTAGGGCGTATTTGAATCTGCCACTTCTTGGCACTTGAGAATGATCAATTTGTATCCTTTGGAGAGGGTATAGGGTTTTTGCCAGGTGCTTCTTCTGTGCTTCTTCTGTGCTTCTTCTGTGCATCCTGGGTTACATTTGGTGCTGATAATGCATGATCTGCAGAAGCTGTCGGTCAGTTGAGTAACTCTTGGTGCAACACTTGTTGATAAGAGAGTTCATAAAAGTCTTTGTCAAGTGGGCAGCTCCATGTGCCTATTGCACCACGGCTGGGTACATACTCCTGGGTAGACAAGGCTTCTTGTTGCACTCGAATAGTCCATTTCTGAGAGTTGCTCCTCTCCGTTTCCAGATTTCCTTCTTATCCGGACTTGCTATTTCCTGTAGTTCTTTTAGATAAACTCTGTCCACTGGGAGAGTCTGTAAAGTAAGCACAGGGTGGTCTTCTTCTACCACCCTGCTGTCCACTTCCCATGGACCACCAGCTGTCTGTTTGGCAGCTGAATTGGCTAGATGATTGCCTCAAGCTTCCTTTGAGTTCAGTTTGTCGTGTGCTTTTACTCAGAATAGTCACTTGGGTTGGGAGAAGCAAGGCATCAATCAAGTTTTCACAGGTGTTCCTGCAGCCGTCAGGAATCCTCTGTCCTAGATAACACCATAATCATGGGCAATGCTGAAAGCATATCTTGAGTCCATATGAATGTTGGCTCTTTTTCCCTCCGCCAGTTTACATGCTGTAGTAAGTGCTTACAGCTCTGCCTCCTGTGCAGACATCACCGGTGGTAAGGCTTCAGCTTGTAGAACAGTGTTTTCAGTGGTGACCGCATGTCCTGTGCGGTATTTGCCACGTTCTTCAGCAAACATAAATTGTTAGGTCTGAATTCTGAATCCCGCAGGGGTATTTCACTCACAGGGGGAAGATGCGTGGTTTCCAACCGTATTAGTTCGATGCAGTCATGGGGTGACAAGTCAAGACTCTACTCCTCCTCCTCCTTTCCCCCCTCGAGAAGTGGAAGAAGGGTGGTAGGGTTCAGTGTTTGACAACTTAATAGAGTAATGCTGTCCAGTAGGAGGGAACACAGGAGTCTCAAGTGTCTGGTAGTGGAGAAGTGTTTCGGCTGGATCTTGGTTGAATATGGCAACAACGTCATGGGGAGCAAGCAGAACGAGGCAGTGTCCGAGGACCAAGTTCAAAGTTTTGTCAAGCAAGGTTTGTGCAGCAAAGCCAGCTCGCAGACACAATAGGCCTCCTCCTGCTACCGCATCCAGCCGACAGGAATAATATCCTATGGGGCGTAGGCTGATGCCGTGTGATTGGGTGAGTACACCTGCAGCATGTCCCAGACGTTTGGATACAAAGAGCTTGGGCGTTTTGTCGTAGTCTGGGAGCCCTAGAGCCAAAGGTGGCGCACTTAAGGGCCTCAAACTTAGATATTTCTTCAGGAGACATCTGGAAGGAGTCTGATTGCAGAGCATCAGTAGGAAGGCTTCTGGAATACATGCTCTGCACTAGGAAATTAGTCCAAGGAAGGCATGAAGGGAGTTCTGGCCTTGTGGCAGTGGGATATCAGAGATTACTTGCACCCTGTCTTCAGTGGGGTGTCTTGTCCCATGAGACAAACACTGTCCAAGGAAAATGACAGGTGTTGAGCACCACTGCAATTTGGGCTTTGAGGCTTTGCACCCCTGGTTGGCAAGATAGCACAACAGGCTTTCTGAGATGACTTCAACAGGGGGTAAGTCAGCTGCACAAAAGGAGAAGGTCATCAACATGTTGGAAGAGAATCACTTCCGGGTGTTCCACTTGTCATGTGTCAAGGATGATAATTGCTGCTTCTTTCCGTGGAGGAATGCAAATAGGTACCATCAGGAGGGGTGTGGGTGGACACTGAAGAAAGCGTTTGTAAGGTCCACCTCTGTGAGGTACTTTGCAGTCAAAGGCATCCACCGCAGGTACCTGGTTCTCTTCTTGGGGTTATTGTGGTTTCCGGGGCAATGATGTGCCCTCTTTTAGCTTGACTGAAACTGGTGGCACATTTAAATGACCGTTGTCTTCCGGTCCTGTGGTCCTTAGGCACGCAGGGAGTCTGTCAAGTAGCTCCTGCAGTATTTAACTTGACATTTTTGCTTCATGAAGTGTCATCAGGTGAGGCAGAGAACACAAAGCAGATGAGTCTTTTAAAGATAGGGGAGTATGTAACTTCATCCTCCCTTCAGGCGTGTCCTGATTGAGGCCTGTAGTCCGGACAACACATCAGCTCCTAGTAGATTCAAGGGACATGTAAAGGAAACCACGAATCTGGCAAGCAAATCAGGAAATGTCCCCCTTGGGGTGGCTCAACAAATGGACTGGAGCGGGGCACCCCATCCACTCCCACGCAGGAAAAGTGTGTGTCTCTTTGCATAGTGGGAGAAACTCAGATCATCAAAGGCCTGTACGAGTCTAACGTGATACTTCCTCAGACTCCCCTTTATCTTGGGTAATATCTTGGATTGTGGTCTTCTGATCCATCAATTTCTCCTTTGCCCAGTCATGGAGTTGTGCACAGAACTCCACGCCTGAGGTGTAGGAAGTGGCACTTGTCAGGCAGGCATCATTGAAGGCCATCTGCATGACTGGCCAAAAGACATATCCTGCTTTGATTTGGCATAGGCTGATCAAGTCTCTCCAGTCAGCTGAGTAAGTTTCTTGTATTTGCACTATCCTGTGGTAGAAGGGAATTGGCTGCTTCTCTGGGTCAGGCAGACTTGTCACTAAGGCCGCTGCTTGTGATGGAGTAAAAGCGACATACATCACTGGTGCCCCTTCTGGTAACCGAGACTGTTGTTGGGGCGGGGGCTGGCAAGGGGCACTGTTCTTTAAGGTTGCCAGCATGTGTTTGAGATCCTCTCGGAACTGTGAGTCCGGAGCCGGATTGGGGGTTAAATCAGCGGGTGGCCTTGCTGCCTGCTGTTGGGCTTCCCACTCAAATGCTTCTTCATCATTAACATATCCGGCCTGGGATTGTGATGCTCCCGTATTGGGGAAAACAGGTGTGTGGTATGAACCATCCTGGTTTAAAACAGGGAGGGCTGGGTACAGGCTGTTTAAACTTACTGGGTGTACCAAGATGGCCGCCGGCAGGAAGTGCACTGGGCTGGGTAGAAAGTGAAGGCATGGGTGCACTAAGATGGCCGCCGGGCTGAGTTGTCACAATGGGTTGTGCTTGGGTGGTGAGAAAGGAGTGGTTGTTAGACGGAGGGCAGTGCTGTCCCTCCCCTCCTTTTGTTTCAAATTCCAACATAGCGTGGTAATTTCACATACTGTATCATCAACTCTGTGATACACATACATAATACAATCACCATCTTTCTTAACTTCCTTTAGCCAATTTTCTTTATCACACAGGATTTTTCTCCCTGTTTCTTTAGCAACATAACTTTCGCCACTTCCTTCAACTTTGTTAACTATTTCAACATCTTCTCTCCTCTTCACAATATCACATTCTTCACAATATCACATTCTTTTCTCTCTCTGTTTCTCGGCTAACGGCTTGAGAGGAGCCATTGAGCTGCTCCCCTCCCTGCGGTGACACCCAGAGGCTGTGTGTTGAATTACCCGAGCTAGCTGATCCTTGTGGGTAGGCCACAGAGCTGTTTCTCTCTCTCTCCAATAACACAGCTCAGCAATGTCTCAGCAAACAAGCAGCCTCCGGCACACAGTGTCCACCTCCACACAACACCTCATTGACTTGCTGGCCTACTTCCTGCCCTTTATAGAGCTCTCCCAATGGTGGGCTTGTAATTGGGGCCTGGGAATCCTGACACCCCGATTTTCACTCACATCTGTCCCTGCAGACTATTGCTCCTCCTCTGCGTAACTCCTGCAGGCTATTGCTCCTCCTCTGCGTAACTCCTGCAGACTATTGTTCCTCCTCTGCGTAACTCCTGCTGACTATTGCTCCTCCTCTGCGTAACTCCTGCAGACTATTGCTCCTCCTCTGTGTAACTCCTGCAGACTATTGCTTCTCCTCTGCGTAAAAAAGAAGTGGCAAAGCCCAGTCCCATCCCAGCAGCTCAGAACTTCTTGTTGCCTTGCTCAGGAGCAACACAAGTACTAAGATTCTCAAGGCCTTGAGATCTTCCAATGGTCTCGGGTGTGTAATAGGAGCCCATACACACTAGGTGTGTAATAGGAGCCCATACATCCTAGTGAGTGCATCCATGGAACCTTCCAACCACTCCACTACCAGAGCTGCCACCTCCAGTCCCCACCTACCTACTCCTGACCCGAGCCAGCTGCTAAAAATACACTTCCAAGTTTAGACTGTGCTTTTCGCCCCCCCCCCCGAGGCACACCCTCATTCCTGCAATAATATTATTTACTATTATCATGTAGCTTACATGCCGTCATTAAACATGGATCTTAACGCACTCTAATTAGGTTGTTTTGTGGTGTTCACCTGGTCACTTTAACAAAGCTGTTCATGGTACAAGATCTTCAGGCCTTAGGCCTTCTGGTATCTTCTCCTGTGCACCTCTTCTCTTATCTCCCACCAGGGGCGGACTGACAACTCATGGGGCCCCCGGGCAATAGGAGATCCTGGGGCCCCCTGTCCCCGCTCATGTGTTCCCACCCACACTCAAGCCACACCCACACAAATCCCCACCTACATTTTGCACTGCTCACACTACATGCGTTCGTCACAGAATTACATTAAAGAAAGTGCAACAACAGGTACCTTTCCAAAATTAAAGTGATTGTAAAGGCTTTTTTTTTTTTTTTAAATAACAAACATATCATACTTGCCTCCACTGTACAGCTCGTTTTGCACAGAGTGGCCCCAAACCTCGACATCTGGGGGTGGCTCTCGCGGCTCCTCCCCACATCAGATAACTCCCTAGGAGAAGCGCTCTCCCGGGGGGGGGGTTACCTTGCAGGTGTGCTCCCGTGTCCAGCATTTGCGTCTATAGACACGTTTACATACATGTGCTCATCCTACATAAAGCTTTTCATATAGAGCATGTGTGGGGATCATGGGGGTGCTTTACATTTTTTTTTTATTATTTTTATTAACTTTATATCATTTTCACTGATCACCAATGTAAGGAACATTCTTCCCACTGACCACCAATGTAAGGAACATTCTTGCCACTGACCACCAATGTAAGGAACATTCTTGCCACTGACCACCAATGTAAGGAACATTCTTGCCACTGACCACCAATGTAAGGAACATTCTTGCCACTGACCACCAATGTAAGGAACATTCTTCCCTCTGACCACCAATGTAAGGAACATTCTTCCCACTGACCACCAATGTAAGGAGCATTCTTCCCACTGACCACCAATGTAAGGAGCATTCTTCTCACTGACATCCAATGTAAGGAACATTCTTCCCACTGATCACCAATGGAAGGAACAATCTTCCCAATATTTATTTAATCCATATTGAGCACTATATTTGATTGGCTGCTTCTGCTTGGCACACACGCACAATCACAATCACGCACATGATGATGAAGTCATCATCATGTGCGATTGTGCGTTTGCCAGGCCTAAGCAGAAGCAAACAGCCAATCAAATATAGTGCTCAATATGGATTCAATAAATATGCATAGCCATAGATATCATAAATGACTACAGGAAGTAACCAGAGACTACGGATGCAACTACAGGAGATAACCAGAGACTGGGGATGCGACTACAGAAAATAACCAGACTGCGAATGCGACTACAGGAGATAACCAGATACTAGGGATGCGACAACAGGAGATAACCAGACTGCGAATGCGACTACAGGAAATAACCAGAGGCTGCGAATGCGACTACAGGAAATAACCAGACTGCGAATGCGACTACAGGAAATAACCAGAGACTAGGGATGCGACAACAGGAGATAACCAGACTGGGGATGCGACTACAGAAAATAACCAGACTGCGAATGCGACTACAGGAAATAACCAGAGGCTGCGAATGCGACTACAGGAAATAACCAGACTGCGAATGCGACTACAGGAAATAACCAGAGACTGGGGATGCGACTACAGGAAATAACCAGAGACTGGGGATGCGACTACAGGAAATAACCAGAGACTGAGAATGCGACTACAGGAGATGACCAGAGACTGCGAATGCGACTACAGGAAATAACCAGAGACTGCGAATGCGACTACAGGAGATAACCAGACTGCGAATGCAACTACAGAAAATAACCAGAGACTAGGGATGTGACTACAGGAGATAACCAGACTGCGAATGCAACTACAGAAAATAACCAGACTGCGAATGCGACTACAGGAAATAACCAGAGACTGCGAATGCGACTACAGGAAATAACCAGAGACTGCGAATGCAACTACAGGAAATAACCAGACTGCGAATGCAACTACAAGAAATAACCAGATTGCGAATGCAACTACAGGAAGTAACCAGAGACTGCGAATGCGACTACATTAAATAACCAGAGACTGCGAATGCAACTACAGGAAATAACCAGACTGGGGATGCGACTACAGGAAATAACCAGAGACTGCGAATGCGACTACAGGAAATAACCAAAGACTGCGAATGCAACTACAGGAAATAACCAGAGACTGCGAATGCAACTACAGGAAATAACCAGACTGCGAATGCGACTACAGGAAATAACCAGACTGCGAATGCGACTACAGGAGATAACCAGGGACTGGGGATGCGACTACAGGAGATAACCAGAGACTGCGAATGCAACTACAGGAGATAACCAGACTGCGAATGCAACTACAGAAAATAACCATAATTACAATATGTGTAAAGTGACATACTTTAAAAAGTTATTTAGAGTGTAAAAAATAGTGTAAAATATAAAATGCACATAACACATGTATGACTCTGTGTGTACCGAGATGTAAAAATAAATTGTGTTACTTATATGTGTTATTCCTCTGTGTTGCATACATATGATTGTAGTTATATATACCCAACCTACACTTGAAAATCCAAAAAATCCAGAATAATGTTGAGTACCTCCTGTGGTGAGGGTAGGGTTTGTGACTAATCACACTAATTGAGGGTTTAGATGTAATTACCCTAATATTCCTAATAAATATAGTGACAAAAGTGCATTGTGCATATTGTGACACAAAAGTGTATATACCCCCTTCAAATTAATACATTGCACATAGAATAAAATAAATTCCTAAATAAAAAACCGTATAAATATAAATAATATATATAATAAAAAATCCAAATAGTAAGCGTTCATATAAATACTGATGAGATGAAGATACACATATATGAAGAAAGTCCCTGTAGTAAACCCCAGCAAGGTACAACAGTCTCAGTTTTAGACCAAAAATAATATAGAAAAGTCAGGATCATTTGACATGCATATACAAATATCCAAGGAGTGATAATATGTGACTTCCATGCACGTGACAGCTGGTGACTCCAAGTGCTCCCCCCCGTGCTTCCCCACTCACCAGATTTCGTCACCCCCTAGGGGGTATTGGGCAAAAGAGTGGGTGTTTCACGGTGGCTGCCTCTAGTAGATGTCTCCTCCACGCTTTACTTCTCCATAAACTTTTCCTTTTAACACTAATGGTGAGATCCCCTTCTCCTGGTCCGGCTCCAATGCCTCCACTACTATCCACCTCCGTACTGCTAGATCCTCCTCCCACAAAGAAATAGACAGGGGGCTTGCATAGTGAAGTACATCCAGTTTATTCCATTATTTAAAAGTATAAAAAGCAGAGAGCAAAAAACAGCCGCTGCTAGATACACAGGACGGGATCGGGGAACGACTCCGAGCGTGCGTCCCACCTTGCGTTCCAGCAACTTCTTCCGGGTATGACGTGTGAGCGTGACTCCGCCTTACGCGTTTCGTCATCAGACGTTGTCAAAGACGGTGCCGACGCTTCACGCTGCACACACAAATATAGTCCTCCCGGCTCTATTGAACCTCCCCTAATTATGTAAATACCACTCGAGGGGTTTATGTGAATTCGCGGAGCCGCAGGTCTATATGAAAACATACCATCTCCTCATCATGGTTAATTACACTTACTTACTGCTCCAACAATCCTACTTTCTTTGAATGATTTCTTGTAAATATTAGATGTTAACTCTATTTTAGTAGTCGTACATATTACCAAGATATTTTAGTTGAGTCATCCAGAGGTCAAAATGAACCAAATCGGGATATGGACATCAGAAGCCAGTAGTGTAATAGACCTTGGTATTAAACCTTGATGATAGACATATGGTTATGTATACCAAATATAAAGATTATTACATATATATAAAAAAATTCTCTTAAATGTTTAAAAATTACTTCGATATATATAATTTAATAAAAAACCAGGAGGCAACATCAACAGGAAATGGAACCTACATACAGGCATATGGAAAGAGAAAGCAGGCAAGAGGAAGACGAGGGGGCAGGAAGAAGAAAAAGACCCAGAAACTATTAGGTCAAGGGATTTTTAACCTTAGCCACACGCAATTTACACAAGAAGAATTAGAAGTACTAGAATTGGGGCTTAAATATGCTCCTGACAAAGCTTTAGACAAGTTTGAGGCCTATATTGACCTTCAAAAATTTTTAAGGAAACTAAACATAAAAAAACATTTTGCTATGAACCCAGGGGAAATAACAAGAGAACATTCGGAATATATACACACCGAACTTAAAAACAATTCTATATTCAACCCCAAAACACCAGGAAACCAATGTATTAATGCTTTTAAAAAAATGGTAGAGGAAGACATCAAGGCAATGAAAAACAACAAAAAGAGGCCAAAGAACATCTGGAAAACCATTAAAGATATAGGAAATAAACATGATGTAGTGATTAGGCCAGCAGACAAGGGGGGAGGCCTAGTCATTTTAAACAAAAAAGATTATCAGGATGAGATGAATAACCTTCTGAATATAGAAAATACCTATAAAAAACTAACCGGGAACCCGAAGACAAAGTATGAGAAGAAGCTAAAAGCATATGTGGATAAAGGGAAAATCAAGGGGATCTTGAATTCTAAAGAGGCCGAATATATGGTATCAAATTCAACAAAGACGCCAGTAATATACTATACGCCTAAAATCCATAAGAGGCTGGAAAGACCACCAGGAAGGCCCATCGTCAGCGGGATTAATTCTATATTCTCCAGATTAGGAGAATATTTAGATAAATTCCTTAAACCCCTTGTAAAAGAAGGCAAATCGTACTTACGGGATAGTATGCAACTGATAGAGGAACTCCAACAGATGAAGGGGGTAGAACAATGGTTACTGGTGGCGGTGGATGTAAATTCGCTCTACACCAGTATTGAGCAAAAAGATGGACTGCGGGGAGTAGAAAAAGCAATGCATAAGAATACTAACATGAAGCAGGAACAGATTAGCTACATCCTAGAGGGCCTAAAGCTAGCCATGGAATGTAATTATTTCTGGTATGATAAGAAATATTACGTACAAACAAAGGGAGTCGCAATGGGAGCACGGTATGCCCCTAGCGTAGCTAATCTGTTCATGGATATGTGGGAGGATAAGTACATTTACAGTAAAAGCATACCCCAGATTAAGATGTACAGGCGGTACATAGATGACCTGATCATCTTATGGGATGGAACACCAGAAAGCCTAACTGAGTTTCTTGATAACTTAAATATAAACAAATATGGTATTACTTTCACCGGTAAGTGGAGTAACGAAAAAATCGACTATCTGGACCTGGAAATTTTTAAAACAAGGGACACGCTATCAACCCGTACATTTTTTAAAACGACGGACAGGAACGGGTATATTCCCACTTCCAGTTGCCACCACCCACGTTGGAAATCGAATGTCCCCAAGGGACAACTATTACGTATACGTCGTAACTGTGATACACTGGAAGATTTTAAAAGTCAGGCAGATATCTTGATTAGAAGATTTCAAGAAAAAGGTTATGATAAGGATAGACTCCTCAAATTAAAAATGGAGATTATGAAGATGGACAGATCCTCCCTTTTTTGTAATAAAAACAGAAATAATAACAAGGGAGGGGATATCACCTTCATTACTGGATACAACAACCAATACAGGGACCTAGAAAAAATAATAAGGAAGTATTGGCCGATCCTTAAAGAAGATCTTGTCTTATCGAAACTCCTACCTGAAAAACCCAAGTTCGTATACAGGAAAGCACCCAACCTAAGGAACCATCTTGTGAGAAATGTCATAGACCCCCCGCGTACCATCAAAATATGTCCAGACTTGAAAGGTTTTTTCAGATGTCAGAGGTGCTTACCATGTAAAGTGGCTAAGTGGCAACCTAGGAAGAAAATTATGTTTAGATCATGCACTGATCATAAGGAATATCGCATCAATCAATTAATTACATGTCGGAGTACGCATGTCACATATATCATTGAATGCCCGTGCCACCTGCAATATGTGGGGAGAACCACCCGCCCCCTTTTTGTTCGGATCAGAGAACACATCAAAAATATCAGGAAAGGGTTCCCCAACCATAGCCTGTCTAGGCATTTTGATGAGGTTCATCATAGAGACCCCAGTGGCCTTGTTTTTTATGGGATTGACACAGTACAAGCAAACTGGCGGGGGGGCAATAGAGAGACCCTAATTTCTCAAAATGAAACCAGCTGGATCTACCGGCTGGGATCTCTTGCCCCCAGAGGGTTAAATTTGGATATAGATCTAAATTGTTTTATTGCCAACCCCTAAGCTCTCTTTCTCCCCTTTTTTCACATGAGATATTAAGATTTAGGCCTTAATAATTAATGTTTATTAGAATACAGAATTGTCAGTATATAATTAGAACCTATATGGGGTAAGGTATATTCTACCCATTTAAAAAAAAATTTTTTTTAAAAAATTTTTTATTTCATCATTTTTTTATTTCATTTTTTTTTTTTTTTTTTTTTTTTTTATTTCATTTTTTCCTGTTTTAATTTTAGTGATTTCCCCACTTTGCCTATGTAGGTTATTGGAAGGCTATAAATAATACGCATCTGCTGAGATCATAAGTGATCATTAGTAGTCCTTAACAAGTATTTTTAGGCCGCCTCTATATGTAGGGGAAGGAAAAACTTTTTTCTTTTATATAAGGAATTTTTTCTCTTATATAGACACTTTCTGTCTTATCTGATTCAAATTCTAGTGCTTCTTAGTCAATTATGATTATTTATTCATTATTTTTAGGATATGTATCAATCCCCTTTATCAATATTCATCATATATATTTATTAATATTTCTTCTATTCCTAAAAATTTTTTTATACAATTTTTATTTTTTATTTTCTATCTTTATAATTTTTTATTAAATTATATATATCAAAGTAATTTTTAAACATTTAAGAGAATTTTTTTATATATATGTAATAATCTTTATATTTGGTATACATAACCATATGTCTATCATCAAGGTTTAATACCAAGGTCTATTACACTACTGGCTTCTGATGTCCATATCCCGATTTGGTTCATTTTGACCTCTGGATGACTCAACTAAAATATCTTGGTAATATGTACGACTACTAAAATAGAGTTAACATCTAATATTTACAAGAAATCATTCAAAGAAAGTAGGATTATTGGAGCAGTAAGTAAGTGTAATTAACCATGATGAGGAGATGGTATGTTTTCATATAGACCTGCGGCTCCGCGAATTCACATACACCCCTCGAGTGGTATTTACATAATTAGGGGAGGTTCAATAGAGCCGGGAGGACTATATTTGTGTGTGCAGCGTGAAGCGTCGACACCGTCTTTGACAACGTCTGATGACGAAACGCGTAAGGCGGAGTCACGCTCACACGTCATACCCGGAAGAAGTTGCTGGAACGCAAGGTGGGACGCACGCTCGGAGTCGTTCCCCGATCCCGTCCTGTGTATCTAGCAGCGGCTGTTTTTTGCTCTCTGCTTTTTATACTTTTAAATAATGGAATAAACTGGATGTACTTCACTATGCAAGCCCCCTGTCTATTTCTTTGTGGGAGGAGGATCTAGCAGTACGGAGGTGGATAGTAGTGGAGGCATTGGAGCTGGACCAGGAGAAGGGGATCTCACCATTAGTGTTAAAAGGAAAAGTTTATGGAGAAGTAAAGCGTGGAGGAGACATCTACTAGAGGCAGCCACCGTGAAACACCCACTCTTTTGCCCAATACCCCCTAGGGGGTGACGAAATCTGGTGAGTGGGGAAGCACGGGGGGGAGCACTTGGAGACACCAGCTGTCACGTGCATGGAAGTCACATATTATCACTCCTTGGATATTTGTATATGCATGTCAAATGATCCTGACTTTTCTATATTATTTTTGGTCTAAAACTGAGACTGTTGTACCTTGCTGGGGTTTACTACAGGGACTTTCTTCATATATGTGTATCTTCATCTCATCAGTATTTATATGAACGCTTACTATTTGGATTTTTTATTATATATATTATTTATATTTATACGGTTTTTTATTTAGGAATTTATTTTATTCTATGTGCAATGTATTAATTTGAAGGGGGTATATACACTTTTGTGTCACAATATGCACAATGCACTTTTGTCACTATATTTATTAGGAATATTAGGGTAATTACATCTAAACCCTCAATTAGTGTGATTAGTCACAAACCCTACCCTCACCACAGGAGGTACTCAACATTATTCTGGATTTTTTGGATTTTCAAGTGTAGGTTGGGTATATATAACTACAATCATATGTATGCAACACAGAGGAATAACACATATAAGTAACACAATTTATTTTTACATCTCGGTACACACAGAGTCATACATGTGTTATGTGCATTTTATATTTTACACTATTTTTTACACTCTAAATAACTTTTTAAAGTATGTCACTTTACACATATTGTAATTAGGGCAGCGCCAATTCCCCAGTCCTTTTCCTTTAATTCAAATTCAATTAATTCCTGTAGGAATTAATTAAGGGGGAGGCAGCAGCCCTTTTATAATCCTAAGCGCGGATTTTTAATTCACAGAAAATAACCAGACTGCGAATGCGACTACAGGAAATAACCAGAGACTGCGAATGCGACTACAGGAAATAAACAGAGACTGGGGATGCGACTACAGGAAATAACCAGAGACTGCGAATGCAACTACAGGAAATAACCAGACTGCGAATGCAACTACAAGAAATAACCAGATTGCGAATGCAACTACAGGAAGTAACCAGAGACTGCGAATGCGACTACATTAAATAACCAGAGACTGCGAATGCAACTACAGGAAATAACCAGACTGGGGATGCGACTACAGGAAATAACCAGACTGGGGATGCGACTACAGGAGATAACCAGAGACTAGGGATGCGACTACAGGAGATAACCAGACTGGGGATGTGACTACAGGAGATAACCAGACTGCGAATGCAACTACAGAAAATAACCAGACTGCGAATGCGACTACAGGAAATAACCAGAGACTGCGAATGCGACTACAGGAAATAAACAGAGACTGGGGATGCAACTACAGGAAATAACCAGAGACTGCAAATGCGACTACGGGAAATAACCAGAGACTGCGAATGCAACTACAGGAAATAACCAGACTGCGAATGCAACTACAAGAAATAACCAGATTGCGAATGCAACTACAGGAAGTAACCAGAGACTGCGAATGCGACTACATTAAATAACCAGAGACTGCGAATGCAACTACAGGAAATAACCAGACTGGGGATGCGACTACAGGAGATAACCAGACTGCGAATGCGACTACAGGAAATGACCAGACTGCGAATGCGACTACAGGAAATGACCAGACTGTGAATGCGACTACAGGAAATGACCAGACTGCGAATGCGACTACAGGAAATAACCAGACTGCGAATGCGACTACAGGAAATGACCAGACTGCGAATGCGACTACAGGAAATGACCAGACTGCGAATGCGACAACAAGAGATAACCAGAGACTGGGGATGCGACTACAGGAAGTAACCAGACTGCGAATGCGACTACAGGAAATAACCAGAGACTGCGAATGCGACTACAGGAAATAAACAGACTGGGGATGCAACTACAGGAAATAACCAGAGACTGCAAATGCGACTACAGGAAATAACCAGAGACTGCGAATGCAACTACAGGAAATAACCAGACTGCGAATGCAACTACAAGAAATAACTAGATTGCGAATGCAACTACAGGAAGTAACCAGAGACTGCGAATGCGACTACATTAAATAACCAGAGACTGTGAATGCAACTACAGGAAATAACCAGACTGGGGATGCGACTACAGGAGATAACCAGACTGCGAATGCGACTACAGGAAATGACCAGACTGCAAATGCGACTACAGGAAATGACCAGACTGTGAATGCGACTACAGGAAATGACCAGACTGCGAATGCGACTACAGGAAATGACCAGACTGCGAATGCGACTACAGGAAATAACCAGACTGCGAATGCGACTACAGGAAATGACCAGACTGCGAATGCGACTACAGGAAATGACCAGACTGCGAATGCGACAACAAGAGATAACCAGAGACTGGGGATGCGACTACAGGAAGTAACCAGACTGCGAATGCGACTACAGGAAATAACCAGACTGGGGATGCGACTACAGGAGATGACCAGGTAGCCAGTTTTAAAATTCAAACTTTCAGCAATGCACAGCTATACAGGGGGTTTAAACAACATTTCCAGGGATGCTTTAGCAAAAAAAAAACGGGTCTACAGGCCGGGTATCTACGGTAGGCAGAAGGACCTACCTGACCAGTCGGGCTCACCTCCCGCTCTTAGAGATCCGGGGGCGGGGCTTTCGTCGGTAGGGGGCGGAGCTCTCAGAAGTGCAGGAGAGACGCTCTATACAGACTGAGTCTGGGGGGGCGGGGCGGGGTCAGGGTCAGAGCGTCAGTGGAGGGGCGGGGCGAGGAGGGGCGGGGCGGGGTCAGGGTCAGAGCGTCAGTGGAGCACCCTGCCCCGCCCCTCCCTGCTGACAGAGCCTCTCTCATCCTAAGCCGAGGTCTGCTCTGGCAGCGGGCTGGCCGCGGCGACCTGGAGGACGGGGTTTTCGTGCGGTGCGGCGGGCGGCTTTTTTCCGCTGCTGACTGAGCAGCTCATGGGGCCCCTCCTGACGTCGGGCCCTCGGTCGGCGACCGAGTGACCGAATGGTCAGTCCGCCCCTGTCTCCCACCATTGGTCACGGATATGTGTTGCTCTCACTGACATGATGTCCAAAGAAGGAAAAAAGTTCATTCATTTCATAAGGAGCTTACAGTCATAATGTTATCTATGAGCTTGAAAAGAGGAAGTATCCATATGTGCTGTTGGGCCGAGGCCAACAACATATGTATATATCTATGAGGATACAGTATGTGTGTGTGTGTATATATATATATATATATATATATATATATATATATATATATATATGGTAGTTAGATGGTGGGTGGTGTGTCCTACTAGATACGGCACCTCATCCCAATTAAGAGAATCTCAAGATGGGGGAAGGGGGGATGGGATTATTATGGTGCCACCAATAAGACAGAACAATTTTTTTTATAAAATCATTTTGTTTATTATAATATCAAAAACATCTAAAAATGTTTACATGAAAAAGTACAAAAAACACAAAACAGAAGTACAATTCAAATGAGTGACCGTCACCAATAATGTTGAAAGGTGATCGTAATCTTTTGATCCCAAAAGATTACGATCACCTTTAGTTTAAGGGTGTGAACACATACATACATACACACACATATATATATATGTACATATATAATTTCAGAACTTTTTCCACCATTAATGTGACCTATAACCTGTACAACTCAATTGAAAAACAAACTGAAATCTTTTTGGTGGAGGGAAGTAAAATTTAAAAACGATAATACGGCTGCATAAGTGTTCACACCCTTAAACTAATACTTTGTTGAAGCACCTTTTGATTTTTTTACAGCACTCAATCTTTTTGGGTATGAGTCCATCAGCATGACACATCTTTACTTGGCAATATTTGCTCACTCTTCTTTGTAAAAACACTTTAAATCTGTGAGATTGCGAGGACATCTCCTGTGCACAGCCCTTCTCAGATCACCCCACAGATTTTCAATCAGATTCAGGTCTGGGCTCTGGCTGGGCCATTGCAAAACGTTAATCTTCTTCTGGTTAAGCCATTCCTTAGTTCAATTGGATGTATGCTTTTTTCATTAAGGGGAACCCCGCTCCAAAATGTAACAAATAAATGGCGTGGGGGTCCCCCCTAAAATCTATACCAGACCCTTATCTGAGCATGCAACCTGACAGATCAGGATGGGGGGGAGTGATCACCCCCCCTCCTGAACCTTACCAGGCCACATGCCCTCAACATGGGGAGGGTTTTTTGGGGTCCCCCCCAAAGCACCTTGTCCCAATATTGATGGGGACAAGGGCCTCATTCCCACAACCCTTTCCCGGTGGTTGTGGGGGTTTGCGGTCGGGGGGGCTTATCAAAATCTGGAAACCCCCTTTAACAAAGGGGCCCCCAGATTCTAGCCCCCCCATGTGAATGGGTATGTCCATCCATCTTCAATCATGGCGCCCACGGTCCCAAGAAAAACTCCTTCTCCATGGGAGGCGTCCCACCGACTGCAGTCTTTTTGCGGTGACAGCTGTTATATAGCCAAGGGTGGGGCCATCCGGTGATGTAACTGGGTAACCCCCCATGCCTTCTGATAAGTGTTTTGCCTGTTCACATATTCTGGTGCGAACCGAACCGGGGGGGTGTTCGACTCATCCGTACTCAGCACTATTCTCCCCCCCGTACCCTTCTCTCCTTATTCCTTTCTCCTCCCAGCTTCCCAGCTTTCTTCTTCCACTCCTCTCCCTCCTATAAGCTCTCTCATCCCCCACAGCTGTTTGTTCTCCCTTCTCCCAGCTTTCTCTGCCCCCTTCTCTTAGCTCTCTTCTTTCCATCCTACCAAGTCTTTCCACCCCGCCCCCCAGTTACCTTACCCTCCCCCATCTCATTTCTGTCTATTCTTTCCTTCTCCCTTCCTCTCAGCTCTCTCCTCCTTTTCCTTCCAGCTCTCTTCTCCCCATCTGCTCCCTGTTTTTTTCCTCTCCTCTCCTCTCCTCACAGCGTGCTCATCCCAGATCTTTCCTTCTCCCCTTCAATCTCTTCCCCCACCCCCCTCATCCTCCCAGCTTTCTCTTCCCCTCTTCCCAGTTGTGTCTCTTCTCTCCTCTTTCCTCCCTCTTTCACTCAAACTCTCCTCCCTCAACTCTCTCTTTTCCCTCCTCCCAGCTTTTTAATTTACTCTTCTCCCAGCTCTCTCCTTCTCCTCTTCTCAGATCTCACCTTCCCCTCCTTCTAGTTCTCTCTTCTCCTGCCTCCCCTGAGCTGTATTCTCCTCCTCCTCCAAGCCTTCTCTGCTGCCTCTAATCTGCTCTCTCCTCCCCGCTCTCTGCTCCTTTCTCTCCCCACTCTCACCTCCCCTTCCTCCCTGCTCTCTCCTCCCCACTCTCTCCTACCCTTCCTCAATGCTCTCTCCTTTCACTCCTCTCAGCTCTCTCCTTTTCTTTCTCCCAGCTCTCTCCTCCACTTCTTCCCCGCTCTCTCCTCCCCTTCCTCCCTGCTCTCTCCTTCAATTCCTCTCCACTCTCTCCTACCCTTCCTCAATGCTCTCTCCTTTCACTCTTCTCAGCTCTCTCCTCCCCGCTCTCTCCTCCCCTTCATCCCCGCTCTCACCTCCCCTTTCTCCCCCTCTCTGCTCCCTGCTATCGCTCTCTCCTCCCCTTCCTCCCCACTCTCACATACCCTTCCTCCCACTTCTCTGCTCCCTGCTATCGCTCTCTCCTCCCCGCTCTCTCCTTCCCTTCCTCTCCGCTCTCTTCTACCCTTCCTCAATGCTCTCTCCTTTCACTCCTCTCAGTTCTCTCTTTTCCCTCCTCCCAGCTATCTCCTCCCCTTCCTCCCTGCTCTCTCCTCCCCTTCCTTCTCTCTCCTCCTCCTCCTTCCCACTCTCTCTTTTTCCTTCTCCCCTCTTGTGACGGAGTCATTTTGGACAGGGGGGGGGCCCGTGGAACACAGAATCCCTTGGGGAGGTTGGGAAAACCTTGTTTCAGCTCCCCATGTACCTCCTATGTCTAAGTCACCCTGTGTCTCTAATAGGGGCACAGGGTGACCGAGATATCCAATCTGATCTGTACTAATCTGACTCACTGAACAACCACACTGGAATGTTGTGTGTGTATATATATATATATATATATATATATATATATATATATATATATATATATATATATATATACAGTGGGGACGGAAAGTATTCAGACCCCCTTAAATTTGTCACTCTTTGTTATATTGCAGCCATTTGCTAAAATCATTTAGGTTCATTTTTTTCCTCATTAATGTACACACAACACCCCATATTGTACACACAGCACCCCCTTTTGACAGAAAAACGCAGAATTGTTGACATTTTTGCAGATTTATTAAAAAAGAAAAACTGAAATATCACATGGTCCTAAGTATTCAGACCCTTTGCTCAGTATTTAGTAGAAGCCCCTTTTGATGAGTCTTTTTGGGAAAGATGCAACAAGTTTTTTACACCTGGATTTGGGGATCCTCTGCCATTCCTCCTTGCAGATCCTCTCCAGTTCTGTCAGGTTGGATGGTAAACGTTGGTGGACGGCCATTTTTAGGTCTCTCCAGAGATGCCCAATTGGGTTTAAGTCAGAGCTCTGGCTGGGCCATTCAAGAACAGTCACGGAGTTGTTGTGAAGCCGCTCCTTCGTTATTTTAGCTGTGTGCTTAGGGTCATGGTCTTGTTGGAAGGTAAACCTTCGGCTCAGTCTGAGATCCTGAGCACTCTGGAGAAGGTATTTGTCCAGGATATCTCTGTATTTGGGAAAGAGCAGTGCCTGTTTTTTTCCACACATACCGCATAGAATTAAGGCCAAAAAGTTCTATCTTAGTCTCATCAGACCAGAGAATCTTATTTCTCACCATCTTGGAGTCCTTCAGGTGTTTTTTTTAGCAAACTCCATGCGGGCTTTCATGTGTCTTGCACTGAGGAGAGGCTTCCATCGGGCCACTCTGCCATAAAGCCCCGACTGGTGTAGGGCTGCAGTGATGGTTGACTTTCTACAACTTTCTCCCATCTCCCGACTGCATCTCTGGAGCTCAGCCACAGTGATCTTTGGGCTCTTCTTTACCTCTCTCACCAAGTCTCTTTCCCCCTGATAGCTCAGTTTGGCCAGACGGCCAGCTCTAGGAAGGGTTCTGGTCATCCCCAAACATCTTCAATTTAGGGATTATGAAAGCCACTGTACTCTTAGGAACCTAAAGTGCAGCAGAATTTTTTTGTAACCTTGGCCAGATCTGTGCCTTGCCACAATTCTGTCTCTGAGCTCTTCAGGCAGGTCCTTTGACCTCATTATACTCATTTGCTCTGACATGCACTGTGAGCTGTAAGGTCTTATATAGACAGGTGTGTGGCTTTCCTAATCAAGTCCATTCAGTATAATCAAACACAGCTGGACTCAAATGAAGGTGTAGAACCATCTCAAGGATGATCAGAAGAAATGGACAGCACCTGAGTTAAATATATGAGTGTCACAGCAAAGGGTCTGAATACTTAGGACCATGTGATATTTCAGTTTTTCTTTTTTAATAAATCTGCAAAAATGTCAAAAATTATGTGTTTTTCTGTCAATATGGGGTGCTGTGTGTACATTAATGAGGAAAAAAATGAACTTTAATGATTTTAGCAAATGGCTGCAATATAACAAAGAGTGAAAAATGTAAGGGGGTCTGAATACTTTCTGTCCCCACTGTATATCTATATATATATATATATATATATATATATATATATATATTGTATATTGTCTCATTTTGTTGTGTACTCTTTGCTGGGTCATTTGGGGTGTGTGTGGCTGTATTCCAATGTTCTATTGTGTCTGTCTGCCTTGGATATTATGGGATATGTATGTAGATTAGCTGTGAGATTGGTGGGGGCGAATTCCTCCAACAGCTCTCACTGCTGATTGGACAGTCTACCCCGCCTGGAATGCAAAGGGGGGGTTGTCCCGAGTATTACCTGTGTTTAAAAAAAAAGTTAATGGTGAGCAATAAAACGAGTATTGCCTTGTTTTGTGGTTGTCAGTGGTTGGAATATCTGATATCTATATATATCTAGATATATCTATATATATCTAGATATATATATATATATATCTATATATATATATATATATATATATATAGATATATATATATATATATCTAGATATATATATATATATATCTAGATATATATAGATATATAGATATATATATTCAGACTGGGAGGAAGCGGTATATGACGAAAGCACTCAAGCGGAGTGTGGGATGTTCCATTACAGGCTCCTGATAGGTGCTCACCAGAACATTAATATTTACAGAATGTACAGCCCTTCTCAGACATCACCAGACAAATAAATGTCTACATAAATTTATTAATACTCATCATCCACACATAAAGTGCTTTGCAAATTGTTGCCACTATATAAATCCTGTATATTATTAATAAAAAAACAACACATTTCCAATAAAAGAGGTAAGGGTGGCTAGCAAAAATCTCCACCCCCAAGGAGTTCAGCTCTGTTCAGAATATTCTCTGATATCCAGAAGGTGCAGCTGAACTGTTGCTGCAATAAAACACATGACAATCCCTCTACTTATTACTGTACTGTGATTGGACACCGTGAGATACTATTGCTCTTCGGGAACTACAAGCTCCAGCATGTCTTGCAGGTGCATTTTATTATTTGATTAGTAGAATCATCACTGTAATGTAGCAGAGGAGAAGAAGTGATTAGTAGATGAAGATGTCAGATGTTCTCCTGTGAGCAGGTCAAGGCATTTTCTTCTCACAGATGTATGAAAAGATCCTGGAACAATGATCATCATTCCAACCATTTGAGTTTTTCAGCTGAGCGCAATCTTCTCCTCCTCCAAGAAAATGACCGTACCAATTATCAGGCTGATCACGCTGCCAGAACCTGCAGGAACCAAGAGGAACAGTGACTGGGCCAAGCTCTTTACTGACCAGAACTTATGGCAGGACCTATACAGAAAAGAAGTCTTAAAGAGTTTACTAACCTAAAGAGATCCACCAAGAATAATCCCAAAAAGAAAAACACATCTGATAAATAGTAAGAACATTCTATTTACAGAGCAAAGTCCCAGGGAATTTAATAACTGCTGGGGGTGGGTCAGTGTCTTACTTTGGAGTAACATCATAAGAAGTCCTGTCCAGCCATTTCCAGGATCCATCCACATCTGTGAGACCGATCCACGTGGTCCGAGATTGTGTAAGGTCATATAGAAAAGTCTGTAAAAAGATAAAATATACATAATGATACAGTGTTTATGTCTACTCTTATAGTATAGCTCAGCCATGTTCTATAGTGCTGTACAGAGAACGTTTTGCCAGTCACACCAGTCTCTGTACCAGAGGAGCTTACACTCTAATGCCCCCTCCCCCACAGTCACACACTATTATTATTATGCTTGTATATAGCTCTGACATATACCGCAGTGCTGTACAGAGATCACTGAGCCAGTCACATCAGTCTTTGTACCTGAGGAGCTTACACTTTAATGTCTCCTCCCCCACAGTCACACACTATTATTATTATACCTGTATATAGCTCTGACATATACTGCAGTGCTGTACAATGATCACTGAGCCAGTCACATCAGTCTCTGTACAGAGGAGCTTACACTCTAATGCCCCCTCTCCTACAGTCACACACTATTATTATTATACATGTATATAGCTCTGACATATACCGCAGTGCTGTACAGAGAACACTGAGCCAGTCACATCAGTCTCTGTACCAGAGGAGCTTATACTCTAATGTCTCCTCTCCCACAGTCACACACTATTATTATTATACATTTATATAGCTATGACATATACCGCAGTGCTGTACAGAGATTACTGAGCCCGTCACATCAGTCCCTGAACCAGAGGAGCTTCCCCACCAGGTAGTACTGTTCTGCAAGGTGCTGCTGGCTCACTCTGCTTTGGTCTCAGATGGGAAAAACAACAAGCCTGGGCCTCTCCTGTATTATGCAGAGTATTGCATTTAAGCAAAGGAAGCTTGTTGTATGCAGAGGATAACTTTACTTTCATGGAGGATATCTTTATCACGAACAGAAACAAGGAGGATACAAGTACATACACTGAACATAGACAGAACATCCTGTTATTACATTACCACAGAGAATACACATTATAATGCGGCAGTGCCACCTGCTGGATAGAAAGGTATAATGCATGCAGTAAATACAGTATTGTCAGTTTCTATAAGCAACTTTACATTACATGCTGTTGTTATTTTCCAACACCCCTTCTCAACAGCATGTGCTTGTGACAGGAGTCACTTTTGGTGGGGGGCTTGTGGAACCCAGCTTACTTTGGAGAACTCTGGAATCTCCTTGTTCAGCTACCCCGGGCCCTCATATGTATAAGTCACCCTGTGTCTATTAGGGGCACAGGGTGACCAAGAACCCCAGTCTGATCTGCACTAGTCAGACTAACTGTACAACCACACTGGAATATTGTGTGTGTATATACCGTATTTATCGGCGTATAACACGCACTTTTTTCCCCTTAAAATCAGGGGAAAGTCGCAGGTGCGTGTTATACGCCGATCCCCTGCGATCCCGAGCTGTCAAAACTTAAAAATCGCCGACCGCGATTTAAAAATGGCGCCGCCGGCGCCAAAATACACAGAGCCGGTCCTCGGCTCTTTCCGGCGGCTCTCGTTTACTTTCGGCTCCACTCGTAGTCCCGAGCGGAGCTATCCGAACCTACTCGGATAGCTCCGCTCGGGACTACGAGTGGAGCCGAAAGTGAATGAGAGCCGCCGGAAAGAGCCGAGGACCGGCTCTGTGTATTTCGGCGCCAGCGGCGCCATTTTCAAATCGCGGTCGGCGATTTTGAAGCCCAGGAAGCAGGGACAGGGAATCGAAGGCTGCACTGCGGCAAGGCTGCACTGGGGAAGGCTGCACTGGGGCAAGGCTGCACTGGGGCAAGGCTGCACTGGAGAAGGCTGCACTGACAAGGCTGCACTGACAAGGCTGCACTGGGGAAGGCTGCACTGGGGAAGGCTGCACTGACAAGGCTGCACTGACATGGCTGCACTGACAAGGCTGCACTGACATGGCTGCACTGACAAGGCTGCACTGGGAAAGGCTGCACTGACAAGGCTGCACTGACATGGCTGCACTGACAAGGCTGCACTGACATGGCTGCACTGACAAGGCTGCACTGGGGAAGGCTGCACTGACAAGGCTGCACTGAGAAGGCTGCAATGATGGGCATTTAAATGTAAGTTTTTTTCCCTTCAACTTCCCTCCTAAACGTTTTTTTCCCTTAAAATTCCCTCCTAAATTGGGGTGCGTGTTATACGCCGGTGCGTGTTATACGCCGATAAATACAGTGTATATATATATATATATATATATATATATATATATATATAATTTTTTTTTGTATATTGTGTCATATACTGTTGTAGACTCTTTACTTTTCGTTTGAGGTGTGTCTGTATTCCATTGTTCTATTGTGTCTGTCTGCTATGGGAGAAAAGTATTATGGGATGTATATGCGGATATGTGGATTAGCTGTTACAAGGGAGGGGGGAATCTAGGACAGTCTACTGATGAGAAGTTTGAATACACCTGTGTGCCTGTTGTTGCCCCACCTTGTGCCATTATGCAAAGGAGGAGGGATTGTCCCCTGAGTGTATATCTGTGTATATCTGTGTGTGTCTTTGTTCAACTAAACAGTTCATGTTCTAGCTTTGCAGCCAAACAAGTCCTGCCTAGTTCATGGTTGTAATATGTGGCTCTAATATCTATATACTGACTGGAGGAACCGGTATATGACGGAAGCACTCAAGCGGAGTGTGGGAAGCGATTCTGTGACAATGCTTTGTCAAATTATATTCAGCTTCTTCTGGAAATAACTCTGACATTCCTTCAACATCACCTACTGATTGTCCCAGTAGGTGATACTTAGTCGCTGTGTTTGGTCCTGGGATTGACCCTTTCTGATTGTGTAAGCTTTGTACATCCCTGGTTGTCTTCAAAAATGGGAATTGGTTTTGACATGTCTATCCCAATGTCCACAAGAAGTTGACAAAATCATATCGCTTCTTGACAAGCGTGTTCTGCTGCAATGTACTCTGCTTCAGTTGAAGATAGAGCGATAGTTGCTTGCTTTCGACTAGACCAACCTATGGTCCCTTCTCCATACTGGAAGATGAATCCAGTTGTGGATTTGTGGTCTGTGCAATCCCCGGCCCAATCAGCATCCACATGTCCAACCAGTTTTAGATTTGATGTTGCTGGTAACCGTAAGTTAACATTAATCGATTTATTTTCCTTTGACATATTCCAGCGTCAGCTCCTGCTTGGGTCTGGTTTCTAAAGCGTTAATAAGAGCAGTATATGTCTCTGGAAGGCTGCAGAGGAGCAGGGCAACAATATGGTTATCTCTGATGTTCTCTCCGATGGAGTGTAGCTGCTCTATGATCTCTAGTATAGCACTCGCGTGGTCACACATTTGCTGGCCTTTTTCTAGTCTCATCTTATATAGTTTTCTTAACAAAAACAGTTTGCTGTTGAGGCTTGAACGCTCATGCAGTTTCTGTAATGCTGTCCGCATACCTTTGGCCGTTTTCTCTGTTCTTATGTGGATAAGCTGATCATCTTCCACTTGTAAGCTTATAATACAAGCTTTTGCCTTTTTATCTTTCCTATCCCATTGCTCCATCTCTCTGTCTGTGGGTATGTCTACATTCGGCACTTGCCACAAGTCATCCTCATTCAAAACCATTTCCAGGTTAAACTTCCACAGATGGTAATTGGCATTGTTCAGCTTTGCAATTGCAAACTTCACATCTGAACCACTTGCCATCTTTCAGCAGATTCTTCACAGTACTCACAGTATTGCAGAATTATTTCCAGTGCCTCTGGGTGCTGCTGGGTTTGCTGCTGCTAGTAGTATCCTTTCCAATGCCTGGATGTGCCTGGGAACCATAACCTATTATGCAGAATATTGCAATTAAGTGCAGGAAGCTTAATGTGCATCCCCCTTCTGTGTCCTGTCCCTTTTTTCCACTTTGGCCGCCACGGAGTTATACTATATACTGTCTGCTTATGTTTTTTATATACCATCCTGCACACCCTCCACCCGAATCGCCTGAACTACTGGATGGGACCCTTGCCTGCTGGTGACTTGTTACTGGATTACAAGCTGTTGTCTTGCAGCAGTAAGGTGAGCTGCTTGCGAGCACAGAGGTGTCCCCACTGAAGACTTTGTTTCCCTTTCCTGTGGCTTGTGGACTTGCCTTTTTGGAACTGATGACTCATTGTTTGAGCACTTTGTACTACAAGGTGGTGGGACTGTTCACCATTTATTTATTTTTCTTGAAGTCACTAATAAGTATTTGCTGAGTTACCACATATGTGCTAGTATGATACTAGCCCCTTTGCACTGAGGTTTTTTTTTTTTTTTTTTTTTTCTTTTCTTTTGTGTCAGTATTTACAATATTTTTATGTGCTAGTATGATACTAGCCCTCATGCACATGGACTTTGTTTGATTTATATTTTTATTTATTTTTTTGTACCCACACTGTATTTGTCACTCATTTCATAGCTTTTTATACGCTTTAGACTATTTTGTTTCTTCAGTTTATTCAGATTTAGTGCTCATTAGACTGCACTTTATTACTTTTATATTTTGTATACTTTTTCCATTTTGCCTTTTGGAACTGATGACTGATTGTTTGAGCACTTTGTACTACAAGGCGGTGGGACTGTTCACCATTTAGTTATTTACTTGGAGTCACCATCAATTATTTGCTGAGTTACTACTTATGTGCTAGTATGATACTAGCCCTTTTGCACTGAGATTTTTCTTTTGATAAGTATTTGCTGAGTTACCACATATGTGCTAGTATGGTACTAGCCCTTTTGCACTGAGATTTTTCTTTTCTTCTGTTTCGGTATTCACATGATATTTTTTATGTGCTGGTATGATACTAGCCCTCATGCTCATTATACCTTTATATTTTTTATAATTTTTTCATTTTTCATTCACCTCTCTATACATTTGAGCTAGCCCCTTCCCCTGCCTCCTTCTTCCTTCCCCACTTATCACAGCGCAATCACCACTTACTTTATTTGCATTGGACATAGGCTGCTTAATGGGCACAGGCTGCATTGCACACAGGCTTTATGGTGGGCACAGGCTGCTTTGGACACAGGCTGCATGGTGGGCACAGGCTACATTGGACACAGGCTGCATTGATGGGCACAGGCTTCATTGGCAGACACAGGCTGCATTGATGGACATACAAACAATGGGTTAATTTGGCGCACTCTGGGTGAGGCTATACAAAGAAAAATATGGGAATGGGATCAGTACATAGAACAAGTATTCAAGTCCATGACCTAATGTCCATGTAAGACTGTTAGGAATGCTTATCCCAAGAAGGCTGCCAGCTTACAGACAGAAGAAACTCTGGAACATAAAAACAGGAACAAAGCAGCGCCTTCTAAGTGTAGTGGTTAAGACATTTAATGAATTAACATTGTAATGGGAACACTCACAAACAAGCGATATAAAACAGCATAGAACGCATATAAAACGCATATAAAACGCGCGTTCGGAGCATGCATGCTCCTTCCTCAGGCTCTGCTCTGCCTGCTCAGCCTAAAGAAGGAGCAGTGTAATATGTGTGCCACCGGCACACTATTTGTATGTGCTTTAATGTGAAATTCAATAATCAAAGAATTAACATAGATTATAAATTAAAAATTAAAAAAATAAAAAAAAACCCCTGGTTGCTGCAGTCAAAAAACTATTCCTCCAACTTGTGAAAAAATGTGTAAAATATGTGTATATCTGGTGTTGACTGCGCTACCATCTAAATCAATAATCTACATATACATCAGTGATTTTCATTAACTCTTAATATCTCCACTCAAATCTACCATTCTAAAAAACATATATAAATTGAAATATATAGAGTCCAGTTTAAATTCACTTGTGCTGATAAAAACGTGGGTTCTTGAGGGGGCTCTCCACTGCCGTTGTGCTGTTGTAGTTTCTCCTTAGTGCTTAGAGTGACTTTCAGTGCCAACACCACCACCGCATATAAATTGGCCACTCACCAGATAAAAATACATACAAGCCCTCGGTTTATTAAGGGATAACCAATCCACTTTAAGCTGTCACCAATGCCGTTTAGCATGTCAATCCATCCTCATAGAAAACAAATAGCATTCATAGTGCAATATGCTAAAAACCATTTATTAAAGATCAAGTAAAAGCAAAGGCTATGCAACTCACATGTTGCCGGTGCCCATAAGGCGGCACCAAGCTTATCCAGCAGTTTGAATGGATGGTAAGGGTCGCCGTCTATCTCGTTCGCCGGCGTGCGGAGCAAGCCTCGTCCCCACTCGTCTTCCGGTTTGCAGCTCAGGCCTCGCTTTCGCCTGATGGGAGATGACGTTGTGGCGTCGTGTGTGAATTCCCAGCAGCCTCTACGCATTTCGCAATGATAATTGCGTCATCAGGAAGCTGCACGGTGATTGGGTGTCACTGCCTTTATGTCCTGGTCCCATTACTGTGGGCCAATCGCATGTTTTCCCATCCCGGAAGTTTCTCGCCGCCATTTTAACTATTCCTTTTTGCCCACACCCAAATCCTATATTATTCATTACATAATCTTACTTGTCTGCTTTAGATATCATATTTGGGTTGTTATCTGAGCATTATACCTTACATTTACAATCAGTCTCTTCTCCTCGCAGAGGTCACCCATACAAACGGCTGGAAAAGCTTTAACAATTTTACAATGACTGCTATGTTACATATAAATCCTTTAAAAAATTTATTAAAAACTCCATTAAAAACCCTGAATTTTCATTAAACCCACACAAGCAACAAAAAGTTAAAAAAATACACTTATCTAAAATACTTAAAAAAATGTTATCTAAAAAATATGTATACACATATATGCATATGTGTAAACCGATACACCACACACACATGTATATACACATATATAGGGGGGGCTTCATAATACAAATTATTTCTTTCATTTAAAAATTATATAAATACAGGGAAAAATACATGGTAAATACCATATATAAGCATTTACATTTCCCTCTCTATTTTCTTTCCTTTCCCAATGCCTTCTCTTCATACAAAATTCAAAATTAAATATGGACTGGGTAAAAAAAAAAAAAAAAAATATATATATATATATATATATATATATATATATATATATATATATATATAAATAAAAAAATATAAAATTTAAAAAATAAGTATGAAAAATGTGTGTCTAAAAATCCTCTATATAGCAGTTCACATCCAGCTCCACATTCAACCCCATAGGTTGCATTGTATTTAATGTACATATCCAATAAGTTTCATTCTTGGATACTTCCCTGCGCATATTTACATTTCTCCAGTTGGGTTCTATTTTGTCTATCGCGTAAAACTTTAGGTGTCTGGGGTCTCTCCCATGTATCTCCCTAAAGTGTTTTGACACACTATGGTATTAATACCCTTTTTTGATATACCTGACATGTTCACCAATTCTCACCGAAAGTGCCCTAGTGGTTCTGCCCACGTACTGCAGCCCACAGCTACATTCCAACACATATGTCACGTGGGTGCTGCAGCACGTGATCAACGTATCCACCTTGTATTTTTGTTTAGTTGAGTTAGATTGAAACCCTATTATTTTTCTTTTTGGTGAGTCTGCAGGGCTTACACCTGCCGCATCTGTAAAAACCTTTCTGGTCCAGGAAAGTGGAAATTTTCTTTGGGGGGGTGGGCACATTCTTCACAATCTAGTCCCTTATTCTTTTTGCTCTTCTATAGATGAATGTGGGTTTCGGTGGTAAAATCTTACTTAGTTGTGGGTCGTTACTAATTATGGGCCAGTTTTTCTTAATGATACCCTCCAGTTCCTTATATTGTTTATTAAATCCTGTTATGAATTGTACTCCATCTTTGTAATTATGTTCCCTATTTCTATTTTGTAAAATAGTTTCCCTATCCGTGTTTCCAACTTGTTCTACTAGTTCTTGCCTGTTGTAACCCTTATCCACAAACCTTTCGATCGAAATTTTTAAAAATGACAACAAACTAAGCACTAGAACGCACTTTAAGGAAACCGATCGAAATAGATATATACCAATGAGAAGCTGCCACCACCTCCAGTGGAAGGAGGCCATCCCCAAGGGTCAATTTATTCGAATTAGGCGCAATTGCGACCTAATAGAGGATTTTTTTACACAAACAAACATTTTGATCGAAAGATTTGTGGATAAGGGTTACATGATATATTGCTCAAACATGCCATGGGCATATGTGGAATTACACCCCAAAATACATTCTGCTGCTTCTCCTGAGTACGGGGATACCACATGTGTGGGACTTTTTGGGAGCCTAGCTGCGTACGGGACCCTGAAAACCAAGCACCACCTTCAGGATTTCTAAGGGCGTAAATTTTTGATTTTACTCCTCACTACCTATCACAGTTTCGAAGGCCATAAAATGCCAAGATGGCACAAAACCCCCCAAATGACCCCATTTTGGAAAGTAGACACCCCAAGCTATTTATTGAGAGGCATGTTGAGTATTTTTCTCTCTTCATTTGTTTTTGAAAAAGAAGAAAGGAAAGAAAAATGTATTTTTTTTTTCTTTTTTCAAATTTCAAAACTTTGTGACAAAAAGCGAGGTCTGCAAAATACTCACCATACCTCTCAGCAAATAGCTTGGGGTGTCTACTTTCCAAAATGGGGTCATTTGGGGGGGTTTGTGCCACCTGGGCATTCCATGGCCTCCGAAACTGTGATAGGCAGTGAGGAGTGAAATCAAAAATTTACGCCCTTAGAAAGCCTGAAGGCGGTGCTTGGTTTTCGGGGTCCTGTATGCGGCTAGGCTCCCAAAAAGTCTCACACATGTGGTATCCCCGTACTCAGGAGAAGCAACAGAATGTATTTTGGGGTGTAACTTCACATATTCCCATGGCATGTTTGAGAAATATATCATTTAGTGACAACTTTGTGCAAAAAAAAAAAAATTGTCTTTTTCCCGCAACTTGTGTCACAATATAAAATATTCCATGGACTCGACATGCCTCTCAGCAAATAGCTTGGGGTGTCTACTTTCCAAAATGGGGTCATTTGGGGGGTTTTGAACTGTCCTGGCATTTTATGCACAACATTTAGAAGCTTATGTCACACATCACCCACTCTTCTAACCACTTGAAGACAAAGCCCTTTCTGACACTTCTTGTTTACATGAAAAAATATTTTTTTTTGCAAGAAAATTACTTTGAACCCCCAAACATTATATATATTTTTTTAAAGCAAAAGCCCTACAGATTAAAATGGTGGGTGTTTCATTTTTTTTTTTCAAACAGTATTTGAGCAGCGATTTTTCAGATGCATTTTTTGGGGAAAAAACACACTTTTTTTTTAATTTTAATGCACTAAAACACACTATATTGCCCACATGTTTGATGGAATAAAAAAGATGATCTTAGGCCGAGTACATTGATACCAAACATGACATGCTTTAAAATTGTGCACAAACGTGCAGTGGCGACAAACTACGTACATTTTTAAAAGCCTTTAAAAGCTTTTACAGGTTACCACTTTAGATTTACAGAGGAGGTCTACTGCTAAAATTATTGCCCTCGATCTGACCTTTGTGGTGATACCTCAAATGCATGGTGCAATTGCTGTTTACATTTGACGCCAGAACGCCGCTTGCGTTCGCCTTTGTGTGAGAGCAGGGGGGAGAGGGGGTGCTTTTTTTTTATTATTTATTTATTTTTTGCTTTTTTATCTTATTTTTAAACTGTTCCTTTCATTTTTTTATCATTTTTATTGTTATGTCAGTTAATGTAAATATCCCCTATGATAGCAATAGGTAGTGACAGGTACTCTTTTTTGAAAAAAATGGGGTTTATTAGACCCTAGATCTCTCCTCTGCTTGTAAAAGCAGTCTAGAGGCTAATTAGCTGCTAGGATTGCTTTTACATAAAAGCCGACTGCTGGCTGAAAATAATGATACCAAGATGATACCTAAACCTGCAGGCATCATTCTGGTATAACCACTCAAAATCCAGCAACATACCAGTACGTTGCTGGTCCTTGTTGGGCATATATTGTAATCTTTTTTTTCATGCAGCCTGTGGGCTGAACGAGCACATAAGGGTGACACCAAGTCCCACACAATCTTGCCAGCGCTTCCTATGTAGTCAGGGCAGTTTGTCGGCTCTACGTGACTATCTTTGCCCTCGTAAACCATAAAACTACATGTATAGCCTGTGGCCCTGTCACAGAGCTTATACATCTTGACCCGGTATCTGGCACGCTTGCTGGGAAGGTACTGTTTGAATGACAAGCGGCCAGAAAATGTAATCAGGGACTCATCAACGCAGACAACTTGATGGGGAGTAAACAAGTCTGCAAAACGATGGTTGAAGTGGTTTACGAGGGGCCGAATTTTGTAGAGCCGATCGTATCCAGGGTCTCCACGAGGACGACAGAGTTCATTGTCATGAACCGCAAGATCTGCTCGTATCGTGCCCTGGCCATGGAGGCAGAGAACAAGGGCATATGGTAAATTGGGTCAGTGGACCAATATGACCGCAACTCACTCTTTTTATTTATGCCCATGTTGAGGGAAAGGCCCAGAAAGAGCTTAAATTCGGAGACCGTAATTGGTCTCCAATCTCTGGCAAGGGAGGACTGGGGAATAGTGGCGATGTGTTGACCAGCAAATAAATTGCTTTGGTCCACAATAGATCTATAGAGATCTTCAGTGGAAAACAGTGAATAAAAATCAAGTCACGTAAAATCAACTGTTTCCACCTGAATGCCGGGTTGGCCAGTGAATGGGGGAAGTACGGGTGCTGCAGAAGTGGTGGGTTCCCAGTTAGGATTGGCAAATGCAGCAGGAAGGGCACTATGGGCACGACGGGCCTGTGTTCGTCTTCTTCTTGGTGGCAGTGGGACACTACTTGTGCTTGCCACCTCACCAGCTTGAAATGCACTTATGGGACTCGCCTCGTCACCAAGTGTTACTACAGTGCTGGATGTACGACCAGGGTGTACTAGGCCGCTGTGCTTGCCAGTTTACCAGAAGGAATAGCGGCGCTAGTACTTCTCTGCTCCATACGAGGGACCTGCGATTCTTGCATATCAATGACAGAAGAAGAAGTTCGGGGTCTGGTATGCCTGACCTTGGCAGGGACCACAACTCCATCGTCAGAGCTATCTGTCATGGAGCTGCTGTCGTCTACAGGATCGTATTCTGAGCCTGAATCTGACAGATGAGTGACTTCCTCTTCACTATCTGTCATGCTCAGAAACGTGTAGGCCTCTTCACTACTGTACCTTCGATTTGCCATTTTGGGCTCTAAATTTAGGGGTACACTAGTGAGACTCACAGGCAAAAAAGCTCCTGACTGTTAGTGACTGTATCAAAACGCTACCAACAAAAACTGTTAGCGATCGCAGGGATCAGGCCTGACTCTGCAAATGCTGCAGTTATGTATTTAGTGTTTTGTAAGTACCAGTGATCGATCGATACTGCACTTGGGTGGGCTGGGCCGGGGCGGAGGAGCAACTAGGGGGCAATCAGGGGGTTAAAACCTTTATTAGGTAGTATATGGAGGTCCCTGACGCTATAAAACGCTGATGGTGAACCTAAATACTTACCTCCCTAACTAGCGTCACCTGTGACACTAATACAGCGATCAGAAAAATGATTGCTTAGTGACACTGGTGATGGGGGGTGATCAAGGGGTTAAACCTTTATTAGGGGGGTTAGTGGGGTACCCTAGACCTAAAGGGGCCTAACACTAACTACCCTACCACTTATAACTGTCACAAATGACACCAATGCAATAATCAGTAAAAAAAAAAAAAAAAACTGCTATTGGTGTCACTGTGACAGGGGGTGCAGAGGGATGATCGTGGGGTGAAAAGTGTGCCTGCCTGTTCTACTGTAATGTGTAGTGTTGGTGCACTTACTTGGATGTCTTCTCTCCTCGGAAGCCGGAACGAAAAGGCTTCACGAGGAGCGATGACATCACTTCCTCTGCCACTGTTTACATTACAGCAGCAAAGGAAGTTTCTCATTCACTGGGAGTGATCGCGAGGGGGAGGCCTCCCCCTCAGCATGAATCGCTCTTTTAACGAAGCCGACCACCTCGGGCACCGGGGAGGCATAATGCGCCCTCCGCCCGCGGGAGGCAAATCACATATTATATACGTGATTTTGCCTGCCCGTGCCATTCTGCCGCAGTATATCTGCGTTAGGCGGTCGGAAAGTGGTTAAGGGGAACCCTGCGCCAAAATTTAAAAAAATGGCGTAGGGGTCCCCCCAAAATCTATACCATACCCTTATCCAAGCATGCAACTTAATAGGAGGGGGGAAAGAGCACCCCCCTCCTGAACCGTACCAAGCCACATGCCCTCGACATGGGTAGCCCCCCAAAGCACCTTGTCCCCATGTTGATGGGGACAAGGGCCTCATCCCCACAACCCTTTGCCCGGTCTGCGGGCAAGGGGAACCCCAGATCCCGACCTCAGCCCTGTGTGAATTGGTAACGGGGTCCACTGGGTTTTTTTCACAAAAAAAGTGTCAAAATGGTAAAGGATCAAACACAGCTTGGGACAAGTCCTTTATTACCGCTTGCCAAATGCCTCACGCAGATAATATAAGGCGGCAGAAGGGCTCGTACAGGCAGACTCACGTACCAGTACGTTCCCCTTTAAGAGGCGGCCAGTGGGCGTGCCCGAGGCAAGCTCTGTGTGTCGGGTCGCGGGTCCAGTGGACTCGATCGCCCTGGGGATACCTGCAATCGCCTCACGGGGAGGAAGAACGGGGAGATGCTAATGTAAACAAGCATCTACCCGTTCTGCTTAGTGATACGTGTCACTGATCTCTGCTCCCTGTCATCGGAGCAGAGATCAGTGATGTGTCACACACAGCCATGTCCCTCACAGTTAGAAACACACCCCTAGGACACACTTAACCCCTACACTGCCACCTAGTGGTTAACCCCTTAACTGCCAGTGTCATTTACACAGGAATCAGTGCATTTGTATAGCACTGATTGCTGTATAAATGACAATGGTCCCAAAAATGTGTCAAAAATGACCGATGTGTCCGCCATAATGTCGCAGTCATGATAAAAATCGTTGATCGCCGCCATAAAAAAATTAATAAAAATGCCAAAAAAACTATCCCCTAATTTGTAAACGCTATAACTTTTGCGCAAACCAATCACTAATCGGTTATTGCGATTTTTTTTTTACCAAAAATATGTAGAACAATACGTATCGACCTAAACTGAGGAAAAAATGTTTTTTTATATATTTTTGGGGGATATTTATTAAAGCAAAAAGTAAAAAATAATGCGTTTTTTTCAAAATTGTCGCTCTTTTTTTGTTTATAGCGCAAAAAATAAAAAACCAGAGGTGATCAAATACCACCAAAAGAAAGCTCTATTTGTGGGAAAAAAAGGACTTTAATTTTGTTTGGGAGCCACGTCGCACGACCGCGCAATTGTCAGTTAAAGCGACACAGTGCTGAATAGCAAAAAAATGCTCTGGTCAGGAAGGGGTTAAATTCTTCCGGGGCTGAAGTGGTTTAAAAATAAAAAAATAAAAATGTCCCACGGTGTAAGTTCACGCCGCCCGACGGACCGAAAAAATAAGAAAATAAAAAGCTGCATCGGATCCGCCTCCATGGGAGGCTCCCACTGAGTGATGCATCTTCGCTGTGACAGCCCTTATATAACTAAGGGCAGGGCCACCCGGTGACGTAACTGGGTGACCCCGGCCCCCTATGACGCCACAGGGAAGCCCCATGGCATCAGAGGGGGCTTCCCTGTGGCGCCGCCCTCAGTTATATAAGAGCTGTCACAACGAAGATTCGTCAGACGGCGGGAGCCTCCCATGGAGGCGGATCGGTTGCTGCTTTTTTTTTTCCGGTGTCTTGCCGAGAAAGTTCTCTCGGCGGATAAGTTCCCCCCCTGTACTGCGCAGGCGCAGCGCCTGTGCAGTACGAACTCCTGTCAGCCGCTGGAGATAGCCGAAGCTCAAACGCTTCAATCAGCTGTACACGGCGCCTGCGCTCCTGGTCCAGGTTCCTTCCCCACCATCCAAGTGGACCTAGAGGGGGAATCTAAAAGAGCCAAGCGAAGCGAGGCCGTGCCCGAAGCGTGGTGAGCGAAACAAGCCCGCGAGGGGCCCTCTTACAGGCTCCGTGTACAGCTGATTTTCAGCTGTTCTGCTTCGGCTATTTCCGCCGGATCCTACTGCGCAGGCGCAGTAGAGGGGGGAACTTATCCGCCGAGCGGAACTTTCTCGGCAGAACACCGGTCCGTTGGGCAGAGTGAACTTACACTGTGGGACATTTTTATTTTTTAATAAAGGACTTGTCTCAAGCTGTCTTTTTACCATTTGACACTTTTTTTGTGAAATTATATTTTATTTATACATTTGTACCCCCTTACCAATTCACACGGGGGGGGGGGCGAGATCTGGGTGTCCCCTTGTTAAAGGGGGCTTCCAGATTCTGATAAGCCACCTGCCTGTAGACCCCCACAACCACCGGGCAAGGGTTGTGGGGATGAGGCCCTTGTCCCCATCAACATGGGGACAAGGTCTTTTGGGGGGTCACCCCAAAGCACCCTACCCATGTTGAAGGCATGTGGCCTGGTACGGTTCAGGAGGGGGGTGCTCTCCCATCCCCCCTCTTTCCCTGGGGCCTGCAAGGTTGCATGCTCGGATAAGGGTCTGCTATTGATTTTGGGGGTACCCTACGCCATTTTTTTTTAAATTGGCGCAGGGTTCCCCTTCATTTCCATATCAGACCTGAAGGGCCTGGTATGGATTTTAGGGGGACCCCCACGCAATTTTTTTAAAATTTTGGCTCGGGGTTCCCCTTAATATTCATACCAGACCCAAAGGGCCTGGTAATTAACTGGGGGGATCCTATGCTCTTTTTTTCAATGAGTTTTATCTATATTGTTGAGAACCAGCAATTCATTACCCCCACGATCAGTTTTAAATGACAATTTTTCCTTTAAAAATGTCATTTTGCTGTGGTGTTGTTCTAAACATGGGAAAAATGTACCACTTTACAGGCATATTATAGACACCCCCCAGGCATGATATTTAAAGGAATATTATACTTTTATTGTTTAACTTTAAGCATTATTAAAATCACTGCTCCCGAAAAAACAGCCCTTATTAAAACATTTTTTTGCATTGATACATGTCCCCTGGGGCAGGACCCGGGTCCCCAAACACTTTTTATGACAATAACTTGCATATAAGCCTTTTAAAATTAGCACTTTTGATTTTTCATGTTCGTGTCCCGTAGACTTTAATGGTGTTTGTGTGTTCTGCCAAAGTTTTTGCATGTTCGCATGTTCTGCTGCGCACTGAACAGGAGGGTGTTCAGCTCATCCCCAGCTCTGACATATACCGCAGTGCTATACAGAGAACACCAAGCCAGTTACAACATTCTATAGATGTGTGCACACAGAGAACATCTACAGTAAATCTAAATCAAATCCTTCCTTGGAGATATGGCACACCCAAGGGTCATTTTTGGGAGGAGATACAGGCGGGCCATATGAGGCTTATGAAATACTCACATTTTCTTCCTCACCATTAATGACCACCAAATGAGCATTCTTCGTCTTGCAGTCTTTTTTCGCACTCTCCCATGACTGCCCACGCTGGGAAAAATAGTAGCAGCTGAGGCCATAGTGTCTCCAGCCAACCTCACACAATGGATCAATGGAGCCTGAAGAAAAATAAAAGACAACGGTGTAGTGATTTGATAATTACACTGAAAGCCACACATACCCCCACCTAGAATGAATAATTGTTTGCAGAGACTCAGAAACCAGATAAGCCTTGTGTGCCATTTGGAGACAGCTTTACCAACTTACACCAACTGCTCCCAAAAACTTGTTGTCATGGACCTCCGTACTCGAAGTGAGTCTGTCCGCCGTCTATGCTACCTTTGTCTGGTACCAACATGTTTCAAGGTCCCTTAGCCCACCCAGTCACTTGTTGGGACAGCAGTGTAGGGTGGAAAACTTCAGACTCTTTATTCAAACACATGTACAGAGAGGTAATACTCAGGGGGTAATCCCCCTTCTTTGCATAATGACACAGGGAGGGGTAAACTTTACCTCCTCCAGTAGCACGACACACAGGTATTCAAACATTTCAAGAGTAGACAATCTTTGGGAGGGGCTGCTGGAGAAACCCCCCCACCTCTCTCCCAGCTAATCCACATACACATATACATCCCATAATAGGTTGCTCCCAAGGCAGATAGAAACAATATAACAATGGGATACAGCCACACCTCAAACGATGTAGCAGTCTGAAAGGTGAAATTATTTATCTTCATATTTTAGGGGATATTGTTCAGAAATATTACTGTCCCAAGGGAAAGAGCCTCTTCATTCTTTCAACACAAACCACACATATAGAACCCAGGACAATAGGGGTAAATGTAAATTCTGAGTCCAGTGTGGTTGTACGGTGAGTTAGGTCGGTTGGGCAGACTTGACTGGGGTTCTCTGTGAAACTGTGCCCCTTATAACACAGGGTGACTTACAGTACACATAGGTGGGGCAGGAGGAGCTGGACAAGGATTTTCCATAACTCTCCCCTCTGGTCCTTTCCTCTTCCCTCTGGTCCTTTCCCCTGGAGTCCTTTCAGCCGTTAGAGAGAAGACAGGGTGGGTGGGCTCACTTTGTCATGCTGTTGGGGATCTGGGCCATCTGCCCAGCATCTGTGGGGTATACAGGTGAAAACTGAAGTCCCATCCACCTTTACTATATGAAAATCCCCCAGTGCTTGCAGAGCAAGGCTGTCAGGAGACTGGAAGCATCTCCGCTTGCCGGGCTCCGGGGCCCATGCGCGGTGGACTGGCCCTTCGCCGCACACCCGTCCACAGCCTGATGGTGCGGCGCGTGCGGGTGCACGGTAGTCCCCGTGTGCGCGCCGTCGCCTGTGCGGGTGCCCGGTAGCGCGTCACGCTGATGCGCTCGCTGGGGGGGACTATTTCTGACGGCTCCAGCACCCAGTCAGGTTGCTGGTTCGTCGTCAGCTCTTCCTGATCCCTGTACCTAGTTGTTCCTATGAGACCTGTCTGCTGCTCTGTGTACCGAACCCCTGGCTTGTTTAACTCTGATACCGCTGATTGCCTGATACCCTGACCTCTGCCTGCCATACGGACTTGCCTCTGCCTGATTGCCTGATACCCTGACCTCTGCCTGCCATACGGACTTGCCTCTGCCTGATTGCCTGATACCCTGACCTCTGCCTGCCATATGGACTTGCCTCTGCCTGATTGCCTGATACCCTGACCTCTGTCTGCCATACGGACTTGCCTCTGCCTGATTGCCTGATACCCTGACCTCTGCCTGCCATACAGACTTGCCTCTGCCTGATTGCCTGATACCCTGACCCCTGCCTGCCATATGGACTTGCCTTTGCCTGATTGCCTGGTACCCACCTGACCTCTGCCTGCTATACGGATCTTCCACTGCCTGATACCCGGTTCTAACCTTTTGCCTGCTACACGGACTCTAGTGCATCAGTTGCCCATCTACGGATTTCCTGCATACCGGAAGCCCGTGCCTCCGAGTGCCCCCAGCTCCCTGTATCAACTTCGGGGGGTCTGGGTGCACATGGTCGTAAGGGCGAGCCGCTCTCGGTATCTTGGCCTCGGTAAGTATTAGTCGTGACAGTACGAACCAGCCAGATGTCCAAGGCCGACAGAGCGCGCTCTCCTCTGGAGATCCAGTGTCAACAGGTATCCACTCTCGCTGACTCAGTACAAAAGTTACAGGAGGGCTATACCCAAATTGATAACCGCCTTCAGCAAATCACAGGGTCACTGCCCTCTGCAGCCGCAGCTCCTGCACCCAGCAGTGGGGGCTCGCTCCCTCAGGCCTCCGCTAATCCCACCGTTGTCATGGCGCTCCCAGAACCCAGGGTCCCCACACCGGAACGGTTCTCAGGGGACCGTAAGAAGTTCAGGGCCTTCAAGAACGCATGCTCCCTCTACTTCGCCCTCCAGCCTAGAACATTCTCTTCAGAAATCGTTAAAGTGGGATTTGCAATTTCTTTATTGTCCGAGGAACCTCAAGCCTGGGCCCACGGCCTGATGGAACAGAGCAGTCCAGTTCTGAATACTATTGATGCCTTCTTTGAGAGTATGTCCCAGCTCTATGACGACCCGCAGCGTGTGGCTACAGCTGAGGCCATCCTGCACCACCTGTTTCAAGGAAGAAGACCTATTGAGGACTACACGGTGGAATTTCGTAAATGGGCGGCCGATACAAATTGGAACAAGCCGGCCCTACGCTATCAGTACCGCCAAGGCTTGTCCGAGTTACTCAAGGACGAATTAGCTAGGATGGAAACCCCTGCTTCCTTGGAAGAATTAATCCAAGCAGCCACGAAATTGGATAGGCGACTGCGGGAGCGACGCTCGGAGCGCTTCCAAGGCCCGCGCCCCACCTGGGCGCTACCAAGACCCCACTCATTTCAGACCCCGACCTCAACTACGGCCGCTGCTACACCAGTTCCTGAGGTTGAACCTATGCAGCTTGGCCTGGTCTGGGGCCCACTAACCTCTGAAGAGAAGCAATGCAGATGGCAGTCCAACCTGTGCCTCTACTGCGGAGGAGCCGGACACTTCCTGCGCAACTGTCCAATCAGGCCTAGTAAGTTCCCTCAGCCAAATGTGTTGAACTGTCCAAACAACAGTATCCCAAAGACTTACGTGATGTTGTTTGTTTCCCTACAGCTTCCAGAAGGGGAGACCCGCTTGCAGGCCATCATTGATTCCGGAGCATGCAGTTGCTTCATAGATACCACCTTGGCTCACAGTCTGAATATCCCTCTGCAAACCAAAACTCAAGGTTTACGGGTACATCTGGCCAACAGGTCTCTTCCTCGCTCAGGACCCATCACCCAGGAAACCCAGCCTATCCCGGTAACCACCGATTCCGGCCACCGGGAGTTTCTACGGCTCAACCTTATTTATTCACCCATCTTCCCTGTTATACTGGGCTTGCCCTGGTTACAGGTTCATGACCCACAGATTAAATGGAGCACCAAGGTGGTATCTTTCTCCTCTCAGTATTGTTCTCGACATTGCCTTCCCAGGGCTCCTAAGGTCTGTGCTACGATTGCTGCTCCATCAGGCAACCTCCAACATGTCCCCTCCGAGTACCTTGAGTTCCATGAGGTCTTCAGTAAACAAATGGCTGACCGCCTACCACCTCATCGGTCTTACGACTGTCCGATCGATCTCCTGCCCGGGTCTGAGATCCCGTTCGGCCGTATATTCCCTCTCTCGGAAACTGAGCTAGAAGCTCTTAAACAATATATCGATGAAAATCTCAAAAAAGGCTTCATCCGTCCCTCGTCCTCACCTGCTGGAGCCGGTATCTTTTTCGTTGGGAAGAAGGATGGTACTTTGAGACCGTGTGTAGATTATCGGCAGCTCAACAACATCACTATTAAAAACCGGTATCCACTACCACTCATTCCCGAGCTCTTTCAACGGTTCCGATCAGCCAAAGTGTTCTCTAAACTCGACCTCCGGGGGGGCCTACAATCTCGTCAGGATCAGGGCTGGGGACGAGTGGAAGACGGCTTTTAGGTCCAGGTTCGGGCATTTCGAGTACCTAGTGATGCCATTCGGACTCTGTAATGCCCCGGCCACCTTTCAACACCTGGTGAATGATATATTCAGAGAATACCTGGATGATTTCCTTGTTGTATACCTGGATGATATTCTTATATTTTCTTCCACTCTGGAGATGCACAAGGGACACGTAAAAAAGGTCCTTACCATACTCTGACAACATAAGCTATACCTGAAAGCTGAAAAATGTGAGTTCGAAAAATCAACCATACAATTTCTTGGGTTCATCCTTTCAACCAATGGGGTCGCAATGGACCCACAGAAGATTCAGGCAATTCAGGAGTGGCCGGCCCCATCTGACAAAAAAGGGGTACAGCGGTTTATAGGGTTCGCCAACTTTTATCGAAAATTTATTGTTGGTTTCTCTGCTATGGTGGCACCTATCACCCAACTAACCCGTCAGCACAGTTCTTTTCAGTGGTCCCCAGCCGCTCAAGAAGCTTTTCTGAAGTTGAAGAAGTTGTTCAGTTCTGCCCCGATTCTTCGTCACCCTGACCCGACTCAACCATTCGTGCTGGAGGTAGACGCATCAGAAGTCGCTACTGGAGCAATTCTCTCCCAGAGACAAGGACCTAAAGCCATTCTACATCCTGTAGCCTTCGCTTCCAGGAAACTCAGTCCACCGGAACTCAATTACGATGTGGGTGACAGGGAGCTGCTGGCCATAAAATTTGCCTTGGAGGAATGGAGGTATTTGCTGGAGGGTGCAGTACACCCGGTCATGATCTTTACGGATCACAAGAATCTAGAATACCTTCGAACAGCAAGATGACTAAAACCCCGACAAGCCCGTTGGGCCCTCTTCTTTTCCCGTTTCAACTTCCATATATCCTACAGACCTGGGGCAAAGAACGGAAAGGCAGACGCACTCTCTAGGATGTTCTCCGCAGATTCCCAAACATCAGCACCGAGCACTATCCTCTCTCCACAAAACTTTCTTGGATTAACTCAGGCGGACCTAATGTCATCCATCAGATCCTCATCTAGCTCGTGTACTGAACCAGAAGTACACTCCCTAAAGAAATATGAGGATCTTTTTTGGATTCGAGGGAAAATTTTTGTACCACAAGAGACACGGCCTTTAACCCTCAAAATGTGTCATGACCATAAGATGGCAGGACACTTCGGAATAAAGAAGACGTCTGAGCTGCTCTCTCGCTCCTTCTGGTGGCCTGGATGGAGACGGGACTGTAAGGAGTACGTGGCATCCTGCCCTTTGTGCCAATGGAACAAGGGTCAAAACGCTAAGTCCTGGGGCTTGCTCAAACCTTTGCCCATCCCAGAACGGCCATGGGCCGATGTGTCCATGGATTTTATTGTCGATTTACCTACCTCAGAAAATTTCTCCACCATTTTTGTCGTTATCGACCGTCTCTCCAAGATGGCCCATTTTTTACCGATGAGGAGCACTCCTTCTGCCGCAGACACAGCCAACATCTTTTTGAAAGAGATCGTCAGGCTCCATGGTGTACCAAAAAGTATTGTGTCGGATAGGGGCGTGCAATTTACGTCCAAATTCTGGAGGGAACTCTGCAAGACCCTTGGCATCAAAGTCTGTCTCTCTTCAGCTTATCACCCTCAGAGCAACGGCCAAACGGAGAGGACAAATCAAACGTTGGAGCAGTACCTCCGTTGCTTCTGCTCCGGTTCCCAGGACGATTGGGCAAGTCTTCTCCCATATGCTGAATTAACAGTTCCTGCAGTCCAGGACAGGATAACCTCGTTGCAATCCAACTTTCAGGAAATTCAAGACATGTTGCACAAAGCGCAAGAAGATTACAAGAAACAGTACGATCGGGGCAGGAAGGTGAACCCAAAATTTGACTTAGGAGAGGAGGTCTGGTTATCCACCATTAACCTTAAGTTGCCTTTGCCATCTCGAAAACTTGGACCCAAGTTCATTGGTCCTTTCCAAGTCAAGAGAATCATTAATCCTGTGGCTGTCGAGCTAGCACTACCCAAGACAGACCGGATTCACCCTGTCTTCCACGTATCATTGTTGAAGCCTGTCGTGCCTAGCCCTTTTCCGGGAAGAGGAGAGCCTCCTCCTCCGCCAATCAGGGTAGAGGGTGAGAATGAGTTCGAGGTGGAGTCCATCCTGAACTGCAGAAAGAAGGGCAGGCAGCTACAGTACCTGATCCAGTGGAAGGGTTACCCACCTGAAGTCAACTCTTGGGAACCCGCTAGAAACCTGCATGCTCCACGGCTGATCCAAGCCTTCCACCAAGATCACCCAGAATTGATGGCTAGCCTGGGCGTCCATTGTCTGCCCTTAGGAGGGGGGCACTGTCAGGAGACTGGAAGCGTCTCCGCTCGCCGGGCTCCGGGGCGCATGCGCGGTGGACTGGCGCTTCGCCGCACACCCATCCGCGGCCTGATGGTGTTGCGCGTGCGGGTGCACGGCGGTCCCCGTGTGCGCGCCGTAGCCCGTGCGGGTGCCCGGTAGCGCGTCACGCTGATGCGCTCGCCGGGGGGGACTATTTCTGATGGCTCCAGCACCCAGTCGGGTTGCTGGTTCGTCGTCAGCTCTTCCTGATCCCTGTACCTAGTTGTTCCTATGAGACCTGTCTGCTGCTCTGTGTACCGAACCCCTGGCTTGTTTAACTCTGATACCGCTGATTGCCTGATACCCTGACCTCTGCCTGCCATACGGACTTGCCTCTGCCTTATTGCCTGATACCCTGACCTCTGCCTGCCATAAGGACTTGCCTCTGCCTGATTGCCTGATACCCTGACCTCTGCCTGCCATACGGACTTGCCTCTGCCTGATTGCCTGATACCCTGACCTCTGCCTGCCATACGGACTTGCCTCTGCCTAATTGCCTGATACCCTGACCCCTGCCTGCCATACGGACTTGCCTTCGCCTGATTGCCTGGTATCCACCTGACCTCTGCCTGCTATATGGATCTTCCACTGCCTGATACCCGGTTCTGACCTTTTGCCTGCTACACGGACTCCAGTGCATCAGTTGCCCATCTACAGATTTCCTGCATACCGGAAGCCCGTGCCTCCGCGTGCCCCCAGCTCCCTGTATCAACTTTGGGGGGTCTGGGTGCACGTGCCGCTCTCGGCATCTTGGCCTCGGTAAGTATTAGTCGTGACAAAGGCAGACATCCTCTTGTCCCAATGCCGAACCTTTTTCTGGGGTTGGGTCAGTGGAAAACGAAGTTCCATCCACGACCACAGGAATTCCATCTTCTGTTAGTTGAGAGCAGAGGCCAGTGGCACTTTGCACTGTTGCAAGCTCTTCTGCTGGGTTGCTGTCAGTGGAGACCACATTCCCATCCACAATATCATCTCAAGCTGCAGTTGTGAGGTGCCACTTGCATTCTTTCCCTGGAGGTCCTGCAGAGTTGATTGTTGTGGGCAGAGGTCAATAGCGCCATGCTCTGAAGCCAGCTCTTTTGCTGAAGGCTCACTGGGTTGTTCCTCCTCGGCAGAAAAGTCTATTAATCCCCAGTCTCTAGAACTGGTGTCTGGGGCTAGAGGTTCACCATCTCCTGTCCGTAGAATGAAGAAGATGTTACTGGTGATGGGCAGAGCTCAGTGATGTTATGCCCTGATGCCAGCTCTTCTGCTGGGTTGCTGTCAGTGGAGACCACATTCCCATCCACTTACACCCCCTCAAGTTGCAGTTGTGAGGTGCCGATTGCATCCTCTCCCTGGAGCTCCTGTGGAGTTGGTTGTTGTGGGCAGAGGTCAATAGCGCCATGCTCTGAAGCCAGCTCTTCTGCTGAAGGCTTGTTGGTTTATTCCTCCTCAGCAGAAAAGTCTATTAAATCCCAAGTCTCTGGAACTGGTGTCTGGGGAAAAAGGTTCACCATCTCCTGTCCGTAGAACTAAAAAGATGTTACTGGCACTGGGCAGAGGATAACAGAGTTCTGTCCTGTTAGCACTTCAGTTTGAATTTCAGTGAATGTTACATCCATCAATGAATAGTTGATTAAATCCTTTCTGTGATCTGTGGCTGGGTAATGAGGATGGCTTCCTCTCCTCCCTGATCCTTGAACTGCAAATAAGAAGATGAGCCGGCTGATCCATCTTCCGTACACTTATCTGGCTGCTGGACAAACATATTCCTCCATCCAAGCTTGATGCATCTGCCATAAGAGCTCCACTTCCATAGGTGGAGGTGAGCAAAGCACACTGTTACTCTGTCCCATTACCCACACTTTAGCCATGATTTCAGGACAGTCAGCCGGCACTTATGGATAGTCCCAGGCAAAGGGTGCCCAGACCTGCTGCTGAGCAGAGTCTAGCAGCTGTCTGTAGGCGATCTCCAGCTCCCATTCCTGAATGGCTAGAAACTCCAAATTTTCCTGCACCCAGTGCACTTCCAAGACATTCAGCCTTTGGTCTCTGTACTCCAAGATTTCCTCCAAACGCTACTCCAGATCACTCCCAAAGACAGGGTCTATGATCAGCCTCCAGTACAACAGTCCCAGGCCACCATAGTCAAAGCCTTCCATCGGGCTGTCATCCTCTGTCAACGGGCACACTTGGGCTACATACCAGTGGAGGGCTCTGTAGCTCTCGTCCAACCAAATCTCTGCCCAGATAAGCCTGCTTAGCTCAGCTGTCTATGCCTTGTTTGGTTGTCTCCCCAATAACAGCACTCGCACTTTACACTGCGACCAGTACCTCACATGGACGGAGGGGAGAATATTTCCCTGGTGGCACTGCTCGTTAGCTAACAATTTTTTTCCAGAGTTGTAGGCGCACAGAATCATACCTTCCCAGTAGGACCCACATTAACACTGGTCCCATGTGCTGTATCCACATCTTTCGCAACTACCTTCTGAATTCCTCTTCCATGGCAGCTGGTATCTGTAACTCTCCTCTCCTGCTATCTGGACCTTGGATCCTGGTGGTGGTTTGGCCGCGTTCACAGCTTGTAAGCACAATCCCACTGCTGCCACCAAATGTCACGGACCCTTGTACTCAAGAGGAGTCTGCATACAAGTTTCCTTTGTCCTGTACCAGCCCGATCCAAGGTCCGTTAGCCTACCCAGTCACTTGTCGAAGCATCAGTGTAGGGTGGAAAACATCAGACTGTTTATTCAAACACAGGTATAGAGAGATATACACTCAGGGACAATCCCCCTTTGCATAATGACACAGGGTGGGGTAAACTACCTCTTCCAGTAACATGAGACAGGTATTCAAACATTTCAACAGTAGACCATCTTTGGGAGGGGCTGCTGGAGAAACCCCCTTCCCTTTTTCAGCTAATTCACATACACATATACATCCCATAATAGGTTGCTCCCAAGGCACACAAAAACAATAGAACAATGGGATACAGCCACACCTTAAACAATCTAGCAGTCTGAAAGGTGAAATTATTTATCTTCATATTTTCTTGAGGGATATTGTTCAGAAATATTAATGTCCCAAGTGAAAGAGCCTCTTCATTCTTTCAGCACAAACCACACATATAAGACCCTGGATAACAGGGGTAAAAGGAAATTCTGAGTCCGGTGTGGTTGTACGGTGAGTCGGGTTAGGCAGACCCGACTGGGGTTCTCATCACAACATGCACCAAACACTTCCAGCAACCCATAAGCACCCCATCTATTCAAACTCTTCAGACAACCCATTCACACCCACTTCCACCAAACATTCCCAAAAATTCTTTTGTATCCTTTCAGCCAACATTCACATCATACCATCAACACCCTTTTCACCCAACACTCTCGAAAACCCATCATCACCCAACACCAACGCTTCCAATAAGCCATCAGCACCTCATCTTTTCAACACTTCAAACAACCTATCCATATCTCTTCCACCAAACATTCTTAAAAACACTTTGGTAGCCTCCGACCCAACATTTTTTTATAATACCATCAATACCCTATTTATCAAAAACCCTCAGCAACCAATCAGCACTCTGCATACCCAACACTTCCAAAAACCCATCAGCACCCCATTTATTCAACACTTCAAACAACCGATCCATATTCCTTCCACCAAACATTTACAAAAGCCATTAAGGACCCTTGCATCCAACATTACCGTCATACCATCAACACCCTATTCACCCAACATCCTCAACAACCAATCAGCTCTCTGTACACCCAACACTTCCAGCAATTACCCCTCACAAACTATCACAGAAAATGAATAATAAGCCAGTCTAAAGAGAAATATGTCAGTGACTAGAGGAATGATATAAACTCCCAAAGAGTAACCTATTACCCTTTACTTAATAGAGTCACTACAGACTGGCCCTGTGCCTGGAAATGTTACCAAACTCCAAAAGACACATCTGAAGGCTGTACATACTCTGCACCCATATCAGGGGCCCCCAGTGGTTATAACTAATTGTAGAACAAGAACCAATCAGAGCTCAGAATGTTCTGGGAAATGAAAGTTTGGTGAGTAAATTTTCTGATTCCTGAAATTAAATACCGTATATACTCGAGTATAAGTCGTTCCGAGTATAAGTCGAGGCCCTAATTTACTACAAAAAAATGGGAAAAACTTATTGACCCGAGTATAAGACGAGGGTGAGAAATGCACAGCTACTGTAAGTGGAAAAGAGGGTCAACAATGCCCATTTGCAGCATCACTGTGCCCATTTGCAGCCATAGGTCCCCTGAACTTCAAACTCGGTAGTTAAGGGTTCCTAGATGCCCCCTAGCTGCAGCCAAAATTTGGGGTCTCTGAACCCAAAGGGTCCTGAAATGACATTGCTGCAGATGGATACAGTTGACCAAATTTGGGGCCCTGTATCTCGGGGCCACTTAGTGCTAGGAACCCCAAATTTGGTGTGCAAACCCAGTGGAACTAGCACCATAAAATTTCCAAAGCTGGGGTTTCTAGCACCAAGTGGCCCCGAGATACAGGGCCCCAAAAATCAGTTCAGAAAATGTCAAGCACTTTTCTGCAGCAGAAAATGACATTTTCCGAATCGATTTTGGGGCCCCGTATCTCAGGGCCACTTAGTGCTAGGAACTTCATCTTTGGATATGGTATGGTACCAGTTCCAAAGGGTTTGCACACCAAATGTGGGGTTCCTAGCACCAAGTGGCCCTGAGATATGGGGCCCCAAAGTTGGTTCAGAAAATGTCAAGCACTTTTCTTCAGCAGAGAATGACATTTTCCGAACCGAATTTGGGGCCCCGTATCTCGGGGCCACTTAGTGCTAGGAACTTCATCTTTGGATATGTTGTGGTAAAAGTTCCACTGGGTTTGCATACCAAATTTGGGGTTCCTAGCACCAAGTGGCCCTGAGATACGGGGCCCCAAAGTCGGTTCGGAAAATAAAAATTTTTGCTGCAGAAAAGTGCTTGACTCGAGTATAAGTGAGGGGGGCACTTTCAGCACAAAAAAATGTGCTGAAAAATTCGACTTATACTCGAGTATATACGGTAAACTTACTATTCCCTTTCCGGATCTCCTCTGTCAGCCTCGCCACTGCTCCCAGAATCCTCTGGATGTCATTGGAAATAGAACCTGTAATATAAAGAATGTCATTTCAGTCTGCTATGTACATGCTCCTCAGACCTCTCTATAGAATGGTACACATACTGTACATAGAGACTTTCATTTTCTGCAGAATAACATTTCCCCGGTAGTTTTGGGTGCACCAATTCCACCACCACTGAAAGTTTACACCTGAAAAAAACAAATTTTTATGCCTAAAAATTCCTTAATCTTACCCTTAACCCCTGTAATTAAAAATGTAAACCTTCCCCCAAGCTCTAATCTTGATATAAATAGTGTGGGAGTTCTGTGCCCTGGCCACGGTGTGAAAATAATTAATGACCCAGGATTCTCATCTAGGCAGGTTGAGGGGCTCCAGGGAATTTTTTATCATTCAGAGGAAACTGACGTTCCAGTTTCCTCATCAGTAGATAAAAGTTTGTTTGGGACCTGGAGCCTGGAGCCTTTCTTAAAGGTCTGGGTGGGATGAAATCTCCAATTCTGGGTCCATGCTTTAAGAACCACCAGGACACTAATTGGTCAGGTGTGTGTTGGCTTTAGGAGAGACCTGACTAGGGTTCTGGGCAAACAGGAAGTCGTTGCCCAGGATTTCAGAGGGCTCCACCCTGGCAGACAGTAGGTCTTTGCCTGGGAGTCTGGAGGGCTACACCCTGGCAGACAGGAGGTAGTTGCCCAGGAGTCCAGAGGACTCCACCCCAGCAGACAGGAGGTCATTGCCCAGGAGTCCGGAGGGCTCCACTCCGGCAGACAGGGGGTCATTGCCCAGGAGTTTAGAGTGCTCAATCCCGGAAGACAGGAGGTCATTGCCCAGGAGTCTAGAGGGCTCCACCCTGGCAGACAGGAGGTCATTGCCCAGGAGTCCAGAGGGCTCCACCCCGGCAGACAGGGGGTATTGCCCAGGAGTCAAGAGGGCTCCACCTCAGCAGACAGGAGGTCATTGCCCAGAAGTCAGGAGGGATCCACCTTGGCGAGAGGCAGCGCTGAAGGTGTTAGCTAGGAAGTTGAATGTCTTGTTTTTTTTTTTTTTCTTTTATGAAAGTGCAAGGCTTAACACCTCTGCAAGGGAAACTCTGAAACTTTGTGTTTTTGTGGAGCATTCTTTTAATAAAATTGGGCAAAATAAAGGCCTTATAAAAGAAAAGCAAATGGCTATGTCCTTCATAAAAGTCTCGACTTAGGACCTCCACCTTTGATGCACTTCACCCACGAAGCTGGGCTTTATCACTGGGACAACTGCTTCCGCCTTTCCTTCCACAAATATATCAAACTTCTGGACCACCTAACTATATTCTCCAACATTCTGCTGTCTCCAATCAGAAAAGCTTAGCCCTCTGTACTGAGAAATCCAAGCAAAGCCCAAAAGTACCCAAACACACAAATATTCCAGAAAACCACTCCAAGTCCCATGTAATTTCCACTCCTTGTAGAGTCCAAAATTGGGTCAATGGTTGGAGATTTTCATAATAATGACCTACTGCCCCCCAAATACATATGTCATGTCTCATCTTGGAGCATATGATTACCTGTTACATCATCAGATAATATTCGGTTCACAGATGCCTCCATCCCATTTACTTTAGTAATTAAACTGGCGGCTGTGAAGAAAGGAAAACCATGATAAACATTTACTGTATATTCATTCACCAACTGTGCTAAACACTTGGGAAGAGTGGAATTGCTCAGGGTTTGGTTTGAGCCGGGTTCTGCCTTTGGAAGTTCAGGTGCCAAACCCAAATCTTATTGAAATCAATGGAAGCCAAATCAAATGGGGGACAAAATACACAGCAGACATAGGAGACAAGGAAGCTGGCAATGGAAATGCTGGCAATTTAAACTATATATATTTTTTTATTGTTTTCTTTGTAGCACATCTTACAGCAAAAATTACAAAAGCATTTGTGTAGAGTCCCCACCAAAATAGATAACAGACCCTTTAAATCTGGTATAGATTTTAATTGTATACCCCAAGAAATAAAAAATGTATTGGGTTCCCCCTAAAAACATACCAGACCCTAAACATACCAGACCCTTAACCAGATTCATACCCTGGGTATGAGTCTGGCTAGCCAGAATAGGGGGATGAACATGCACTACCCCTCCTCCTAAACCATGCCAGGCCACATGCCTTCAACATGGGGGGGCTCTTGGCAAAACACCTTTCCCTATGTTGAGGAGGACAGGGGCCTCCTTCCCGCAACCCTGGCTCTGTGGTTTTGGGGGGTCTGCGGGCAGGGGACTTATCGAAATCTGGAACCCACTACAAAAATAAGGGGCCCCTCAAAATAATTCCCACTACAGTACCCTTTTTATGCACAGAAATTTGAATAAAGACACACAAGCCCATTATTTATTAAAAAATTAAAAGTTCACATTGTAAATCCAACGTCAATCATGATGACTGCCGCCCACCAACTTGCTGAAGGAAAAAATCCAACAGGCCCGGTGCACACGACTGAACTCTGTGGTACTCCTTGCTGAATGACAGCCCCCCAAGCGGTCATCAGCTACAGTGCCTTGAAAAAGTATTCACACCCCCAAATTGGGAAAATGATAAATGTTTTTCAAAATGTTTTACAAATAAATATGTGAAAAGTGTGGGGGGCATTTGTATTAAGCCCCTTTTACTCTGACACCCCTAACTAAAATCTAGTGGAACCAATTGCCTTCACAAGTCACCTAATTAGTAAATAGAGCCCACCTGTGTGTCATTTGATCTCAGTATAAATGCAACTGTTCTGTGAAGCCTGCAGAGGTTTGTTAGAGAACCTTAGTGAAAAAACAGCATCATGAAGGCCAAGGAACACACCAGACAGGTCAGGGATAAAGTTGTGGAGACGTATAAAGCAGGGTTAGGTTATAAAAAAATCTCCCAAGCTTTGAACATCTCACGGAGCTCTGTTCAATTCATCATTGGAAAATGGAAAGAGTATGGCACAACTGCAAACCTACCAAAACATGGCCGTCCACCTAAACTGACCAGCCGGGCAAGGAGAGCATTCATCAGAAAAGAGCCAAGAGGTCCATGGTAACTCTGGAGGAGCTGCAGAGATCCACAGCTCAGGTGGGAGAATCTGTCCACAGGACAACTATTAGTCGTGTTCTCTACAAATCTGCCCTTTATGGAAGAGTGACAAGAAGAAAGACATTGGTGAAAGAAAGTCATAAGAAGTCCTGTTTGTAGTTTGTGAGAAGCCATGTGGAGGACACAGCAAACATGTGGAAGAAGGTGATCTGGTCAGATGAGACCAAAATTTAACTTTTTGGCCTAAAAGCAAAACGCTATGTGTGGGGGAAAACTAACACTGCCCATCACCCCGAACACACCATCCCCACCATCCCCACCGTGAAACATGGTGGTGGCAGAATCACATTGTGAGGATGCTTTTCTTCAGCAGGGACAGGGAAGCTGGTCAGAGTTGATGGGAAGATGGATGGAGACAAATACAGGACAATCTTAGAAGAAATCCTGTTAGAGTCTGCAAAATACTTGAGACTGGGGTGGAGGTTCACCCTCCAGCAGGACAACAACCCTAAACATACAGCCAGAGCTATAATGGAATGGTTTAGATCAAAGCATATTCATGTGTTAGAATGGCCCAGTGTTGTGGAAATGTTATGAAGATGTATTTAATATGTATTGTCATAGTGTCTCCCAGTGTTAGTTCTCCCGCAGCCCACTCTAAAGAGCTGACAGGGGCAGACTGATGCTGGTTGAGATCCGTTAGGTAGTGGAAATCTTCCTGTTGTTTGGAGAGAGGAATTTGCGGAGTGAGGATATGTCCGCCAGCGAAGGGCCCCTGTGCAATGCACAAAACGTTCATCTGGGGGGATGTGTCCGCTCTGCAAACACATTATCAGTTTAGCGGATGTGTGCTCCTATCACCCCTGTATACCTGATCAATGTATGTAAGGTGCCATGACGTACACCGCAGATTGTCTCCCATCAGCAGGAATTGTAGTCATCGTTCATTGGTTATTGTATAAATTCATTTATCCTGTGTTGACATTTACATCCTGTGTTGTTACATCCTTATTTGGTCATATCCTGTGAGGTCACAATCTGTAGGAGGCGATTGGCTGTTGGAGCCAGGACCTCCTCTTTGTAATTTCTTTTGTTGTCTTTGAATAAAAGAACCAGTCAACTGCTCAGCGGCAGTGATGCTGATGGAGCTGAGAACGTAAGCTATGGTTATGTCTGGGGGAGACGTGGGTTATTTAGGGCTGCATTATACCATTATGGTGGAAGGGCGCTTATTAGTGCAAGAGTATAGTGGAATATCCACAACAACAGTCACAGTTCAGACCTAAATCCAAATGAGAATCTGTGGCAAGACTTGAAAATTGCTGTTCACAGACGCTCTCCATCCAATCTGACAGAGCTTGAGATATTTTGCAAAGAAGAATGGGCAAAAATGTCCCTCTTTAGATGTGCAAAGCTGGTAGAGACATTCCCAAAAAGACTTGCAGCTGTAATTGCAGCAAAAGGTGGTTCTATAATGTATCAAATCCCAATACAATACATTTACATTTTTGGTTGTAACATGACAAAATGTGAAAAAATTCAAGGGGTATAAATACTTTTTCAATGCACTGTGTATAAGGAAAGGGGCAGGGGGTAGTGGTGACATCATTGCTTAAATATGCCCAGCGACCCAATGTGGACAGTGATGTCACTGCTATCCCCACCCCTTTGCTTTTGTGGCCGAGGATTTTCAGTCATATAAGTCAATGGCAGTGATGTTAGCGGTAGCTGGTAATTGCAGCGGGTGTCAGCTCCTGCCACTTCCTTAGTAACCATTAACCGCAAAAAGCTATACTATTTACTGTAGAAGCAGTAAAAAAAAAAGAAAACAAGGGAGAAGGGTGACATCATTGTCCAAATATGACCATGGCCATACTCAATCAATAACATTGCCCAAATATGGCCGGTGGACCAATTTGGGCAGTGATGTCACTTCTATCCCTGCCCCTTTAGTTACATGGCTGGGAATTCCTGGCTACGTAAGTCAATGGTGCTGGTGAAGCCAGCAGTTGCTAGGGGCATGGCAGGTGCCGGTACCCATCGCTTTCTTAGCAACCATTGCCAAGGGGAAACTGTCAATAGAAGTAAAAACACGGCTTCTACATATGATCTTCCGCTCCCATCAAACAAGGGGACGAACGGACAAATGTTTGTACATTAGGGATGAGCCGAACACCCCCCTGTTCGGTTCGCACCAGAACATGCGAACAGGAAAAAAGTTTGTTCGAACACGCGAACACCGTTAAAGTCTATGGGACACGAACATGAATAATCAAAAGTGCTAATTTTAAAGGCTTATATGCAAGTTATTACCATAAAAAGTGTTTGGGGACCTGGGTCCTGCCCCAGGGGACATGGATCAATGCAAAAAAAGTTTTAAAAACAGCCGTTTTTTCAGGAGCAGTGATTTTAATAATGCTTAAAGTCAAACAATAAAAGTGTAATATCCCTTTAAATTTCGTACCTGGGGGGGGTCTATAGTATGCCTGTAAAGGGGCGCACGTTTCCCGTGTTTAGAACAGTCTGACAGCAAAATGACATTTCGAAGGAAAAAAAAAACATTTAAAACTACCCGCGGCTATTGCATTGCCGACAATACACATAGAAGTTCATTGATAAAAACGGCATGGGAATTCCCCACAGGGAAACCCCGAACCAAAATTAAAAAAAAAAATGACGTGGGAGTCCCCCTAAATTCCATACCAGGCCCTTCAGGTCTGGTATGGATAATAAGGGGAACCCCGGCCAAAATTAAAAAAAAAAAATGATGTGGGGTTCCCCCTAAATTCCATACCAGACCCTTCAGGTCTGGTATGGATTTTAAGGGGAACCCCGCGCCAAAAAAAAAAAAAAAAAAAAAAGGCGTGGGGTCCCCCCAAAAATCCATACCAGACCCTTATCTGAGCACGCAACCTGGCAGGCCACAGGAAAAGAGGGGGGATGAGAGTGCGCCTCCCCCTCCTGAACCGTACCAGGCCACATGCCCTCAACATTGGGAGGGTGCTTTGGGGTAGCCCCCCAAAACACCTTGTCCCCATGTTGATGAGGACAAGGGCCTCATCCCCACAACCCTGGCCGGTGGTTGTGGGGGTCTGCGGGCGGGGGGCTTATCGGAATCTGGAAGCCCCCTTTAACAAGGGGACCCCCAGATCCCGCCCCCCCTGTGTGAAATGGTAAGGGGGTACTTACCCCTACCATTTCACTAAAAAAGTGTCAAAAATGTTAAAAATGACAAGAGACAGTTTTTGACAATTCCTTTATTTAAATGCTTCTTCTTACTTCTATCTTCCTTCATCTTCTTCTGGTTCTTCTGGCTCTTCTGGTTCTTCCTCCGGCATTCTCTTCCAGCATCTCCTCCGCGGCATCTTCTATCTTCTTCTCCTCGGGCCGCTCCACACCCATGGCATGGGGGGAGGCTCCCGCTCTTCTCTTCATCTTCTTCATCCTCTTCTCTTCTTCCTTCTTCTCTTCTTCTCTTCTTCATTTTCTTCTCCGGGCCGCTCCGCACCCATGCTGGCATGGAGGGAGGCTCCCGCATTTAAATAAAGGAATTGTCAAAAACTGTCTCTTGTCATTTTTAACATTTTTGACAGTTTTTTAGTGAAATGGTAGGGCTACCCCAAAGCACCCTCCCAATGTTGAGGGCATGTGGCCTAGTACGGTTCAGGAGGGGGGGCTGCACTCTCGTCCCCCCCTCTTTTCCTGGGGCCTGCCAGGTTGCGTGCTCGGATAAGGGTCTGGTATGGAATTTAAGGGGAACCCCACGTCATTTTTTAAAAAAATTTTAGCCGGGGTTCCCCTTAATATCCATACCAGACCTGAAGGGCCTGGTATGGAATTTAGGGGGACTCCCACGTCATTTTTTTTTAAATTTTGGTTCGGGGTTTCCCTGTGGGGAATTCCCATGCCGTTTTTATCAATGAACTTCTATGTGTATTGTTGGCAATGCAATAGCCGCGAGAAGTTTTAAATGGTTTTTTTCCTTCGAAATGTCATTTTGCTGTCAGACTGTTCTAAACACGGGAAACGTGCACCCCTTTACAGGCATACTATAGACACCCCCCAGGTACGAAATTTAAAGGGATATTACACTTTTATTGTTTGACTTTAAGCATTATTAAAATCACTGCTCCTGAAAAAATGGCCGTTTTTAAAACCTTTTTTTTGCATTGATCCATGTCCCCTGGGGCAGGACCCGGGTCCCCAAACACTTTTTATGACAATAACTTGCATATAAGCCTTTAAAATTAGCACTTTTGATTTCTCCCATAGACTTTTAAAGGGTGTTCTGCGGCATTCGAATTTGCCGCGAACACCCCAAATTGTTCGCTGTTCGGCGAACTTGCGAACAGCCAATGTTTGAGTCGAACATGAGTTCGACTCGAACTCGAAGCTCATCCCTACTCCTGTATATAAGACTGTATTCTGGTTCTAATAAAGATATAGTCCATGTTAGCATCTAAGCAAGTGTAGCCTTGTTTTATGCTTGGGAGCGGTTGGAATATCTGATATCTGTATCCAGACTACAAGGAAGTGCATAGCTGCCAACTGTGCCGAATTTCCGGGGACATTCCCGGGACTTGGACTTCATTCCCGGATTTGTGGTGTCCCGGGAAATGTCCCGAAAAATCCGGTTCCCGTTTTCGAAACCGCTGCCGCCGCTGCTAGAGGTCGGCGGCCGGCAGAGACATTGTCTCCGCCGGCCGCCATTTTGTGGAAGTTCAGGAAGACGGCTGGGGGGCTAGACGAAGCTTCTGCGTCGCCGCCCACCCCCTGCCCCGCTTCGCCTCGGCCCGCTCCGCTCCGCCTCGCCCCGCTCCGCCTCGGCCCGCCTACCCCCCGCCCCGCTGCCAGTCTGATATGGAAAGGGGCGGGGGTTCTAGCCATGCTGCGGACACACCTCTGAGGTGGGGGGGGAGCGCGCGCACCACTGTGGGACACCTGATGTGAGTGGGGGGGGCACTGGGGACACCTGATGTGAGTGGGGGGGCACTGGGGACACTTGATGTGAGTGGGGGGGGCACTGGGGACACCTGATGTGAGTGGGGGGGGCACTGGGGACACCTGATGTGAGTCGGGGGGGCACTGGGGACACCTGATGTGAGTGGGGGGGGCACTGGGGACACCTGATGTGAGTGGGGGGGCACTGGGGACACCTGATGTGAGTGGGGGGGCACTGGGGACACCTGATGTGAGTGGGGGGGGCACTGGGGACACCTGATGTGAGTGGGGGGGGCACTGGGGACACCTGATGTGAGTGGGGGGGCACTGGGGACACCTGATGTGAGTGGGGGGGCACTGGGGACACCTGATGTGAGTGGGGGGGCACTGGGGACACCTGATGTGAGGGGGGGCACTGGAGACACCTGATGTGAGAGGGGGCACTGGGGACTCCTAATGTGAGGGGGAGCTCTGCCGGGGACTCCTGATGTGAGGGGGGGCTCCGCTGGGGACTCCTGGTGTGAGGGGGAGCTCCGCCGGGGACACCTGATGTGAGGGGGGGCTCCGCCGGGGACTCCTGATGTGAGGGGGGACTCTTGATTGTGAGGGGGGCTCCACCGGGGACTCCTGATGTGAGGGGGGACACCTGATGTGAGGGGGGCTCCACCGGGGACTCCTGATGTGAGGGGGGGCTCCGCCGGGGACTCCTGATGTGAGCAGAGGCTCCGCCGGGGACTCCTGATGTGAGGGGGGCTCCGCCGGGGACTCCTGGTGTGAGGGGGGGCTCCGCCGGGGACTCCTGGTGTGAGGGGGGGCTCCGCCGAGGACTCCTGGTGTGAGGGGGGGCTCCGCTGGGGACATCTGATGCAAGGACGGACTCTGCTGGGACATCTGAAGCAAGGACGGATGGCTGGTGGTAGGCGACGTGGCAGGTGACACGCTCAGGGCTCCCCCCTGATTCTGCATTATGGTGAGTTGAATGATTTCATTTTATATTACAATAAAATAATGGAAATAATGCGCTTCAATCATCCTGACACCATAACAACCATGGTGCCGGGATGATTGAAGTGCTAACACCAGGTGTTTGGAGTATCTTTTTCTGCTGATTGTTAAACTTTCTAGAATACACATTTCTATTGTGTAGGATCTGGGGCTGCTGTTCCGTCATTTCCCTCTCTCTCCCCCTCTCCATCCCTCATTCATTTCAGACTCTAACCACACCCTCTAGAGCCACGCCCATTTAAGCCACGCCCACAATTTTGCGTAAACCGCGCCGCACTTATCTATTTTTGCTAGGCCATGCCTGCTGATGAATGCCACGCCCCCTAATTATTGGACAGCTCCGCCTACAGCCACAAAAGTGTCCCACATTTTTTTTTTACAATGTTGGCAACTATGGAAGTGGTATACTGATGGAAGCACTCAAGTGGAGTGTGGGACATTCCGTGACATTGGTGGCAAGCAGCGGGACGCTTCCTGCAGTCTGGGATATCCAAACTTCCATCTGGATCCAAGGTCCAGATAGCAGGAGAGGAGAGGTACAGATACCAGCTGCCATGGAAGAGGAATTCAGAAGGAGGTTGCGAGAGATGCAGATACAGCATAGAGGACCAGTATCAGAGCAGGTCCTGCTGGGATGGTGTGATTATATTCACTGCAAATTCTGGAAAGAAGCTCTAGCCCGTGAGCAGCGACTCCAGGGAAAAGTTCTCCCTTCCATCGAGGAAAGGTACTGGTCGCAGTACGGACTGCGGGTGCGTTTTTTGGGAGAAAAAATGCACAAGAAGCAGACAGCTGAATTACGCAGGCTGGTCTGGGCAGAGATAAAGCTGGATGAGAGCTACAGAGCCCTCCGGTGGCATATATCTCAAGCATGTCCCTGGATAGCGGATGACAGCCCAATGGAAGGCTTAAGCTACGATGGCTTGGGACTGTTGTATGTGAAGCTGACAGGGGACTCTAACTTTGGGAGTGATTTGGAGTGGCGGTTGGTGAAATCATGGATTTCAGAGAAGGGCTACTGAACATTCCGGAAGTGCACTGGGCACATGAAGATTTGGAGTTTCTGGCCATTCAGGAATGGGAGCTGGAGGTCACCTACAGACGGCTGCTAGACATTGCTCAGTGCCAGGGCTGGGTTCCCTTTGCCTGGGACTATCAGGAAATACCAGTTGCCAACCCTGAAATCCTGGCTCAAGATTCGGCAAGGTGGCAGAGTAATAGGGTGCTTTGCCAACCTGCCTTCGCAGCTATGGAGGCGGAGGTCTTATGGCGGATGCAGCAAGTGCTGACTGACCTTGATAATCCTGTTTCTGCATGGGATGATCTTGGATGGATGCCTGTCCAGCAGTATGCCAGAGAATCAGCAGTGGAAAATCTGGAGATTGCCATCCCCAAAGCTGAAGTGCTGACAATAGGGCAGAGCTCTGCTAACCTCTGCCCAGCACTGATAGCATCTTCTGGGTTCCATGGACAGGAGATGGTGAACCTATATCCCCAGACACCAGTTGCAGAGACAGGGTATTTGATAGACTTTTCTGCTGAGGAAGAACAATCGGGTGAGCCCCCAGCAGAAGAGCTGGTATTAGGGACAAACTTCACTGTGCTCTGCCCAGCACCGATAGCATCTTCTGAGTTCCACGGACAGGAGATGGTGAACCTCTATCTCCAGACACCAGTTATAAAGACAGGGGATTTAATAGACTTTTCTGCTGAGGAAGAACAATCTGATGAGCCTCCAGCAGAAGAAGAGCTGTTATTGGGGCCAAACTTCACTGTGCTCTGCCCAGCACCAACAGCAGTATCTGTGGAGTTAAAGGGAACTTCCCCAGTTGAAGCACTGGCAACCGGGCAGAGTGCTACCAACCTCTGCCCAGCACCGGCAACAGCTACAGAGTTCCAGGGAGGCGCAGCAGTCGGCCTCCCTCCCCAACAGTTAGCTGGAGCAGATGGTGTGGGGTTTCCAGCAGAAGGGCTGGCAACAGGGCTGAGTACTGCTGCACTCTGCCCTCAACTAACAGAAGATGGATTTCCTGTGAAGGTGGATGGGACTTCAGTCTCCACCTGTATACCCCAGGGATGCTGGGCACTCGGCCAAGATCCCCAACAGCATGACGGAGTGAGCCCAGACACCCTGTCTTCTCTCCAGCGGCAGAAAGGACTCCAGGGAGAAGGGCCTGTGCTATCCTGGCACAGGGTGAGTGAGAAAATATATCTTGGACTACTTAAAATGGGACAGTAATATTTGTCCACAATATCTCCCAGGATGTATGTAGAGACTATTCTTGGTTTGATTGATTCTGAACTCAACATGTTAATTGAGTGAGCTGATCACATTGTCCTCTATACAATGTAGGAGACTGGCCGACTCCTATTGGAGCTTCTGCTATTGTGAGAAAATGTCCTGTGGTTGTACTTATGATAATTTTTTTTTTTTTTTTTTTTTCATAAAGTTTTATTCAAACTTAAAGGGGTTATACAAACAGATAATGATGCCAGTACATTTTAAAAGTGTACAAAGGTACATTAGTAGTTAACAATTTTGAGAAGTACAGAGAAACAGCAGATGACTTACATGCTTATTCGTGAAGCAATTAAAACATATATTAATAAGTACTGTGAAGTTCAAGTCACCTTGGATATACTTAAGCTAGCATAAAAAACATAGAGTTGTCTAAGGACAAAACATAGTAACTGGGGTAGGTGCTTTAAGGGTGCATCTATTGATGGCGTGTGGACCTGGGCAAAACCGTTCCTTTCCCAAGCACCCCTAACGGGATCAGACTGTGCGAGGGGGGATGGCAGTATTTACTTAACGTATGGGGTTAGTACTGATGGTCCAGTATGAGTAGCAAAATATTCTTAAAGTCTTGTAGGACATTCAGAGTAATTACGTGTGTGCTATATTTAGGTTTTAAAGTGGAATGGGAGCTAAGTATACAGGCATCAATAAAAGGTAAGTCATGGGCAAAGTAAGGTATGATGAAAGGTAGGAAGGTATGGACATGGCGGGTAAGGACATGGTGGGTAAGGACATGGCGGACACTCCATCCCCCGGCCAGGGCATTCTTCCACTGTGTGGGTTATTTATTTCATAGTATGAGTCTTGATTATTTGTCAAGTATTAATGTCTTAAACTCTGAGGAGTCTCTAAAGTGTATCCAGCAAGCCCAAGTATTTCGATATTTTGTTGGGTTGTCTTTGGCTTGATGTATTAAGTCCTCCATCTCAGCTGTTTTTTCAACCCGTTTCAGCCAATCGGATAACGTGGGTGGTGCAGCGCTTCTCCAACGTAATGGGATACATTGTTTAGCCGCGTTTATGAGGTGAAGCATGAGAGATTTTCTATAAGTAACTTGTGGTAGGTATGTGTGGTGTAGTAGATATTGAGCGGGAGAAAAGTCGAGGGTGTAGGTGGTGATGTGAGAGATCATGTTGTGCACTTTTTCCCAAAATGGTTGAATGTGAGCACATTCCCACCAAATATGGAGAAGAGAGCCCACTGCAGAGTCACATCTCCAGCACAAAGGTGAAATAGTAGGCTGAAATATATGAATTCGTGTAGGTGTGCGATACCATCTTGAGTATATTTTGTAATTGTTCTCCTGTGCTGAAATGTTAATAGAGCCCTTATGCATGTGCTCATATATGTTCTCCCAGTCCTCATTGCGGAGGTCTACGTTAAGCTCTCTCTCCCATTTTTGGTTGACCGGGTAGGCCTTAAGGTTAGTCTCACCAAATAGAATAGAATATACCGTCGAGATTAGGTGGTTTTGAGGACCAGATTGGGAGCATAGTGCTTCAAAGGGATTTAGGTCTCTATACCATTGAGATTTGTGGTTGGCGCTGTTGAGGAAGTGTCTAATTTGCAGAAATTTGAAAAATGGTATGGTACCATCTGGGAATCTAGAGGCCATGTCAGTGAATGGGATAATGGAGCCCTTGTGAAAAAATTGATGAGCTCTCAGAGTAGATTCAGTGTTAGCTAAACGTTTATTGTCTTCTAGAAGGCTAGGGGGGAAGTCAGGATTGCTAGTTAGAGGAGTCATTGGACCCGGAGAGGGAGTCAGTTTAAGAGTTTGACAAGCATTTCTAAAGCTATTTAACGTAGGACCTGTTAGTGGATGTGTGGAGTGTTCTTTAGGGGTGGCCTTAACGCTAATCCACGGCACATGTGATAAAGGAATCTGGGTGCATGAGTCTTCTAATGTGATCCAATCTTTGGAGCGAGCATGTATGTGCCAATCGATTAGTCTGGTGATGTGGCATGCCGTATGATATTTATGGATATCCGGTAGGCCTAACCCACCTTTAAGTTTCGGGAGAATCATTCTGTCCCAGCCAATTCTCGGGGGCTTATGAGCCCAAATAAAGTTTCTGCAGAGTCTTTTGTAAGTTTTAAAAAATGTTGGTGGTAATTTGATCGGTATGGTTTGAAAGACGTATAATATACGGGGTAGGACGTTCATTTTTAGAATGGAGATGCGTCCAAACCAGGAGAACTGTCCCGAGGACCATTTAGTGAGATCCTTTTGTATTTTTTGGAGTATGGGAGAGTAATTTCTATCATATAATTCAGTAAGTTTGGAGGGTAATTGAATACCTAGGTATGTGAGGGCGTGTGGTTCCCAACTAAATTGAAAATTAGCTTGGCATTGAGATACTGTTGATGAAGGGAGGGTTATGTTGAGGGCCCTGGATTTCGCAAAGTTTATTTTTAAATTAGATAATTTGTGGAATAGGGTAAAATCCTGCAGTAAGTTAGGTATAGAGATTAACGGATTAGAGAGAAAAAGAAGAATGTCGTCTGCGTAAGCCGCTAGTTTGTAATGTCTTTGTCGGATGTCAACTCCCGTTATGTTTGGGTTGGTCCTGAGTTTATGTAAAAGAGGTTCCAATGAAAGAACAAAGATGAGGGGGGACAGAGGGCATCCTTGTCGGGTGCCATTTGAGACGGAGAAGGCGTCCGACAGGCGGCCGTTGACCCTTATTCTGGCTGTTGGAGAAGTATATAATGCTAGAATCAATTTGAGGAAGTGTGCTGGGAACCCCATCGTCTGCAGCACTGCCATCATGTAGTCCCATGCCACCCTGTCGAACGCCTTCTCCGCGTCCAGTGACAGGAAAAACCCTTGTTTGGAGGAATTTGAAAGCCAATGGTGGATGTTGATGGCCTTTATAGTGTTATCCCTGGCCTCCCTGCCAGGGATAAAGCCGACCTGATCCAGTGAAATTAGTTTAGGGAGGAAAGGGAGTATCCGATTGGCTAAAATTTTGGCGTAAATTTTCATGTCGACATTAAGGAGGGATATAGGTCTGTAGTTAGAGACTAGCGTCTCATCCTTGCCAGGTTTAGGTATGAGTGTAATGTGGGCTTCAAGTAAGTCTTTATTGACTTGGGTTGGAGAGGAGAGAGCATTAAACGTCTTAGCAAGGTGAGGGGTAAGTACGTCGTGGAATGTCTTATAGTAACTTACTGTCAGTCCGTCGGGGCCTGGGCTTTTACCAGTTTTTAATTGTTTTAACACCGCATTAATTTCTTCTATACTGATAGGAAGGTCGAGACTGGCTGCATCTTCTGGTGCAATAGGAGGGGGGCAATATTGTGTTAAAAAATCTCTAATGACCGCTTGTCTTTCTTGAGTGTTACTCATCTCGTTGGATGAAGGGAGATTGTAAAGATCTGAGAAATAATGTACAAATTGGTTGGCAATATCTTCAGAGGAAACAAAAGAAGTTCCTGACGGGTCTTTGATTGTGTGTATGGTATTTGTCGCTTTCCTAGATTGTAGAGCTCTGGCTAATAGTTTACCGGATTTATTTCCGAACTCGTAAAACAATTTTTGTGTTAAGACGTATTTGCGTTTTAGTGACTTGCCTAATTCTTCAAGGAGTTCCTCCCTAGCTTTGATCAATTCAACCAGGGAGTTGGTGGCTAATGTTAGTTTATGCGATTGTTCCAAAATATGTATTTTCTCTGATAGGGCAGCAATGCGATTCCTTTTGAGTTTGTGTCTGTTGGCAGTAAGGGAGATGATTTCTCCACGTATTACGCATTTATGCGCCGCCCATATGCTGGATTGTTTTGAGTCTTCAAGAGTGTTTTCTGTAAAATACTGCAAGAGTCGTGTGTTGAGTTTGTGAGTGATCTCAATGTCTGTAAGGATTGAGTTATCCAGTCGCCAGATCATATTTTTGGATCTATTTGACGGTATGTCTAGTGTAATGGATATGGGGTTATGGTCTGATATGACCATAGGGTCAATGGAAGCCGAAGAAAGGAGAGATAGGTCAGATTGGGATATGAAAAAATGATCAATTCTCGTGTATTTGTCGTGTGGCGAAGAGTAGAACGTAAAATCCCTCTCATTCGGGTGTAGTGTACGCCATGCGTCGTGCAGAGTCAAGTCTCTTAGGTGTTTTTTGATGGCCCTGAGGGCTTTGTACGGCATAGAGGACGTCCCTGTGGACGAGTCTTGAGAAGGTGAGAGTGCTACATTGAAGTCTCCGCCAACAATGAGGAGGCCAGAACAAAACTCAGTCAGCAGTTGGAGAGTTTCACGGAAGAATAGAACTTGTTTTGTATTAGGTGCGTACAAGTTTGCTAACGTGATGGGTTTGTTATGAAGAGTCCCCTTTAGGAAAAGATAACGACCATTGACGTCTCTTTTAATTTCTAGTACTTGTAAGGGGCAGTTTTTTGCTATCAGAATCGCTACACCCTTTGTTTTAGACTCATCATTGGATGCGTGATAGACCGTAGGGTAGTGTAGGTTGTAGAGTTTTGGAATATTGTTTGAGCGGAAGTGCGTTTCTTGGATGAATGCTATCTGAGTTCTGCTCTGCCTTAAGGTGTGGAGTAGCTGAGATCTTTTCTCTGGTATGTTAAGCCCACGTATGTTCAAGGAGCAGAATTTCACTCGGGAGGTAGGTGGTGATTTAATGCAATTATCCATGTTCGGGGCAGGAGTGTCCGCCATCGCTGGAGGGGAAGAGGTGTTTATTTGGAGCTGTTGGTTAGAGATCGGAATTAATGAGAGTTCTTAGTGTATTGTTTGGTCGTGTCAAAGTGGCACAAAGGGGGGAAAGGAGAGGGGGGGGGTATTTAAGTACCTTCTGCAAGCAGAAGGAAAATATGTACGGTGTGTCATCAGAGGAATCTGGCCTGAACTCAGATCCAAACCAGTCCACTGCACCGTGTGGGGGTTGGCTAGAACTTAGCACAAAAGATGTTTTCCAAAGCGAGCAAGCCCGCTGTTACCAGTCCTATGAGTAAATACGTGGAGGATAGTGATTATCCTGATGTATGCGAGAATGCATCAATTATGAGGGGTATATTATGAATCGTTTTAACAGTGGAGGTGGTGATCAAAATTATATGTGGTAAGTATGGAAATTTACAAGGTTATGTGACCAGAGAACCGGTGTCTAGGGAAGAGATTATGCTCCCTTTGATCAACTACCTGATATGGAAGTAAAGAGCAGTGTACTCTTTACGTAAACGTGAGTGGTGAGACGTTGAGCTCATGGGAGGAGTATAATGAAGAGCCGTATGAGCGGCCGTATCTAAAGATACCGAAGCACGTAAAAGAAACACCAGAAAGAAAAAACGTAAAATAATTCAACAAAATAAAGCATTAAATGAGCCTTAAACCTTATATTGTATGAAAACATGGTGTAGGTAAGTGGATCTGGAAATAACAACAAGTTTCAGCGGTTTCTACGGAGTTCTGATGAATACTGTGAGTGAAAATAAAGTTTATCTTATCCACATTCTATCTGCTGAACTGTCTCCATCTCCTGCTATGTGCCTTGTGTGAAGTGTATCACTGTACAATCGCATTGCTGTATATATATTATCGGTTCATTTAACTGACAAACGTTTGGTGGTGGCTGGATAGAAGAAATTGGTCATATCTTGATATCCAAGCTTTTCATATAATTGCTGAATGCCTAGAGGATATGGTCCTCTCTATCCCTGGTCATCCAATCGGTGTTCCATCATAGGGTGACGTTTGTGGATTAACATCCAGCCTAAGTTTCAAACTGTCGTGTGTTCTGCATACTAAACCCCCTAGTATTATCTCCCAGAGCTATGGAGATTTGTGTCAAGCAGTCTGATGCTACAGACGTGTGTTGTCGTAGCTAGCTGCTATCAGATCAGGTATCGCGTATCTCAATACTGAGTGTGTGGGGTGGGTGTGAGAGAAAATTATCTCCTCCCAGCAAGAGGCCAGAGCCGTGGGGTTTGTGCTGTCATGAACCACTGTATGGTTAGGGCGATAGTGGCATCTAGTGGAGGAAGGTGAGAATTACATGCAAGGTACGTAACGATGAGATATGTCAACTATATCAGCTAAATGGAGAAGCATCTAATCCCCTGCGCTATGATGGAATGATAGTTGCAGGAGACCCATAGTAGAGGGGATCCCTGCACACTGAGATAACTATGCCAGGGTATTATTAAAGTCATAGTAATAGACAGTATGTAAGTAACATGAGACCATGTAATTTAGCTCATTCATTGTTTTAACCTGTCATACATTACCCGTTTGAAAACAATTTCTGTGGTAATTACTGAAATCAAAGAAAAACAAGTGTGGGTATAGCACAGTTCAGGACGAGGGGACGACCTTCAATGGAGGCACAGTATTGTTCACATAAGAGAAGCGGGAGACAGACGAGAGTGATAGGTGTATACTGTGGGAGCGTTGGAGGGACAGTCTGAATCAGCATCTGAACATGTCAGTTTGTCATTCGTCAGAGGCGATGCGGTATCTGTAGAAAGGCAACAGGAGAGGGGTGAGAAGCCAGCTGTAAGGAAAATCCTCTCGGTAGTAAATCAGTGCAGCCGTCTAAGGGGAATTTGAGATTGCCGTTCCTCTTGCCAGTGTTAGTGAACGATAACGAACGAGTGAACTTTGGAATGTGCTTTGAATATAACACTGTTGAAAGTAAGGTTCACACAGCTTGTGCCAAAACCTGGCAATAAACGATCAAAGGGGGGATCAATATCACTCACAGTTCAATAATCCCGCCTGGCTCTTCGGGACCGAGGAGAGTCGGAGTGGTTAGGGCCATGTGATGTATCATGATGCTGGTAGCGTCTTCTGTTGCCTGATGGGGATCGCCGTTCTCTGATCCTGCTGTCTGAAGCCTCCATCGGTTCTTCCCTCGGCGCGTGTTTCCTGACCGCCTGATGGCGGAATTCCGCGTACCAGTTTGGTACATCCACTAGGGGGATATCCAGGGTATCACAAAATGGATGCAGGTCTTCTGGAGTTTTTAGCAGGGCAGTGCGACCCTGATGAGTAGCCGAAAGGCAGAAGGGGAACTTCCACCTATACTGGATCCCTTTTGAGCGTAGGACATCCAGTAATGGTCTGAGATCCCTGCGATGCTGCAATGTTATACTGGATAAGTCCTGGAATAGCTGAATGGACGTTCCTTCATGTAGTAACTGCTGTCTGCTTCTAGCTTGCCTGAGGATTTCTTCTTTTAATTGATAATCCACTAAGCAGCATATGATATCCCTCGGTGGATCCGTTTCCTTTCCTTTGGGGCGTAGGGCTCTGTGGATTCTTTCAATGGATATAGGTGTTTGAGGCGGTCTATTCAATAGATTATTGAACAGGCTAGTCACAGCAGGGGAGAGATGTTCAGCTGTGATTGCCTCAGGCATACCTCGAATCCGAAGGTTGTGACGGCGCCCCCTATTATCGAGGTCCTCGACATGACGCTGGATTTCTCTCAATTGCATGGTGTGTGTGTCAATCCGTCTAGTCGCTTTGCGAAGTACAATGTCGTGTTGAGCTGTGACCTGTTCCACTTCATGGACCCTGTCAGACAGCGTGTGTATATCAAGACGTAGCTCCGCAATGGCTGCTGACAGGGTATCTTTAATGTCCGCTGCTATGGTTCTTAGATCGTGGATGTTTAGGTATGGTGGAGCGGGAGTGGTACTGTCATCCATGAGTGGTGGGGCTGATGTTTGAGGCATAGGATGGGGAAGTGGATCTTGCTGCAGTGATTCCGAGTTCTGAGGTAATCTGTGGCGGGAGGACGCCATGTTGCCTCTTTGTGTCCGGAACATCTCCGGGATATTCTGGCTGATTCCTCCGGAATGCTCTCTAGGGGAACAGGATCTAGAAGCTGAGGATTGTCTGGAAGCTGTTCCCATCTTAAAGAGCAAGGATGGTCGCAGGAATACCTCCGGTAATTGAGTAAGAAGACTGGTAACGGCAGGAGCTCTCCAGTTACACGTCCATCTTCCTGCTTGGCCAGGCCACGCCCCCCTACTTATGATAATTAACTCTGTTACTGTGTGAAGCTCGGTGCCCACAAGTCTGTTTCCTACAGGTCATGTCTCTGAGTCATCTGGTCTGGGTAAATGATTTAGTAAACTAGCTCATGTTAATTAGGTTAATTAGGTTACATTTGTATTGTTAGAGTAATATGAGCAGGAGGGGGAACCTCATCTTCTCCTGTATATAAGACTGTATTCTGGTTCTAATAAAGATATAGTCCATGTTAGCATCAAAGCAAGTGTCGCCTTGTTTTATGCTTGGGAGCGGTTGGAATATCTGATATCTGTATCCAGACTACAAGGAAGTGGTATACTGACGGAAGCACTCAAGCAGAGTGTGGGACGTTCCGTGACAAAGTTTTTCCCAACTGAATGTGTGTCTCGTTTGGTGTCTCCTTCCTGAAATTCTCCTCTATCGCCTTCCCTCTCCTGGTTCCTCCTCATTACCCCTGCCTGAACCCCTTCTGGACTCTCTACCCCCGGATTCCTCCTGAGATTCTCCTGGATCCCCTTTAATTCTTTAATTTAAGATTCCCCACCCCTCACTTTCCAATTTCTCCTGAGATTCTCTTGGATTTCCCAATATTCCCCACCACTTCCTGATTCCTCCTGAGGTCTCCTGGATCCACCCCTCCTGCCAATTATTTTCAAACTTTTCTGGATTCCCTTTCTCTATCCTTATTCTTCCTGATATTTTCATTAATTGCCCCTCGTTTTTTCGAGATTTTCCTGGATTCTTCCACCTCCCCTTTCAGCCACCATTCTCCCCCATGTCTCTCTCCTGAAATTCTCATGGATTCCCTTTAGTTCCTTCTAAGATTCTCCTGGAATCCTCAACCCCACCGCCATGTTTTCCAATTCTTACTGATTTTTCCAAGGGTTTCCTGGATCCACCCCCCTTCGTGATTCCTCCTGAGGATTCCCTCCCTCTATCCTGATTTTTCCTGAGATTTTCATGGATCCCCTTGAATTCTTTGAGATTATCCTGGATTTCCCCCTACCCCAAGATTCCTCCTTAGATGTCCTGCCACCAGTCTCCCCCACCCATTTCCTCTAATACTTAATTTTCTCCTGTGTTCTATTCACCCATTGATTCCTCTTAGGGTTCTCCAAGACCCAACCCCTCTCACCTTTTCCTAGGTTTACCACCACTTCCTCCTGAGATTCTCTGGGATCCCCTTCCTGATCCTTTTGAGATTTTTCTGTATCCCCTAGCCCTTCCCTCCCGATTTCTCCAGAGGTTTCCTGGGTTCCCTAAATGCTCATGACCCCCCCACGCAATTCCTCTTGAGATTCTCCTGTGTCCCCCAGAAATATTTTTCCTCAGGTTCCTTGGGTCCCCCCTCCTGATTTCTCCGGAGATTCTTCAGTTTCCCCTACCCCAGAGCCACTCTCCAACTCCCACTAATTTCTCCTGAGGTTGCCTCAATTCTCTTGATGCCCTCCCCGGATTCCTCTGTATCACCCCCAGACATGATCCACCTCAAGTTTCCTGGGTTTCCCAAATGCTTATGACTCCCCTAACTCTTCCTGAGATTCTTCAGTATCCCCTACCCTACAGCCATCCCCAACCCTTCTTCTGGATCCCCCTGATTCCCTGATTCCTCCTGAAATTTTCTGTTTATATGCAGACACCTTCAGAAGACGGGAGCTATTGAGGTCTTGGTGATCATCTCTGAGAAACCTCTGCTGAGAGGGATTGTCCGCCTTATCGCCGTTACCGGAGAAGAAGCCAGAGAGGTGAGATATCTGAGGCCACGCCCAGCACACATCCATCCAATCCTCTGCATGATACAACTTAATTATAATTATTTTAATTATTGATGATCATTAAGAATTAAAAATCAGTGAAATTTACTGTTATTTTGATCCTGTACAATAAAATATAAGACATCCCAGGTCACCTTCATCCTCTGATATTCTCTCCAGGCATGGGAGACGGGACAGGTTCTACACAGGGAAGTGGATTCCATTGTTGAGCGGATGAAGATGATAACCCCCTCCCTGAATGACGCTCAGAGGTTGTCCAAGGAGGTTGGACTTGTGACAGATGTGAGTGAAGATCGGGGTGTCAGAATTCATACCGGAGGGGCGTTAGGAAACGGGTGATGCTATATCCCACAGCAGGGGGGAGAAATGTGGTCACATGACTTACAGACTAAATAGAAGGGGTACCGATGGGAAAAAAAATGATGGACACTAAAATAAAAATAAAGAATTTCACATTGTCTCCCTTGATCACACATCTCCCCAAAAATCTATCACTGGAAGCTCCAACAAAGCCGCCAAAACCGTGTCATTGTTCCTTTACTTTGCAGAGTGTGGACAGTGCCTCCATGCCCCAGTGGCAGAGGAAGGAACTACAGGCGTCTCTCAAGGCTTTGCAACGATCGGCCAACACAGCTGTGGGGAAGGCGATAGGGAGAAAGGTAAAGGAGGGGCGGGGCTATCTTACATATGGCTATAGGGACAGGGGATAATATATTTTTATACTGTGTGGCCGGATGACTTCACAGCTCTTCATTGGATGGAATCATCCCAGATATAGGATCTCCTGGAATAGAGCGGAATTCAATTCTGGGAGATCTCCTGCCACCAATCAGATTCTAATGCTCCTTTTCCCCCTCCCCCAGGCGGCAGAGAGAGTCCCAAGTCTGCTGGAGAGGCATGGCCAGCGTCCTGTCATCGTCGACTGTGTGGAGGAGGAGTCTCTTCCGGTTAGATATCGCCATTTCCTCTCCTGATATAGAGAATCTTGTCCTTCCTCCCTGGAACTCCTCCTCCCTCCACCTTCCTGGATCTCCCCCTCCCTGGAACTCTCCCTCCCTCCGACTCCCTGGAACTCCCCCTCCCTCCGCCTTCCTGGAACGTCCCCTCCCTCTGCCTTCCTGGAACTCCCCCTCCCTGGAACTCCCCCTCCCTCTGCCTTCCTGGAACTCCCCCTCCCTCCGCCTCCCTGGAACTCCCCCTCCCTGGAACGTCCCCTACCTCCGCCTCCCTGGAACTCCTCCTCCCTCTGCCTCCCTGGAACTCCCCCTCCCTCCGCCTCCCTGGAACTCCCTCTGCCTCCGCCTCCCTGGAACTCTCCCTCCTCCTCACTAGAACTCCCCCTCCCTTTGTCTCCCTGGAACTCTTTCTCTGTGCTCCTCAGGCACGCTCCCTATCATCAGGCTGATTGTTGCTCCCTTCCTGGAACTCCCCCTCCCTCCACCTCCCTGGAACTCCCCCTGCCTCCGCCTCCTTGGAACTCCCCCTCTGCCTTCCTGGAACTCTCCCTCCTCCTCACTGGAACTCCTCCCTTTGTCTCCCTGTAACTCTTCCTCTATGCTCCTCAGGCATGCTCCCTATCATCAGGCTGATTGTTGTGCCCTCCCTGGAACGTCCCCTCCCTCCACCTTCCTGGAACTCCCCCTTCCTGGAACTCTCCCTCCCTCCGACTCCCTGGAACTCCCCCTCCCTCTGCCTCCCTGGAACTCCCCCTGCCTCAGCCTCCTTGGAACTCCTCCTCTGCCTCCCTGGATCTCTCCCTCCTCCTCCTCACTGGAACTCCCCCTCCCTTTGTCTCCCTGGAACTCTTCCTCTGTGCTCCTCAAGCACGCTCCCTATTATCAGGTTGATTGTTGCTCCCATCCAGTCTCAGGAGAGCCACCTGATGATAGACAGTGAGGTGGAAGAGCATGGAAGGACAATAGAGTGTCAGTGAAAGGTGTGGGAGTGAAGTCATTAGAGGTTGGAGAACCTCCCGTATTGTCTTCTCCCATTAGTAATGGTGGTGCCCCCTGCAGGTCTTGATAAAGATGGTCTTCCTGCTGTGTGAGCGTTGCCCGGGCTCGGCGGTGATGTTGTTCAACAGGCAGAGCTCCGGGAAGGTGCTGTGTGCATGTCAGGTGCCCAAGGTAAGGGGGGCTTTTATTTCATGTCTGATCCATGTGTATTCAGGAATTCTGCTCATGTGATCTCTTCTCTCCTCCCCCTCAGGGCCCCTCCCCTGTTCTGTCTGCCCTGGATTGGGCAGTGGCTGTCTGCTCGGCGATGGGTGGTAAGGCTGGTGGTTCAGAGGGATCTGCCAATGGAAATGGAAGCTGTGAGAACCTGGACGGGGTTCTGTAGGCGGCACTGAAATTCGGACAGACAAAACTCAGGGACACCGGACATGACACGTGGCGGGCAGAAGAGAACTGACCCCCCGGTTTCCAATTGGTGGAACTAAATGAAATCCGAGAGGTGGATGGTGGACATAGAGGTCATGTGACAGATGTGGACATCACACAGGAGAACATACGTGTATATCAGGACTCTGCAGATGGGGTAATAGGGAGGAGTTATGTCCCTGAACATGTCAGCTGGGTGTGGTGCCGCCATATTGGGGGCCCAATTCATATCCAGCCAATCAGTACACAAGGAGCCTCACACGGTGTCATCACATCTCACAGTGATTTGTGGATGAACAAAGATGGAGTCTGGCCTTCCACTCTGGGCCTCCAATGGGATCAGACTTCAGATTTGCATTACTGCTGTTGGGTGTGACTTTCACATTATTAATGTGCTTTGCTGTTCCATATTTCCATGGCTGTATTTCCTATGCAGATACATTTACATAAAGAAAATAAAAAGGACAGTCAGTGGCATTGCTGAGGAATAGAGAAGATAAGAGGACCCGTCCATGGATGGAGTGCAATAAGAGAGCCTGGATCTGCACCTCTCCTGTTCACCAATGACTAGATCCCAGTGATCTGATAGGAACCCATCTAGGTAATATTTATTCAGCTAACACCATAGATGCCCCTTTGTGACAGGTCCTCTTTCAGTGTCCCATTAGCAGCAGGTAGAATTATTGAGTCTAGGTGGGCCCCTGGCTGGTGTGCTGTATCTCTTCGGGGGCCCCAGCTGTTTTGATGATCCTTCCGTGTTACCATTGAAATCTCTGTCAAGGAAAACAAAATCTGTATTTATTTCTTCTTCTTTGAGGGGCCCAGGAATTCAGAGACTCAGGTTATACTGCCGCCTACAGGAAGAATGGAACACTGGCAAACAAAAACTGTGGGCCCAGTATAGCCCCTCCTACTCCCAGTATGCCTTCGTTTTGTGGGAGTGTCCAGGATAAGAGTTGCCTTTTCTCTGAGTATTTTTATAATAATAAAAGATGAATTTTGGGATAAAGTTTGGCCGTGTTCTGACATTGTGTACAGGTGGAAATCTCAGGTGGACCGTCATGGGGGAATAGAAAAAGGTCTTCACCAACCACAAGATTGGAGGAGCAAAACTGTCTACAATGTCTTTGTATGATGGAGGATTAACACTGGGAACACCTGAGCTCATTTGGGGGGGGCAGCATATACTTTTGCCTCCACCCGAGGAGATCACACCTCACCCAATCCAATTCCCTCCACCCGAGGAGACCCCACCTCACTGCACCTCACCCAATACCATCCCCGCCATCTGAGAAGACTCCACCTCACATAACATCGTTTCCTCAACCTGAGGAGACCTCCACCTCATCTAATGCTGTTCCCTCGACCTGAGGAGACCACCACCTCATCTAATGCCATCCCCTTCGCCTGAGGAGACCCCACCTCACCCGATACTATCCTCCCTGCCCGAGGAGAGCCCACCTCACCTGTTACCGTCCTCATTGCCCGAAGCGACCTCTGCTCACCCGATACCATCCCCTCCACCCGAGAAGACCCCACCTCACCCAATATCATCCCCTTCACCTGAGGAGACCCCACCTCCCCAAATACCATCCCCTCCACCTGAGACCCCACCTCACCCAATACCGTCCTCCTTGCACAAGGAGACCCCACCTCACCCGTTACTGTCCTCCTCGCCCAAGGAGGCCTTCCCTTGCCTGATACCGTCCCCTCCACCTCCCCCAATATCATCCCCTTCACCTGAGGAGACCCCACCCCACCAAATACCATCCCCTCCACCTGATGAGACCCCACCTCACCCGTTACCGCCCTCGCCCGAGGAGACCTTTCCTCGCCTGATACCGTCCCCTTCACCTGAGAAGACTCCACCAAACCCAATATCATCCCCTTCACCTGAGGAGACCCCACCTCCCCAAAAACCACCCCCTCAACCTGAGGAGGCCCCACCTCACCAAATACCATCCCCTCTACCTGAGGACCCCACCTCACTTAATATTGTTCCCTCGACCTGAGGAGACCACCACCACATCTAATGCCATCCCCTTCGCCTGTGGAGACTCCACCTCACCTCACCCGATACCATCCTCCCTGCCCGAGGAGACCCCACCTCACCCGTTACCATCCTCCTTGCCCGAGGGGACCTCTCCTTGCCCGATACCGTCCCCTTCACCTGAGAAGACTCCACCAAACCCAATATCATCCCCTTCACCTGAGGAGGCCCCACCTCACCAAATACCATCCCCTCCACCTGAGGACCCCACCTTACTTAATATTGTTCCCTCGACCTGAGGAGACCACCACCACATCTAATGCCATCCCCTTCGCCTGTGGAGACTCCACCTCACCTCACCCGATACCATCCTCCCTGCCCGAGGAGACCCCACCTCACCCGTTACCATCCTCCTTGCCCGAGGGGACCTCTCCTTGCCCGATACCGTCCCCTCCACCTGAAAAGACCCGACCTCACCCAATATCATCCCCTTCACCTGAGGAGACCCCACCTCACCAAATATCATCCCCTCCACCTGAGTAGACCCCTTCGTCCTCGCCCGAGGAGACCTCTCCTCGCCCAATACCACTCCCTCCACCCGAGAAGACCCCACCTCACCCAATATCATCCCCTTCACCTGAAGAGACCTCACCAAATACCATCCCCTCCACCTGAGGAGACCCCACCTCACCTGTTACCCTCCTCCTCGCCCGAGGAGACCTCACCTCGCCTGATACCGTCCCTCCCACCCGAGAAGACGCCACCTCACTCAATACCATTTCCTTCACCTAAGGAGACCCCACCTCACCCGATACCATCCTCCCTGCATGAGGAGACCTCACCTCACCCAATACCATCCCCTCCACCTTGTGTATCATATCTGGCAGTCTCTTACTCCAACTGTACACATCACAGACATCTCTTCTCTATTCTTATCTATAGCATTGGCTGCAGCTCTGACAGACTCATATTTCCATAGAAGGGAAAGGTGCTTCACCAGAGACCTCAGGAAATTCCTGCTTTTCCTGCCTGCACCTACCTTCTTGCTACCCATAGCAAGGTGTGATTAAACTGGGCTGTAATTTCTTCACCCACCACTAGGTGTCCTCAATGCTCCACCTGCATTCTGTACATCTTGGAGCTAATGTAGAGGAAACATGCACACATTTTATGGTACAAATTTTATGTTGTGTGTGTGTGTATATATATATATATATATATATATATGTATATATATATATATATATATATATATATATATATAGTCACATTTGTGTAAATATTTTCTTCTATCTTTTCATGTGACAACACTGAAGAAATGACACTTTGCTACAATGTAAAGTAGTGAGTGTACAGCTTGTATAACAGTGTAGATTTGCTGTCCCCTCAAAATAACTCAACACACAGCCATTAATGTCTAAACCACTGGCAACAAAAGTCAGTACACCCCTAAGTGAAAATGTCCAAATTGGCCCCAATTAGCCATTTTCCCTCCCCGGGGTCATGTGACTCGTTAGTATTACAAGGTCTCAGGTGTTAAATTTGGTGTTATCGCTCTCACTCTCTCATACTGGTTACTGGAAGTTCAATATGACACCTCATGGCAAAGAACTCTCTGAGGATCTGAAAAAAAAAGAATTGTTGCTCTACATTGTCATGAAGCTTGGAATACTGAAGTATTTCCCTTTGATTCTATTACACAGTGGGGGGATCTGCTGCCCTGTCTGAAGGCTAACCCCCTCCAGACGGCTCCATGGTCTGGAAGGAAGGCATTGTTCTGTGTTTGACCATTTGTTTATGTACTTTAATTACCCCCTGGGGCTTCTCTGTGTCATTACACATATCAGTCCTCCTATTCAAGCTATCGGACCAATCCCTGTTGACCCTGTTTGATGTGACGGGAGGGCCCGTGGAACTGAGAATCCCTTGGAAAGTAGGGGATGCCCTTGTTTCAGCTCCCCATACACCTCTTATGTCTAAGTCACCCTGTGCTATCCTGGCACAGGGTGAGTGAGAAAATATATCTTGGACTACTTAAAATGGGACAGTAATATTTGTGCACAATATCTCCCAGGATGTATGTAGAGACTATTATTGGTTTGTTTGATTCTGAACTCAACATGTTAATTGAGTGAGCTGATCACACTGGCCTCCAGGACTGGCTAGGAGACGAACAGTCTACTCCTACTATAGTTTGTTGATGACTAGGCTGAGGAGGGGGGAGAACACTGTTTGTATTGTTAATTGTAATTAACTCCTGCTATTGTGAGAAAATGTCCTGTGGTTTTATTAATGATAATGTATAATGTAGTGTGTGAAGCTCGGTGACCACAAGTCTGGGCAAAAGTTCATGTCTCAGTCACCTAGGCTGTATAAAGGATTAGATAATTAGCTCATGTTAATTAAGTTAGTTTTAGTCATCCTGCTGTATATATTTGTGAGAGATCTCAAATAAAGTTGAGTCCATCTTAGCAGTGAAACAAGTGTCGTCTTGTTTTATGCTTGGGAGCGGTTGGAATATCTGATATCTGTGTCCAGACTGGGAGGAAGTGGCATACTGACGGAAGCACTCAAGCGGAGTGAGGGACGTTCCATGACATACATAAAGATGGCCTAGGCTATAAGAAGATTGCCAAGACCCTGAAACTGAGCTGCAGCATGGTGGCCAAGACCATAAGCGGTATAACAGGACAGGTTCCACTCAGAACAGGCCTCGCCATGGTCCACCAAAGAAGTTGAGGTCACGTGCTCAGCGTCATATCCAGAGGTCATTTTTGGGAAATAGACTTATGAGTGCTGCCAGCATTGCTGCAGAGGTTGTAGGGGTGGGGGGTCAGAATGTCAGTGCTCAGACCATACGCCGCACACTGCATCAAATTGGTCTGCATGGCTGTCATCCCAGAAGGAAGCTTCTTCTAAAGATGATGCACAAGAAAGCCTTCAAACAGTTTGCTGAAGACAAGCAGACTAAGGTCATGGATTACTGGAACCATGTCCTGTGGTCTGATGAGACCAAGATAAACTTATTTGGTTCAGATGGTGACAAGCGTGTGTGGCGGCAACCAGGTGAGGAGGACAAAGACAAGTGTGTCTTGTCTACAGTCAAGCATGGTGGTGGGAGTGTCATGGTCTGGGGCTGCATGAGTGCTGCTGGCACTGGGGAGCTACAGTTCATTGAGGGAACCATAAATGCCACCATGTACTGTGATGTACTGAAGCAGAGCATGATCCCCTCCCTTCAGAGACTGGGTCGCAGGGCAGTATTCCAACATGATAACGACCTCAAACACACCTCCAACACCACCACTTCCTTGCTAAAGAAGCTGAGGGTAAAGGTGATGGACTGGCCAAGCATGTCTGCAGACCTAAACCATATTGATCATCTGTGGGGCATCCTCAAACGGAAGGTGGAGGAGTGCAAGGTCTCTAACATCCACCAGCTCTGTGATGTCATCATGGAGGAGTGGAAGAGGACTCCAGTGACAACCTGTGAAGCTCTGGTGATCTCCATGCCCAAGAGGGTTAAGGCAGTGCTGGAAAATAATGGTGGCCACACAAAATATTGACACTTTGGGCCCAATGTGGACATTTTCACTTAAGGGTGTACTCAGTTTTGCCAGATACTGTATATACATTATATGGTAGGAACATATTATGTGGCAAATATTGAGAGAGGGCAGAGAGAGTGCAAGGAAAGGAACGAATTATGAGAGAGGGTGAAGGGAAAGATGAGAGAGGGGAGAAGGGAGGGGTGAGAGGGGGTAGGGAGAGGTGAGAAGCAAAAGGGGGAAAGGGAGGGAGAGGAGAGAGAAGGGGAAGGGAGAGGTGAGAGGGGGAGGGAGAGGTGAGAGGGGGAAGGGAGAGGTGAGAGAGGGGGAAGGGAGAGGTGAGAGAGGAGGAAGGGAGAGGTGAGAGGGAAGGGAGAGGAGAGGGGGGAAGGGAGGAGAGGTGAGAGGGGGAAGGGCGAGGAGGAAGGAAGAGGAGAGAGGGGGAAGGGAGGAGAGGAGAAAGGGTATCGGCTGTGGAGAACAAGATGAGAAGAAGTTGGTAATAATCACAGAATCACAGAATAAGGTTAATAAAATACAAAACTTTATTGATGCATAAAAAACCTCAATGGGGTAAATGTATAGAGATTAATACCTTCCAATAACTATGTAATAATATTGGTAGCCCAATAATCAATCGGGATAATCACATCCCTTTGGGTAATGATCCATGACATGAAATGAATTTATCCATGGGATGTTCTGATTACATTTAGATGATATAATAAAAATGGCAGCAAGTTGTCAGTGAAAGGCAAAGCGACTGAATGGACTCGGCACAATGAAATCTTAGTAGCCGTGTTGGCAGAGAGTCATGCAGAGCAGAGATGGGGGAGTTGGTAGAAGTAAAGATGAACTTCTAGAAATGGGATCACTTGGCTAAGCTTGTCATTCAGGGGGATAAAGTTCTGGTTGTGGAAGAAAAACTCTGATATAAGGCAGCAGAGAGCCGGCTATGAGATGTCCGTCTCTCCTTGGGATTGCTGATGGATCGGGTTCTGTTCTTATACAAGATAATGTCAGCAACATGGAGAAAGCAATTGCAGAGAGAGACACTGGGAGCCGGGAATGCCATATATGTTAGATAGAGCCGCATCACTTTATTACACCCAAGGAGAGGAGAGAGAGGGTGGAGAGGAGTATGGAGGATGTAGAGGAGAGAGAGGGTGGAGAGGAGAGAGAGGATGGAGAGGAGAGAGAGGATGGAGAGGAGAGAGAGGATGGAGAGGAGAGAGAGGATGGAGAGCAGTATGGAGGATGGAGAGGAGTGAGAGGATGGAGAGGAGTATGGAGGATGGAGAGGAGAGAGAGGGTGGAGAGGAGTATGGAGGATGGAGAGGAGAGAGAGGATGGAGAGGAGAGAGAGGAAGGAGAGAAGAGAGAGGATGTAGAGGAGTATGGAGGATGGAGAGTAGTATGGAGGATGGAGAGTAGTATGGAGGATGGATAGAAGTATGGAGAATGAAGAGGAGTATGGAGGATGGAGAGGAGTAGGACAGCAGTAAGAGGGAGATGCGGTCTCTTTCTCTGTATTAATGATTGTTCCAGTCGGCTTTTATTGATGAGAAACTTTAGAAAATGTCTTTTCTCCGCCATGAACGAGTCCTAATAATGAGTCGGATCCTCATCATCATCATAGTGAGTATTGATAATATTGGGAAGTGCGGAATCCTACAGAGGGGAGAAGAGGGAATTCACAATGGGAGGCGACCATTATATCCATGAAGAGTAGAAGACTTTCCTTTAGAGGGTTGCAGAGAAATCCAAGGTGTCGGTGAGGACATCCTCTATACATGGAAGAGGTCCAGCAGACCCAACACCGGGACACAATCACCAGACAAATCTTTGGCGGTCTACAAGAGATAATTGTACAATTACACCGAGATATTACATTGTATACATTCCATGAAATGTTTCATCAATACATATATATGTGAATGTGATGTGTATTTGCCAAGTTGTCTCCGGTGGTAATGAGGATGGAGGAGATGATGATGATGAGGTCACTGACGTGACTTGGGTGCCGGATAGAGCAGAGGAGGAAAGTGAGGGTGAGGCACAACCCCAATGAGGCGGCCATCATGGAAGAGTAGGGAGCAGCCCCCCTATTCCATCACATTGTGGAGCTGTTATCTCCTGGCCCACTTCCCACAGCTCAGCGGTCTGGACCTTTTTTATTACACGAGCAGCCGATCGCACTGTTGCAATTTGAAACTTTGTCTCAGGCACGTCAAGCGTGGCAAAAACACCAACCATTTGGGTACCACATGCTTGACAAGGCATTTAATCTCCCACCTATTGGCAAGAGCACCAAAGTCTGCCAAAGAGACACCAGAATTTATCCAACAAATCTCTAATCCTGTTCCCAGTGCACTACATTGTGACCTCATCATACAGACCGGCTCCCCAAGCTGTTACTTATAAAGAAAAAAATGACATTTAAATAGTTTTACCTGCAAGCTTTCTTTTATAAATGTCAGTTTTGCTGCAGCAGGTTCTATACAGGGTACAGATGGGCCACTTTAGAGGCAGACTAAGGAGACCCCCCCGGCACTATATTTAATCACATGCCAACTGCCGCATGCACATTTACGTCGGCAGAATGACACGGGCAGGTAAAGGGACGTGCACATACATCTCAATGAATTTGCCGCCTGGCGGGTACATGCCCACCTTGGGAATTTGCCTGCGGATCTCGCAAACTCGATATTCGCCGGGAGGAATTGCGGATTTTGGCGAGGAGAGGCAGAACGGGGAAACAAGGCATTTCCCTGTTCTGCCTAGCAATATGACAGGGATCGGGAGCAGTGATCTCTATCATGTTGTAGTGAGCCCATCCCCCTACAGTAAGAACACATCCAGGGAACACACTTAACCCCTTGATCACCCCCTAGTATTTAACCCCTTCCCTGCCAGTGACATTTATACAGTAATCAGTGGCTATTTTTATCTCTGATCGCTGTATAATTGTCAATTGTCCCAAAATAGTGTCAAAAGTGTCCGATCTGCACGCCATAATGTCACAGTCCCGATAAAAATCACAGATTGCCGCCAAACTAGTAAAAAAAAATAAAAATAAAAAAATGCCATAAAGCTATCCCCTATTTTATAGATGCCATAACTTTTGTGCAAACCAATCAATATACACCTATTGCGATTTTTATTACCAAAAACATGTAGAAGAATACGTATCGGCCCAAACTGAGGAAAAATGTGTTTTTTTTTATATATTTTTTTGGGATAATTATTATAGCAAAAAGTAAAAAATATTGCTTTTTTTTCAAAACGGTTGCTCTTTTTTTGTTTATAGCGCAAGAAAAGGGCAGAAAAGGACGTCAATTTTGTTTGGGTACAACGTCACACGACTGCGCAATTGTCAGTTAAAATAAAGCAGTGCCGAATCGCAAAAAATGCTCTGGGCAGGAGGGGGTAAATCCTTCCAGGGCTGAAGTGGTTAAAGGATTTTTTTTATTTTTATTATTACACTTAAAGCATCATTAAAATCACTTCTCCTTTAAAAAAGATTGTTTAAAAAAAAAATGTCATTGATGTCCCCCAGCGCAGTACCCGGGCCCCCATACCCTCTTCATAGCCATTTACTTGCATTGAAAGCCTTCTAAATGGAGACTTTTGCAGTTCAGGTCTCATAAACTACAATGAGGTTTGTCATTCGGGTCCAATTTTTTGTGATGTTTGAAAGTTCTGACATGAAAAGAACAAGAGGGTGTTTGGCCCATCACTAGTGACTACACGTAATGCTCTGCAGTGGGTTGGGTAACACGTAATGCTCTGCAGTGGGATGGGTGACACGTACTGCTCTGCAGTGGGATGGGTGACACGTAATGCTCTGCAGTGGGATGGGTGACACGTAATGCTCTGCAGTGTGATGGGTTATATGTAATGCTCTGCAGTGGGATGGGTGATATGTAATGCTCTGCAGTGGGATGGGTGATATGTAATGCACTGCAGTGGGATGGGTGACACGTAATGCTCTGCAGCGGGATGGGTGACACGTAATGCTCTGCAGTTGGTTGGGTGACAGGTAATGCTCTGCAGTGGGATGGGTGATATGTAATGCTCTGCAGTGGGTTGGGTGATACGTAATGCTCTGCAGTGGGTTGGGTGACATGTAATGCTCTGCAGTGGGATGGGTGACACATAATACTCTGCAGTGGGTTGGGTGACATGTAATGCTCTGCAGTGGGTTGGGTGACACGTAATGTTCTGCAGTGGGATGGGTGACAAGTAATGCTCTGCAGTGGGATTGGTGACATGTAATGCTCTGCAGTGGTATGGGTGACATGTAATGCTCTGCAGTGGGATGGGTGAAACGTAATGCTCTGCAGTGGGATGGGTGACACGTAATGCTCTGCAGTGGGATGGGTGACAGGTAATGCTCTGCAGTGGGATGGGTGATATGTAATGCTCTGCAGTGGGATGGGTGACATGTAATGCTCTGCAGTGGGATAGGTGACACATAATACACTGCAGTGGGATGGGTGACATGTAATGCTCTGCAGTGGGATGGGTGACATGTAATGTTCTGCAGTGGGATGGGTGACACGTAATGCTCTGCAGTCGGATGGGGGACACGTAATACCCTGCAGTGGGATGGGTGATATGTAATGCCCTGCAGTGGGATGGGTGATACGTAATGCTCTGCAGTGGGATGGGTAACACGTAATGCTCTGCAGTGGGTTGGGTGACACGCAATGCTCTGCAGTGGGATTGGTGAAATGTAATGCTCTGCAGTGGGATGGGTGACACATAATGCTCTGCAGTGGGATGGGTGACATGTAATGCTCTGCAGTGGGATGGGTGACACGTAATGCTCTGCAGTGGAATTGGTGAAATGTAATGCTCTGCAGTGGGTTGGGTGAAATGTAATACCCTGCAGTGGGATGGGTGACACGTAATACTCTGCAGTGGGTTGGGTGACATGTAATGCTCTGCAGTGGGTTGGGTGACACGTAATGCTCTGCAGTGGGATGGGTGACATGTAACGCTCTGCAGTGGGTTGGGTGACACGTAATGCTCTGCAGTGGGATGGGTGACATGTAATGCTCTGCAGTGGGATTGGTGACATGTAATGCTCTGCAGTGGGATGGGTGACATGTAATGCTCTGCAGTGGGATGGGTGACACATAATGCTCTGCAGTGGGTTGGGTGACATGTAATGCTCTGCCATGGGATTGGTGAAATGTAATGCTCTGCAGTGGGATGGGTGACACATAATGCTCTGCAGTGGGATGGGTGACACGTAATGCTCTGCAGTGGGTTGGGTGACACGTAATGTTCTGCAGTGGGATTGGTGAAATGTAATGCTCTGCAGTAGGATGGGTGACAGGTAATGCTCTGCAGTGGGATGGGTTACATGTAATGCTCTGCAGTGGGATTGGTGAAATGTAATGCTCTGCAGTGGGTTGGGTGAAATGTAATGCTCTGCAGTGGGATGGGTGACACGTAATACTCTGCAGTGGGTTGGGTGACATGTAATGCTCTGCAGTGGGATTAGTGACATGTAATGCTCTGCAGTGGTATGGGTGACATGTAATGCTCTGCAGTGGGATGGGTGACACGTAATGCTCTGCAGTGGGTTGGGTGACACGTAATGCTCTGCAGTGGGATTGGTGAAATGTAATGCTCTGCAGTGGGTTGGGTGAGACGTAATGCTCTGCAGTGGGATTGGTGACATGTAATGCTCTGCAGTGGGATGGGTGACACATAATGGTCTGCAGTGGGATGGGTGACATGTAATGCTCTGCAGTGGTTTGGGTGACACGTAATGCTCTGCAGTGGGATTGGTGAAATGCAATGCTCTGCAGTGGGTTGGGTGATACGTAATGCTCTGCAGTGGGATTGGTGACATGTAATGTCCTGCAGTGGGATGGGTGACATATAATTCTCTGCAGTGGGATGCGTGACATGTAATGCTCTGCAGTGGGATGGGTGACACATAATGCTCTGCAGTGGGTTGGGTGACACGTAATGCTCTGCAGTGGGATGAGTGACATGTAATGCTCTGCAGTAGGATGGGTGACATGTAATGCTCTGCAGTGGGATGGGTGACATGAAATACGCTGCAGTGTGTTGGGTGACACATAATGCTCTGCAGTGTGTTGGGTGACACGTAATGCTCAGCAGTTTGTTGGGTGACATGTAATGCTCTGCAGTGGGATGAGTGACATGTAATGCTCTGCAGTGTGTTGGGTGACACGTAATGCTCTGCAGTGTTTTGGGTGACACGTAATGCTCTGCAGTTTGTTGGGTGACATGTAATGCTCTGCAATGGGATGGGTGACACGTAATGCTCTGCAGTGGGATGGGTTATATGTAATGCTATGCAGTGGGCTGAGGTGACACGTAATGCTCTGCAGTGGGATGGGTGACACAGAATCTGTGGGGGCCACTGTCACTCATAGAGAGGAGGTGGGGCAGAGGCGGGGCTCCAATCAGATGACAATGGAGGCGGAGCTGTAGCGGTGATCTGATGTGCTGTGCAGCCAGTGTGTCACCGCAGGCTTGTAGTACAATAGATGGGAGAGCGCATGCGCGGGTGCCCCTATCAGATCAGTGCTGTGAAGGGGGCACCGGTCACACAACAACAAAGGAAGTGGGCAATACTGAGCAGAAATGAGGCCATTTAGAAGAGGAAAAGAACACAAAGATTACTGTTACTGGAATTCTATATTTAAGGATCAGAAAGAGAAAATAAAAGCTGAGAGTTCATATGACTTTACTCTAATATCATTCCATTCCGGACATTCTCTTCATATCCGGATCCGTGTATTACCTCAGAGGGGGAGGGGCTCCCACACACCATCTTCTTATCTTCTGTATATAGATACTTTCCAGCCTTCATCATCCCTTCATAGAAGAATAAAATGAGAGTGTTAGAGGAGGAAATGTTGCTGTGATGATGGAGGGGGGGAGGGGCTCATACTGTGCTCTGTAAGAAATGATGGAAAAGTGAGGGGCCCTCACCATGGCAGGGGCCACACACTCATGTCCATCCAACCATTGGGATAGCAGACTGTATGACTGATGTGCTGGGCTGTCATGTGTACAGGATGAGAACACACATCTGATTGGCTCAGTTATACTGACACATTGGATGGACCTCGGGGGATGGGGGGTTATTTCTCTGTAAAGGTAAAACCTTGTGGAAGATTGGAGGACCTGACTAAGATTATTATTGGTGGATCTGATTTTCCCCATCCCCCATCTGTAATGATAAAACTTGGGATGAGGAATAAATTCTCCATCATCTGGGAAATCTGTGACTGGCCCAGGAAATCTCAATCATCTCTCTCATTATCTGTAGAACTACAGAGACCTCCAATGGGTTCTACAGAAATTGTATAGAATGTTTGTCACCCGTCCTTCCATTTTCATAACAGTGCAGCCCGGGTGTCAGAAGACCTCCCAACAACGTCCCACCTCCATCATCTCATCACCATCCAATGTTGTCTACATTTTACTATTCACATTCTAATGCCGCGTACACACGGTCGGACTTTCTAGAAAGCTAGGTCCGACGTACTTGCCGCCAGACTTCCGGCGGACTACCGCCGGACTTTCTGAACGGCCGGACTTGCCTACACACGGCCGGACTTTCCGGAATCCGGCCTTCCCGACGGACTTCCGCCGGACTTTCAGAACGAACGGACTTTCCCACACACGGAGAAGTCCGTTCATTTTGAACGTGACTCGGGTACGACGGGACTAGAAAAGGAATTCAATCTCGCCGCTTTTTTTGGCGAGATTGAAACCTTGCGAGCCCCGTCGCAGGCCCTTAGGTCTGGTATGGATTATAAAGGGGAACCCCTACGCCGAAAAAACGGCGTGGGGTCCCCCTAAAATCCATACCAGACCCCGATCCGAGCACGCAGCCTGGCCGGTCAGGAAAGGGGGTGGGGACGAGCGAGCGCCCCCCCCCCTCCTGAACCGTACCAGGCCGCATGCCCTCAACATGGGGGGTGGGTGCTTTGGGGGAGGGGGGCACCCTGCGCCCCCCCCCCCAAAGCACCTTGTCCCCATGTTGATGAGGACAAGGGCCTCTTCCCGACAACCCTGGCCGTTGGTTGTCGGGGTCTGCGGGCGGGGGCTTATCGGAATCTGGGAGCCCCCTTTAATAAGGGGGCCCCCAGATCCCGGCCCCCCACCCTATGTAAATGAGTATGGGGTACATGTTACCCCTACCCATTTACCTAGGTAAAAAGTGTCAGTAATAAAACACAACACAGGTTTTTAAAATAATTTATTAAACAGCTCCGGGGGGGGTCTTCTTCCGTCTTCGGGGGTCCCTCCGGTTCATCTTCTCCCGGCGTCCGGTTGGTTCTTCTCCGCTCTCTGGCCTCTTCTCCCGGTGTCCCAGGTCTTCGGCCGGCCCCTCCGCTATCTTCAGGTAGCTCTATAGCCAGCGGAGGTCCGGACTTCTGGGCTTCTTGGCTTCTTGTGTTCTCTTCTCTTCTCTTCCCCCAGATGTTGACACGACGCTCTCTCCGGCTGGACTGGTCTCTGAGGGCTGCGTTGTGACTTATATAGGCGGAGACCCCGCCCCCATATGATGTCACAGTCCCTGGGCATGCTGGGACTGTGACGTTTTAGGGGGCGTGGTCGACCACGCCCCCTAAAACGTCACAGTCCCAGCATGCCCAGGGACTGTGACATCATATGGGGGCGGGGTCTCCGCCTATATAAGTCACAACGCAGCCCTCAGAGACCAGTCCAGCCGGAGAGAGCGTCGTGTCAACATCTGGGGGAAGAGAAGAGAAGAGAACACAAGAAGCCAAGAAGCCCAGAAGTCCGGACCTCCGCTGGCTATAGAGCTACCTGAAGATAGCGGAGGGGCCGGCCGAAGACCTGGGACACCGGGAGAAGAGGCCGGAGAGCGGAGAAGAACCAACCGGACGCCGGGAGAAGATGAACCGGAGGGACCCCCGAAGACGGAAGAAGACCCCCCCGGAGCTGTTTAATAAATTATTTTAAAAACCTGTGTTGTGTTTTATTACTGACACTTTTTACCTAGGTAAATGGGTAGGGGTAACATGTACCCCATACTCATTTACATAGGGTGGGGGGCCGGGATCTGGGGGCCCCCTTATTAAAGGGGGCTCCCAGATTCCGATAAGCCCCCGCCCGCAGACCCCGACAACCAACGGCCAGGGTTGTCGAGAAGAGGCCCTTGTCCTCATCAACATGGGGACAAGGTGCTTTGGGGGGGGGGCGCAGGGCGCCCCCCTCCCCCAAAGCACCCACCCCCCATGTTGAGGGCATGCGGCCTGGTACGGTTCAGGAGGGGGGGGGGCGCTCGCTCGTCCCCACCCCCTTTCCTGACCGGCCAGGCTGCGTGCTCGGATCGGGGTCTGGTATGGATTTTAGGGGGACCCCACGCCGTTTTTTCGGCGTAGGGGTTCCCCTTTATAATCCATACCAGACCTAAGGGCCTGGTATGCCCCGCGCTCGCCGCAATAGGAAGATTTGTTTTTCCTATTGCAGCGAGCGCGAGATGCAGTAACCTGCTCCTCTGTCGTACCTGGTCCTTCGGACTAGCATACAGACGAACGGGCTTTCCGTCAGGAACTGAGTCCGGCGGAGGTACGACGTAAAGATTTGAAGCAGGCTTCAAATCTAAAGTACGTCGGATTTCCGCAAAAATCCGACCGAAACGGTCCGTCGGAAGTCCGATGGAGACCACACACGGTCGGACTTTCCGACGGACTTTGTCCGGCGGCGTCCGTCGGACTTTTGCAGGTGAAAAGTCCGACCGTGTGTACGCGGCATAAGACTTAGTATGTGTGTTACCTCCAATACAACAGATCTTACCATCTAATCACAGAGAAGCCGGCATTCCGGAGGACCTCACAACGTCGTCTCACTTCTGACTCCGACATCTTCTCATCACCATCCAATGTTATATACAGATAGGTCAGAGTTCGGTTTGTGGAGATAACGGAGCAAAGATCATCAGAGCACCATAATGTCCCTTTACAGTACCAAACACTGGAGGGAGAAGAATGAAAGAGGTGAAATGTTCTTCCAGGGAGGGGCAGAAGTAGACACATCCAATGAATATTCAGTGGGCGGGGTCTTAGAGAATGAAATGTTTTTCCAGGGAGGGGCAGAAGTAGACACATCCAATGACTAATCAGTGGGCGGGGTCTTAGAGAATGAAATGTTCTTCCAGGGAGGGGCAGAAGTAGACACATCCAATGAATAATCAGTGGGCTGGGTCTTAGAGAATGAAATGTTTTCCCAGGGAGGGGCAGAAGTAGACACATCCAATGAATAATCAGTGGGCGGGGTCTTAGAGAATGAAATGTTCTTCCAGGGAGGGGCAGAAGTAGACACATCCAATGAATAATCAGTGGGCGGGGTCTTAGAGAATGAAATATTCTTCCAGGGAGGGGCAGGAGTAGACACATCCAATGACATTTATATATAATTTTATATCTAAGATTGAAATCTTCCCTTCCCCCTCCCCGGGGGTGGAGCTCGTCATTTCCACTCTGCAATGCCTCCTGGGAGATTTGTGTCACCGATCGGCATCGCCGGGCCATACCATCCCATGATTTGTAAACCGGAAATTACGTAATGCGAGGCGGCAGCCATTTATAAAAAGGGTAACCAGGCTTTTGTTGCCATGGTGACCAAATCTTCTTATACACAGTGATGGGTGGTGGGGGAGGGGCTGGAACATCTCATCTCTCATTACATACAAAGCCCGGGGGAGGCGGAGTGGACACACCATTACTAATCATTTATAATACAGGAATAGGAGGGGGCAGTTTTGATGGGACAATTTTGATGAGGCAATAGGATGGGGCAATTTTGGGGCAACAAGATGGGTGCAGCTTTCATGTTCAGTTTTGATGGGGGCAGTTTTGATAGGGCAATTTGATGGGACAGTTTTCATGGTGGCAGTTAATGGAGCAATTTTGATGGGGGCAAGTTTGATGACGGCAATAGGATGGGGCATTTTTTGGGGGGCAATAGGATGGGAGCAGTTTTGATGGGGCAATTTTGATGGGGCAGTTTTGATGGAGGCAGTTTTGATGGGGCAATTTGATGGGGGTAGTATAATGGGGCAATTTTGATGGGCGCAATAGGATGGGGCAAATTTGATGGGGCCATTTTGATGGTGGGAATATAATGGGGCCATTTTGATGGGGAAGTTTTGATGGGGCAATAGGATGGATGGGGGCAGTTTTGATTGGGGCAGTTTGATGGGGCAATAGGATAGGGCACTTTTGAGGGTGGCAGTAGAATGGGGCTATAGGATGGGGCAGTTTTGATGGGAGCAATATGATGGGGCAATTTTGATAGTAGCAGTACGATGGAGCAATTTTGATGGGGGCAATTTGTTGGGGCAATTTTGATGGGGGCAATATGATGGGGTAATTTTGATGGGGCAATTGTAATAGGGGCATTTTGATGGGGCAATTTTGATAGGGGCAATTTGATGGGGGTAGTATTATGGGGCAATTTTTATGGGGGCAATAGGATGGGGCAGTTTTGATGGGGCAATTTTGATGGGGGCAGTTTTGATGAGGCAATTTTACGGGACAGTTTTGATGGGGCAGTTTAATGAGGGCAATAGGATGGGGCAGTTTTGATGGGGCAATTTTATGGGGCAGTTTTGATGGGGCCATTTTGATGGTGGCAGTATGATGGGGCAGTTTTGATGGGGGCAGTTTTGATGGGGGCAATAGGATAGGGCAGTTTTGATGGGGCAGTTTTGATGGGGGCAATTTTGATGGGGGGCAGTTTTGATGGGGCAATTTCATGGGGCAGGTTGATGAGGGCAAATGGATGGGGCAGTTTTGATGGGGCAATTTTATGGGGCAGTTTTGATGGGGCAGTTTGATGAGGGTAATAGGATGGGACAATTTTGTTGGGGCAATTTTATGGGGCAGTTTAATGAGGGCAACAGGATGGGGCAGTTTTGATGGGGTCATTTTGATGGTGGCAGTATGATGGGGCAGTTTTGATGGGGGCAGTTTTGATGGGGAAATTTTATGGGGCAATTTTTATGGGGCCATTTTGATGGTGGCAGTATGATGGGACAGTTTTGATGGGGCAGTTTTGATGGGGGCAGTTTTGATGGGGGCAGCTTTGATGTAGGGAAGTTTTGGTGGGGCAGTTTTGATGGGGGCAGTTTTGATGGGGGCAGTAGGATGGGGCAGTTTGGATGGGGCAGTTTGGATGGGGCAATTTTGATGGGGGCAGTTTTGATGGTGCAATTTTATGGGGCAGGTTGATGAGGGCAATAGGATAGGGCAGTTTTGATGGGGCAATTTTATGGGGCAGTTTTGATGGGGCAGTTTGATGAGGGCAATAGGATGGGACAGTTTTGATGGGGGTAATAGGATGGGGCAATTTTGATGGGGGTAATATGATGGTGGCAGTATGATGGGGCAATTTTGATGGGGCAGTTTTGATAGCGGTAATATGATGAGGCAGTTTTGATGGGGCAATTTGGTGGGGCAGCTTCTACAAAGGGTAATTGCTAATTGTAAATGATAAATGATTTCTGTACAGATGCTATATATATATATATATATATATATATATATATATATATATATATATATATATATATATGATATGGACATTCTCTGTATTGGTGATTTAAGCACAAGAGACTCCATTTTGTTCTGACTGTTGAAATGTGTTCTGTGATCTTCACCTCACACCCAGACACATCTTCTACTAGAAGCTCTCTCTGTCTCTACTCCCCCCTCCCCCTCAAGATTTTACTTTTACAATTGTTCTATTCTCCAGATTTTAATATATTTCTATTTCTTAGTTTTTAATAACATCTCACACCTCCCCTTTCTTATCTATGTATAAAATAACATGTAATAATACATTTTTGCACGGAACGGACATTTTACACACAGTGATTGAGTCCTGAGAATCGCTTCCTGCAGCTTAACTATTAACTTTTGTTTTAGAGAAATAATTCCATAACTATATATATATATATATATCTCTGCACAGAAACAAGGGATATCATTTACAATTATCATCTTTTATAAAGAAATTACCTTTTTCAGGAGATTTTTGTATTTCTAGATTTATAATCTTTGTAAATGTAGATAAACTTCCTGCTTCCTGGAGGGGGAGGGGAGGTTTCCATAGCTAAGGGGCAGAAACTTCCTCTGACACTGCTGTTGCTATGGAAACCGGACCTATAACCTATTACACGGCTCGTGCTGCTCTGAGCATGTGCGAGATCTGGAGGTGCATGCTGGGTAACCATGGAATACAGGAAGAGATACAGTCTGGCTTCAGATGCCCACACATAAGATGGCGGCGGCCTGCTGGGACTTACAAAAGTAAGAAAACAATGCTGCAAAAATACAATCGGACCTTGGATTACAGCGTACCTTTACTAGAATACATTCATCATGAGGATTATAGGGGGAGTTTTATCTACAATGTAACATTTCTCCCGGAGCTCCGCTTTATATATATAAGTGGCTTAAAAGTCCCCCTTAGGGGTATTTATTTTGTTTCTAACAAGTTTTTGGATGTGGCACTACTGAGAGGAAATCCTCACCGACTCCATTTCTACAATTACTGTATAAAGTTCTTAGTTTTCTGTATAAAGTGTATTAATACCAATTCATTATTCTGCAGCACATTGTTCCAGTACTGAGGTTGTGGTAGTAGCAGACATATATTGTATGTAGTATTTGCTTTGTATTATAATTGTTGTTGTGTAATTATTATTTGGAAGTATCAGGATCAGGTGGTGAGGTGGTTTTGTTATATAGTTACACAGCCGTATAGTAACACTGGGGTTGTGGTAACACTTACCTCTGTCTGCAGGTAGGTTGTCTGTCTGTGTAATATAGAGCAGAGCTACACTAGTTTGTTATTTAGTGTATAAAATATGTACAAAGATAAAGAATGACAGAAAATACAACAAAGACAAAAGGACAGACACAGTCTGGCTGTGAGAATAAAACAGAAATAAACTTTTTCTGAGGATTATCCTGTGACAGGAACATGTCAGGAACATCCGCTATTCACCGATTAGACCGGCACCATGGGAATCACCCCGTCCATATCTCAGGATCCTCAATTTATAGATGTGGGTGGAGTTTAGCCATCAGCCAATCAACCCTGGGGGGTGTTCCCTGCCCAGCCCACAAGCCGGTCCTGTGTTCTGAAGGAACCAGAGCTAAATTTGTCATGAATGGTTCTGATGGATGAGGATCGGATTTCCAACACCGGCATGTCAGTCTGATCCCAACAAGACCAATCAGTGCTTGTCTGGTGTGATCAGACTCCATAGAACCATTCTGGGGGTTTCTCCTGGATTCTATCCTCACTACATATACAATGTTATATGTACATGTACCCCAACATGTGTACAATCAGGAGGAATTATTTCCATCTCTCTACAACTAATATTTTATTTTGTATGAGAGATAAAATAGATTCCTCTGATCTCTGATATAAATCAATGTCTGGCAGGCAGTTCGGGGTCTTCTCACTGTATCGGCCTCGTCCTCTGCTGGGCTTGTAGACGAAATGACTAGGACTTCTCTTTGAGGCTCAGTGAGGTGACAATTTTATATCTACAAGGATGGGGGGATTTTATTGGCATCTAGGGGTCACTTCTGGTCTAGAGACTCGCTCTGTCCTTCCAGATTCTAATTGAGGACCATCTGTCTATGATTGGTCACTGAATGAAGAGAATACAGAGTCCTGTGTGTCTTCTGGTCTGTTTCAGGACCGAATTCAGCCCAAATTCTGTCTGAAATCGGACCTGAAATGGTGAATGGAGACGCACCGGACCCCCTGCTGTGAGCCACTGTGACCTCCAGTGTGACGCCAGCCAAAGTCTGATCTCTGATGGTCAGTGGAGGGGATGAAAGCCAATAACAGTGAGTGACTTTAAGGACTATGATGGGAACTCCCAGTGTAACCGGCCAATCAGAAGTCTGTCTTTGTATAACTTTCATCTAGGTGACATGTCTGGATCCCTCACATAGAAGATTTATACCAGAATCCTGCAGAATATTATATCATTTATAGGATAATTCTCACGTCAGCCACTGCAGAGTACAGCCAGGATGTCTGAGCGTCTCACATAGAAGTTTTATTCCAGAGTCTTCCAGATTAATATCTGATAATTCCAGTGAGGTGAGGGATCGATTATTGATAAGAATGGATCGGAGATCATCACAGCCTGAGGAAGTCACACCACATCTCTCCAACCTGCAGAGACAAATCCAGACACATGATATTATATTATAAGATGAATATGAGGAATTGTTCCCATTTAGTGAAAAGTAACATAACATCACTAGAGCGGAATATCAGGATATACAGAATGTTATACAGAGGAAAGATCTTGTTATTAGGGAAGCTGATAAAGGTGAAGCTGTTGTAGTACTTATGTCTACACAGTATAAAGAGGGGGCGCTGTGACAGCTCAGTCACCCCCTTATGTACCCGGTTATTAAGCAGGACCTCACACAGTGTCTCATACAGGGGCTTCTGAAATTGATAGATAAAGGAAAGGATCTGGGGGGGGTTATGAAATAAAACAGCAGAATTTCTGATGGTGGATACCCCAGTAACCCCAATATTCCATCACCTTCCTAAAGTCCACCAATCAGTGTAGTGATATAATAATATTATGTGTGTAGTATAGTGGTATCGTGGGTATGATAATTTAATTAGTAAGTACTCTTCCGCAGCAACCCAATTCTTCCAGAGAGATGCACTTTATTGACTTCCAATACAGAACAAAGTCCAAAGTCCACAGATGACAAAAAATCAGACAGAGTATATAATTCAAAGTCCCATGTTCTTAGGTCTGTGTGTTCACACACAGACAAGCCTAACTTAAAACCTAAATGCCAGCTTGAATGTCCTCTATGAAATACTAGTCCACTAGGAGGGAGTTTCTGCTAGGTCAACCCAAAATACTCTTTGATCTTATTGTTACCCCCTCAAGTCTAATTACCATCAATAAATACTTCTTCTATGGTCCTTTAAACAATGTACCCTTTGAAATGTTCAATTAGGTTTCCAGACCACACCTCACCTCACACACCTAGGTAGACTTGCCTAAGATCAACACATCAAAGAGTCTTCAGCTGTCCCCTTGAAATGTTAAAATTCAGTTGACTTGGACAAATCAACCATTATCAATTGAATTCTGGCCTTGTTAATATTGACTGTATGTGTACATACATATAATAATGTCCCACATAAATCGGTTAACATATTACAACATATACAACATATACTCCCACTTGGGTCGGTTCTAACTACTAGAACTGACCCATAAATCAAACAACAAAAAATATCATTTTGATTTAAGGTACTGAATGCTTATATAAAATATGAAGTTGAAACTGGTTACATCTTTCTTCACCAGCCTATAAAATATCCCCATGAAACAGTTATTAGATAATATAACTTTTAGACCATGCCTAGAATTTGGTAAACATCAGTGGCCCATATAGCTGTTAGGCCTTATTATATCACATCAAGATCTTGAATATTGCGCAAAGACGAGCTGATGTCACAGTCCATTCTTTGGTCTGACTTCATCACATCTCTCACCATCTCACTGAAAGTAAACTTGGTATGCTCTGGGAGCTCCAATCCACATAAGTCCAGGATTCTCTCATATCTAGGTTCAAGCTTTTCATTTTTAAAGATGCTTTTACACAAACATTCTACTTTCATCTTTATAGTAAGAAGAACTATCAATGTACCAACACTCACTTTCAAGGTCAAGAAGGTTTGGATATGGCAGTAAAAACTGTACTGCAAACTATTTCCTTGCACTTGACATTCATGAGTCCATCTTTGTTGATTGCCAGCCACAATTTTCTTTTGTAATTTGCTGTAGGCCGACCCCTCATTGCCTTCAATAGAGCAGTTACTTGGATCATTCAGTCCATAATTCCACCTGAATGGTATACCAACATATACATATACCCCCCACACGATGGTTCAGATAGAATCAGCTTGACATCAGTGTTTATCAGATCTTCTATCCAGACAAAGCGGCAGTGGAAATTCTTGACAGTATCTTCACCATGAAAGGTAGAAAGGTCTTTTTCATCCATATATGTCATAGCCTTTAGCATATTATAAACAACTGAATCAACAAAGATTCAAATCATGACTAGAGTGATGAATTTCACTCACCCCTCTTATAAATTTAGGAAAACCACCCAACATACTATAATTTATGCTCTGCCAAGCCATTGTGCAGCATCTCACCTTAGATGTCAAATATATTGATCAATACACATTATGTAATATGTACAGATGTTATGAAAATTATTTTAGGTTTAAATGCTTCTCTTTGGTTTTAAGATAAAGTTCAAGAAAATAAAACATAAAGAAAATAAAAAATGAAAAGCAAAATATATCAGGAAAAGGGAGAAAAATTAAAAATTAGGGCGTTGAAGAAAAAAAAGAAAAAAAGGTCCATTGCTTGATGAATTTCGAGAGAGTCCATGAATTCTTTATAATTCCTCGTTGTCTATTCAGCATTTCTTCCATAATTCTCCCCCACTAGCCAGCAATTTCAGACTGTGCTTCTGCTATTCACATGCAAACCAGCATCTCCAGACATACCTGAAAGACAAAACTCTCCAACAAAAACTCATTAGCGAGGTCCTTAAACATTGTTTGAAGTTAAAACAAAACACTATTTACACATATACAGTTTAAAGCTAATTCACCCCCACTGCTAGAGAAGTGTCATTTGCATTCAAAAACAGATCTGGAGAATGTACATCTTGTACCCCCTTCAACTGCTCTAATCATTTATCACGTTCCCCTCTCACCTTGTCATACTCAATCTTCAGGTGGTCATATTTCTGTTTTAACTGAGAAAACGGTATCCAAGTCTTGGACCTTTTCTTATTATTATTTTGGTCAGCTCTGTTTTTCATATTAATATCACCTATGTTTGACCTGATGTCTCCTCTCTGGGTGTTATCATAGGATATTATCTTCTGATCTTTATATTCAGTATTTGTCCTAAACAATGTGGCTAAATCAATTTTGACAGCCTGCTCATTTGACTTTCTCCATAAATGGTCTGCTCTCAACAATATGTCTTTTAAATCATGAGGATTTGGGGTAACTAATAAAATATTTTGTTTGATATCTTCATGCAACGCATCTAGAAACATACTCATATGTATCAAGCCCCCACGCTCAAATGCAAGATTATTACTGACCAATAATTCCATAATAGTTGCTATCCTGTGTAACAATTCATAGGGAGATTCATTTTGCATTTGTTGGATCTTCCCATGAATAGTAACGTCAGAACGCACACCAGAGGCGGCTCTACACTTTGTGAGGCCTTAGGCAAAACTTAGACATGAGGCCCCACTGTATTATGAACTGTATTAGGAGGGTACAGTATAGGGGAGTGGACAGTACAGGGGGTAGGTAAGTGGGCATAATAAAGATATATTTTCCTCAAGCAGAGCTGCACAGGGAAGCTGCTCTCACAGATCCTACCTATTCTGGTAGGCTGTCACAAAGAGAGAAATAAAGGGGGATGGGTGGAGAAAGAAAGAAAGAAAGAAAGAAAGAAAGAAAGAAAGAAAGAAAGAAAGAAAGAAAGAAAGAAAGAAAGAAAGAAAGAAAGAAAGAAAGAAAGAAAGAAAGAAAGAAAGAAAGAAAGAAAGAAAGAAAGAAAGATGGAAAGGAAAGAAAGAAAGAAAGAAAGAAAGAAAGATGGAAAGGAAGGAAAGAAAGAGAAAGAAAGATGGAAAGGAAAGAAAGAGAAAGAAAGATGGAAAGAAAGAGAAAGAAAGATGGAAGGAAAGAAAGAGAAAGAAAGATGGAAGGAAAGAAAGAGAGACAGAAAGAAAGAAAGGTGGAAAGGAAAGAAAGAGAAAGAAAGATGGAAAGGAAGGAAAGAAAGAGAAAGAAAGATGGAAAGAAAGATGGAAGGAAAGAAAGATGGAAAGGAAAGAAAGAAAGAAAGAAAGAAAAAGAAAGATGGAAGGAAAGAATGAGAAAAAAGAAAGATGGAAGGAAAGAAAGATATAGGGGAGTGGACAGTACAGGGGGTAGGTAAGTGGGCATAATAAAGATATATTTTCCTCAAGCAGAGCTGCACAAGGAAGCTGCTCTCACAGATCCTACCTTTTCTGGTAGGCTGTCACAAAGAGAGAAATAAAGGGGGATGGGTGGAGAAAGAAAGAAAGACAGAAAGAGAGAAAGAAAGAGAAAGAAAGAGAAAGAAAGATTGAAGGAAAGAAAGAAAGAAAGAAAGAAAGAAAGAAAGAAAGAAAGAAAGAAAGAAAGAAAGAAAGAAAGAAAGAAAGAAAGAAAGAAAGAAAGAAAGATGTAAAGGAAAGAAAGAGAAAGAAAGAAAGAAAGAAAGAAAGAAAGAAAGAAAGAAAGAAAGAAAGAAAGAAAGAAAGAAAGAAAGAAAGAGAAAAAGAAAGAAAGAAAGTAAGAAAGAGAGAGAGAAAGAGAGAGAAAGAGAAAGAAAGAAAGACAGATGGAAGGAAAGACAGATGGAAGGAAAGAAAGAAAGATGGACAGGAAAGAAAGAGAAAGAAAGAAAGACAGATGGAAGGAAAGAAAGAGAAAAAAGAAAGATGGAAGGAAAGAAAGAAAGATGGACAGGAAAGAAAGAGAAAGAAAGACAGATGGAAGGAAAGAAAGAGAAAAAAAGAATGATGGAAGGAAAGAAATAAAGATGGAAGGAGAGAAAGAAAGATGGAAGGAGAGAAAGAAAGATGGAAGGAAAGAAAGAGAAGGAGGTGGAGAAAGAAGGAAGGAAAGAGAAAGAAAGAGACAAAAAGAATGGAAAGAAAGGAAGAAAGAAGGAAAGAAAAAGAAAAGAAAGAGAGGGGGATGGAGAAAGAAGGAAGGAAGGAAAGAAAGAAAGAGAGTAAGAAAGAAGAGATGGAAGGAAAGAAAGAAAGGAGAAAGAAAGATGGAAAGAAAGAGAAGGAAGGAAAGGAAGGAAGGAAAGAAAGAGAAAGAAAGAGAGGGGGATGGAGGAAGAAGGAAGGAAAGAGAAAAAGAAAGAATGACAAAAAGAATGGAAAGAAAGAAAGAAAGAAAGAAAGAAAGAAAGAAAGAAAGAAAGAAAGAAAGAAAGAAAGAAAGAAAGAAAGAAAGAAAGAAAGAAAGAAAGAAAGAAAGAAAGAAAGAAAGAAAGAGAGGGGGATGGAGAAAGAAAGAAAGAAAGAAAGAAAGAAAGAAAGAAAGAAAGAAAGAAAGAAAGAAAGAAAGAAAGAAAGAAAGAAAGATGGAAAGAAAGAAAGATGGAAAGAAAAATAAAGAAAGAAAGAAAGATGGAAAGAAAAAGAAAGAAAGAAAGAAAGAAGGAGAGGGGGTGGGGAAAGAATGAAGGAAAGAGAAAGAAAGAGACAAAAAGAATGGAAAGAAAGCGAGGGGGATGGAGGAAGAAGGGAAGGAAGAGCATCCCCTACATCAGTGTACTCACTGGGAGGCAGGAGGGACTGGATGGATGGATGGATCAGACTCCCCTTGTCCTTTTCCTTTTCCTGGGCTCCAGCTTGAATCTTCCCGCCCACACATCCCCTTCTCTGAGGCAGAGCAGAGAACACTGCCAAGGAGAGTGGGCGGGGCAGACACAGGAGGAGAGGGCGGGAGGAGGAGGAGCAGAAGCTCTCTCTCCTCTTCTGTCTGGCTGTGCGGGCAGCAGGGGGAGGGGGAGATCTGTCAGAGCTCTACTGAGCGGCTCTCCCTCCCTGTCTGTGATCCGGAGATGTATGTGAGCTCCGATCACACACATCTCACTTGCCGCCTGTTATCTCTCCCTGTAGCAGGGCGAGGGGACTCAGGACATAGATCTCTGCTGCTGAATGAGGCGGCTCTCTAATTAGGTAAACTAGCCAGCTGTGCGAGGCCCCTATGACTGCGAGGCCTGAGGCCACCGCCTATTTCGCCTAATTAGAGAGCCGCCTCTGACGTACACCATACAAAACACATAATAATTCCAGTAATATGTCCCTTGTCCTCAGAGGCTGAATACAGATCTGTTTAATTCTCATCCAAAGACCACTTCCCAAAGAATGTTGCAAAACTCTTTCTAAGTCAGATGGGTTGAGATTGTACATATCTCTGACCTGCTGCACATCACAAAACCATTTTAAAAATCTGTTTAAATCATGGTAGGGAACCATTCCTATTTCTTTAAGAATTGCATCTAATTCTTTTGGTTTTAAAGGCTTCATTACAAGTCGAACTTCACCTGTATTATTATTATTGTTATAAACTGTGGTAGTCACAGTGGGGGCAGCTGGTAATGAACTATCAGATTTAATATGAGGTTCTGTTTCATTTGATAGAAAGTTTGTGTCTGTATTTTGCTGAAGATAGCGGAATCCAAGATTTGATACATATCTGCATTCCTGAGATCTCTTCTCTAATTCCATAATTCTTCATTTTAATCTCTCATGTTCCTCTAATAATTCATCACAATGTTTAGATTTCTCAAGTAAAGATTCCCCAATGGTAACTGCATGCAATTTTAAATTTACTGTCTCAGTGTCTGATTTTGTAACCTCTCACAAACATTGTTGCTATTATAAACTGCCTTCTGTAACTGGGTAATTTCCTCAACCTTACCCTTCAAAGCACTTTCCATTGTTAAACAGCAAGATAACAAGCCCTGTATAATGCAACCTTTTCTTTTACTTTCTGAAATTTTGCTATCAAAAACATTTTTCTCTAAAAATTCCTTCATCATCGTCCACGTCTGCTTACATTTTTCTGGAATTTCATAAGGACCGCCATGGTGCTTAATACATTTTAATACACATCTGTTAACTTTATCAGAACTGACACTGGCTTCACACTGAGTAAGCATTTTGACTATATTACTAATAATTATTAAAAAAAGGAAATATTTTACTCACCGCATTAGTTACTCCTTCAGCTTCCAGGTCTTCTGGTACACGACACAGTCCTTTTTTTGTTGTTGTTTCCAGTCTCTAGAGAATAATTCTGGGGTTCCCAACTTGTTTAAATTTGTAGACCAGACTCTTTTATGTCACAACCAGACATTAGAGTCACAGCACAGCTCTTGGTTCTTCATCAGACTTCTGTCCAACTCACAGGATTGTTGTCACCACCGACTTCTGTTACTAAGACCGAAAATGCTCTTCTGGTCACTTGAACGGCACCAATGTAGTGATATAATACATTCAAAGAACGGGTCACGGCCCCAAATGTAGTGCTATAAATATATACTGGGTGATATGATGTAGAGTGGGTAGTGATCGGGTATATGTATTGGGTGGATAGTATCGTGGGTATGATAATTAATTAGTAAGTACTCTTCCGCAGCAACCCAATTCTTCCAGAGAGATGCACTTTATTAACTTCCAACACAAAACAAAGTCCAAAGTCCACAGATGGCAAAAAATCCGACAGAGTATATAATTCAAGGTCCTATGTTCTTAGGTCTGTGTGTTCACACACAGACAAGCCTAACTTAAAACCTAAATGCCAGCTTGAATGTCCTCTATGAAATACTAGTCCACTAGGAAGGAGTTTCTGCTAGGTCAACCCAAAATACTCTTTGATCTTATTGTTACCCCCTCAAGTCTAATTACCATCAATAAATACTTCTTCTATGGTCCTTTAAACAATGTACCCTTTGAAATGTTCAATTAGGTTTCCAGACCACACCTCACCTCACACACCTAGGTAGACTTGCCTAAGATCAACACATCAAAGAGTCTTCAGCTGTCCCCTTGATATGTTAAAATTCAGTTGACTTGGACAAATCAACCATTATCAATTGAATTCTGGCCTGGTCAATATTGACTGTATGTGTACATACATATAATAATGTCCCACATAAATCGGTTAACATATTACAACATATACAACAATCAGGAGTTCCCATTGAAGATCACCGGATTGTGGCAGGAATAGGATCCCTTATAGAGAATGTAGGGGGGAGGGGTGGATATACATTTCCAGCCTTTAGTGCTGAGACTTCTGGGATATATTAGACATACAAGTACTATATTGGTGGATATTCCACATTTACAATGGGATTCTACATTCACATGGGGGACACTTCACATTAAAGCACTTTATTCTTCCATCCCCCATTCTTTAGTGTCTCCAGCAATCAGATATCATCTCCATAGATATAGATCATATACTAGGATGTTACAGGAATTATTACAGAGGATGGAAAGGATGAAGATTTTTTACCTTAACCACTTCAGTCCCGGAAGGATTTACCCCCTTAATGACCAGAGCACTTTTTACTATTTGGCACTGCGCTGCTTTATCTGGTAATTGTGCGGTCATGCAATGCTGTACACAAACAACATGTGTGTCCTTTTTTCCTACAAATAGAGCTTTATTTTGGTGGTATTTTATCACCTCTGGGATTTTTATTTTTTGCAATATAAATGAAAAAGGACCAAAAATTTTGAAAAAAAAACATTTCTACTTTTTGTTATAAGAAAAATCCAATAAACTCTATTTTAGTCATATATTTAGGCCAAAATGTATTCAGTCACATGTCTTGGGTAAATAAATGTAATAAGTGTATATTTATTGGTTTGTGCAAAAGTTATAATGTCTACAAACTATGGTACATTTACTGGAATTTACGCAGCTTTTACTTTAATCTAATTTCTTGAGGTACTAAAATGACAGGGCAGTACAAACCCCACAAATCACCCCATTTTGGAAAGTAGACACCCCAAGCTATTTGCTGAGAGGCCTGTTGAGCAAATTGACTCTTTTATTTATTTTTTGTCACAAGTGATTGAAAAATGATAAAAGAAAGAAAAAGTACACAAAGTTGTCAGTAAATGATATATTGCTCACACATGACATAGGTATATGTAGAATTACACCCCAAAATACATTCTGCTGCTTCTCCTGAGTATGGGGATACCACATGTGTGAGACTTTTTGGGAGCCTAGCCGTGTACGGGACCCCGAAAACCAATCACCGCCTTCAGGATTTCTAAGGGCGTCAATTTTTGATTTCACTCCTCACTACCTATCACAGTTTCTGAGGCCATAAAATGTCAAGATAGCACAAAACCCCCCAAATGACCCCATTTTGGGAAGTAAACACCCCAAGATATTTGCTGAGAGGTATGGTGAGTATTTTGCAGATTTACTAGAATACATTCATCATGAGGATTATAGTTCCGGTGTCTTGCCGAGACAAGTTCCCCTGGGGCATAAGGACCCCCCTGTACTGTGCAGCGCCTGTGCAGTACGAATGACTAAGGAGCTGCCAAAAATAGCCGAAGCTGAAAACCTTCAGTCAGCTGTACACGGCGCCTGCGCCCTGAGTCCAGGTTCAAGCCCCACCATCCAAGTGGACATAGAGGTAGAATAAAAAAGTAGCGAGCGAAGCGAGGTCGTGCCCGAAGCGTGGCGAGGGGCCCTCTTACAGGCGCCGTGTACAGCTGATTTAGGACTATTCGGCTTCGGCTATTTCCGCCGGATCGTACTGCGCAAGCGCTGAGCCTGCGCATTACAGGGGGGTCCTTATCCGCTGAGGGGAACTTTCTCGGCAGAACACCAGCACCTCTGAAAGGCAGCCATCTCTGCTCTGATCTCACACTGGCGCTCACACAGGGCTGCTGCCTTTGGAGATTTTCAGGTCTCAGCACAGCAACATACAGCTACCTGTGTTGATTCAAGCAGCAGCTTCTGTCCCCACCTCTTCTCACACTGTAGAATGGAGCAGAGAAGTCCTGAAACTCCGCCCCAGCTACAGTTCTCAATCGTCTGAAAATCCTGCACATAAAACATGGACCGGAGCACTGGATCAGCAGTGGAAAAGGTGAGATGAAAAACGGAGGGGAGGGGGAGAGAGCCCTCCAGAGACTGAATTCACAGTGAGAGGATAACTGTGAAAGAAGGGAAAGGGGGTGATTGTATAGTGAGGTAGGGGGGTGATTGTGTAGTGAGGAAGGGGGGGTGGAAATGTGTCCAGAGAGGAGAACTGGGAATGGAGCTTTGTACAAAGGTAAGAGCTGCAGAAGGCAGAGCTGTGGAGGGTGGGGGAGGTTGTGTAGAGGGGAAGCTGGTGGTGCAGAGGTGGGGGGTAAATGTGAGAGCTGTGGATTGGGGTGAGCTTTAGATGTGGGTGCAGAGATAATATGGATGGAGGTGCAGAGGTGAGTTGTGGACTGGGGGTGTAAGCTGTAGTTAGAGGGGTGCAGATGTGAGACGTGTGATGGGGGGGTGAGTTGTGGATGGGGTGCAGAGTGGAGCTGTGGACAGGGAAAGAAGAGGGGAGCTGTGGATGAGGGTTGCAGAGGTGAGTTGTGGACTGGGGGTGTAAGCTGTAGTTAGAGGGGTGCAGATGTGTGATGGGGGGAGGTGAGTTGTGGATAGGGGTGCAGAGTGGAGCTCTGGACAGGGAAAGAAGAGGTGAGCTGTGGATGAGGGTTGCACAGGTGAGTTGTGGAATGGGGGTGTAAGCTGTAGTTAGAGGGGTGCAGACGTGTGATGGGGGAGGTGTGTTGCAGATAGGGGTGCAGAGTGGAGCTGTGGAAAGGGAAAGAAGAGGGGAGCTGTGGATGAGGGTTGCAGAGGTGAGTTGTGGACTGGGGGTGTAAGCTGTAGTTAGAGGGGTGCAGACATGTGATGGGGGGTGAATTGTGGATAGGGGTGCAGAGTGAAGCTGTGGACAGGGAAAGAAGAGGTGAGCTGTGGATGAGGGTTGCAGAGGTGAGTTGTGGACTGGGGGTGTAAGCTGTGGTTAGAGCGGTGCAGACGTGTGATGGGGGGAGCTGAGTTGCGGATAGGGGTGCAGAGTGGAGCTATGGAAAGGGAAAGAAGAGGGGAGCTGTGGATGAGGGTTGCAGAGTTGAGTTGTGGACTGGGGATGTAAGCTGTAGTTAGAGGGGTGCAGACATGTGATGGGGGGGTGAGTTGTAGATAGGGGTGCAGAGTGAAGCTGTGGACAGGGAAAGAAGAGGGGAGCTGTGGATGAGGGTTGCAGAGGTGAGTTGTGGACTGGGGGTGTAAGCTGTAGTTAGAGGCGTGCAGATGTGTGATGGGGAGGTGAGTTGTGGCTAGGGGTGCAGAGTGGAGCTCTGGACAGGGAAAGAAGAGGTGAGCTGTGGATGAGGGTTGCAGAGGTGAGTTGTGGAATGGGGGTGTAAGCTGTAGTTAGAGGGGTGCAGACGTGTGATGGGGGGGAGGTAAGTTGCGGATAGGGGTGCAGAGTGGAGCTGTGGAAAGGGAAAGAAGAGGGGAGCTGTGGATGAGGGTTGCAGAGGTGAGTTGTGGACTGGGGGTGTAATCTGTAGTTAAAGGGGTGCAGACATGTGATGGGGGAGGTGAGTTGTGGATAGGGGTGCAGAGTGAAGCTGTGGACAGGGAAAGAAGAGGTGAGCTGTGGATGAGGGTTGCAGAGGTGAGTTGTGGAATGGGGGTGTAAGCTGTAGTTAGAGGGGTGCAGACATATGATGTGGGGGTGAATTGTGGATAGGGGTGCAGAGTGAAGCTGTGGACAGGGAAAGAAGAAGTGAGCGGTGGATGAGGGTTGCAGAGGTTCGGTGTGGATGGGGGACACTGAGGTAAGCAAAGAGATAAGCAGAAATGAGGATTTGATGGTTACTTTTGGGGGGATACTTGAGGGGGAAGACCAGGGAAATTTGCTGGGGAACAGTAAGACCCCTTTCACACTGGGGCAGTGCGGGCATTAGTGGTAAAATGCTAAAACTAGTGGCACTTTTCCGCTGTTATAGCAGTGCTTTGGCACCACTAGCGGGGGCGCTTTTAACCCCAAAGAAGGGGTTAAAAGTGACCACTTAGTGCTGCTTTTTAAAACGCTTTTAAGGCACTTTGAAAGTGGTGCCCATTCATTTCAATGGCAGGGGTATACACCCCTCCCCCACCGCCCCAAAGATGCTGCTTGCAGGACTTTTTTTTCCTGTCCTGCAAGCGTACCGCCCCGGTGTGAGAGCACTCGGACTTTCACACTGGGCCTGCAGAAGAGGCCGTTTACAGGCGCTATATTTAGAGCAAAAACGCCTGTAAAGTGGCCCCAGTGTGAAAGGGGTCTAAAGCATACAGAGTTAGTGACCAAGAGTAATGTATGTAATGTATGGCACAGTGTGCAGGGTCCAGTGGTGGGAATTTTGTAACACCTTGTACTAGGGTTGTCCCGATACCGATACTAGTATCAGTATCGGCACCGATACCGAGCATTTGCCCAAGTACTTGTATTCGGGGAAATACTCCCGATGCTTCACCTGATACGTGGACAGTCAGCAGTGATCGGTGAGTGCGGGAGGTACAAGCTTCTCCCCCCGCGGCTTTCAGCTACTTTAGTGAAATCTATACAGCGGTGATAGGAGCTTGTAACTCCCCCACACACGATCACCGCTGACTGTCACCGCATCCTCCTCCAGTCCCCCTCCATTCCTCTGTCCCTTTCCGTTCTGCTGTCCTCCTCCGTTCTGCTGTCCCTCTATGTTCTGCTGTCCCTCTCCGTTCTGCTGTCCCTCTCCATTCTGCTGTCCCTCTCCATTCTGCTGTCCCTCTCCGTTCTGCTGTCCCTCTCCGTTCTGCTGTCCCTCTCCGTTCTGCTGTCCCTCTCCGTTCTGCTGTCCCTCTCCGTTCTGCGGTCCCCCTCCATTCTGCGGTCCCCCTCCGTTCTGCTGTCCCCCTCCATTCTCCTGTCCCCCTATATTCTCCTATCCCTCTCCGTTTTGCTGTCCCTCTCCGTTCTGCTGTCCCTCTCCGTCCTGCCGTCCCCCTACGGTCTGCTGTCCCCCTACGGTCTGCTGTCCCCCTCCATTCTCCTGTCCCTCTCCGTTCTGCTGTCCCTCTTTATCTGCTGTTACTCTTTGTTCTGCTGTCCCTCTCCGCACTGCTGTCCCCCTCCGTTCTGCTGTCCCTCTCCGTTCTGCTGTCCCTCTTTGTTCTGCTGTCCCTCTCCGTTCTGCTGTCCCTCTCCATTCTGCTGTCCCTCTTTGTTCTGCTGTCCCTCTTTGTTCTGCTGTCCATCTCCGTTTTGCTGTACCTCTCCGTTCCGCTGTCCCCTCCATTCTGCCGTCCCTCTCCTTTCTGCTGTCCCTCTCTGTTCTGCAGTCCCTCTTTGTTCTGCTGTCCCTCTCCGTTCTCCTGTCCCCCTCCTTTCTGCTGTCCCTCTCCGTTCTGCTGTCCCTCTCCGTTCTGCTGTCTCCCTCCGTTCTGCTGTCCCTCTCCGTTCTGCCATCCCTCTCCGTTCTGCTGTCCCCCCATTCTCCTGTCCCTCTCTGCTGTCCCCCTCCGTTCTGCTGTCCCTCTCCGTTCTGCTGTCCCTCTCCGTTCTGCTGTCCCTCTCCGTTCTGCTGTCCCTCTCCGTTCTGCAGTCCCCCTCCATTCTCCTGTCCCTCTCTGTTGTGCTGTCCCGTTCTGCTGTCCCCCTCTGTTCTGCTGTCCCCCTCCATTCTCCTGTCCCTCTCTGTTCTGCTGTCTCGTTCTGCTGCCCCCTCCATTCTGCTGCCCCCTCCGTTCTGTTGTCCCTCTTTGTTCTGCTGTCACTCTCCATTCTGCTGTCCCTCTCCGTTCTGCTGTCCCCCTCCATTCTGCTGCCCCCTCCGTTTTGCTGCCCCCTCCGTTCTGTTGTCTCTCTTGTTCTGCTGTCCCTCTCCTTTCTGCTGTCCCCCTCCATTCTCCTGTCCCCCTCCGTTCTGCTGTCCCTCTCCGTTTTGCTGTCCCTCTCCGTTTTGCTGTCCCTCTCCGTTCTGCCGTCCCTCTCCGCTCTGCCATCCCCCTCTGTTCTGCTGTCCCCCCCATTCTCCTGTCCCTCTCCATTCTGCTGTCCCATTCTGCTGTCCCCCTCTTTTCTGCTGTCCCCCTCCGTTCTGCTGCCCCCTCTGTTCTGCTGTCCCTCTTTGTTCTGCTTTCCCTGTCCATTCTGCTGTCCCCCTCCATTCTGCCTCTCCGTTCTACTGTCCCTCTCTGTTCTGCTATCCTCCTCCGTACTGCTGTCCCCCTCATTTCTGCTGTCCCTCTACGTTCTGCTGTCCCTCTCGGTTCTGCTGTCCCCCTCCATTCTGCTGTCCCCCTCCGTTCTGCCATCCCTCTCCTTTCTGCCGTCCCTCTACGTTCTGCTGTCCCTCTCCGTTATGCTGTCCCTCTCCGTTCTGCTGTCCCCCTCCATTCTCCTGCCCTCTCCGTTCTGCTGTCCCATTCTGCTGTCCCCCTATGTTCTGCTGTCCCCCTCCGTTCTGCTGTCCCCCTCCGTTCTGCTGTCCCCCTTCGTTCTGCTGTCCCTCTCCATTCTGCTGTCCCTCTCCATTCTGCTGTCCCTCTTTGTTCTGCTGTCCCCCTCCGTTCTGCCATCCCTCTCAGTTCTGCTGTCCCTATCCATTCTGCTGTCCCTCTCCGTTCTGCTGACCCCCTCCGTTCTGCTGACCTTCTCAGTTCTGCTGTCCCTCTCCATTCTGCTGTCCCTCTCCGTTCTGCTGTCCCTCTTTGTTCTGCTGTTCCCCTCCGTTCTGCTGTCCCCCTCCGTTCTGCTGTCAATCTCCATTCTGCTGTCCCCCTCCGTTCTGCTGTCCCTCTCCATTCTGCTGTCCCTTTCCGTTCTGCCGTCCCTCTCCGTTCTGCCATCCCTCTCCATTCTGCCGTCCCTCTTTGTTCTGCTGTCACCCTCCGTTCTGCTGACCCCCTCCGTTCTGCTGACCCCCTCCGTTCTGCCGTCCCTCTCCGTTCTGCTGTCCCTCTTTGTTCTGCTGTTCCTCTTTGTTCTGCTGTTCCCCTCCATTCTGCTGTTCCTTTTATGTTCTGCTGTCCCTCTTTGTTCTGCTGTCCCTCTCTGCTCTGCTGTCCCCCTCCTTTCTGCCATCCCCCTCCGTTCTGCTGTCCCTCTCCGTTCTGCTGTCCCGCTTTGTACTGCTGTCCCTCTTTGTTCTGCTGTCCCTCTCCGTTCTGCTGTCCCTCTTTGTTCTGCTGTCCCTCTTTGTTCTGCTGTCCCTCTCCGTTCTGCTGTCCCCCTCTGTTCTGCTGTCCCCCACTGTTCTGCTGTCCCTCTCCTTTCTGCTGTCCCTCTCCTTTCTGCTGTCCGCCTCCGTGCTGCTGTCCCCTCCATTCTGTTGTCCCTATTTGTTCTGCTGTCCCTCTCCGTTCTGCTGTCCCTCGCCATTCTGCTGTCCCTCTCCTTTCTGCTGTCCCTCTTTGTTCTGCTGTCCCCCTCCTTTCTGCTGTCCCTCTCCTTTCTGCTGTCCCTCTTTGTTCTGCTGTCCCCCTCCGTTCTGCTGTCCCCCTCCGTTCTACCGTCCCTCTCCGTTCTGCCGTCCCTCTCCGTTCTGCTGTCCCTCTTCGTTCTACTGTCCCTCTTCGTTCTGCTGTCCCTCTCCGTTCTGCTGTCCCTCTCCGTTCTGCTGTCCCTCTCCGTTCTGCTGACCCTCTTTGTTCTGCTGTCCCTCTTTGTTCTGCTGTCCCTCTCCATTCTGCTGTCCCTCTCCATTCCGCTGTCCCCCTCAGTTCTGCCGTCCCTCTTTGTTCTGCCGTCCCCCTCCATTCTGTTGTCCCTATTTGTTCTGCTGTCCCTCTCCGTTCTGCTGTCCCTCGCCATTCTGCTGTCCCCCTCCTTTCTGCTGTCCCTCTCCTTTCTGCTGTCCCTCTTTGTTCTGCTGTCCCCCTCCGTTCTGCTGTCCCCCTCCGTTCTGCTGTCCCCCTCCGTTCTGCTGTCCCCCTCCGTTCTGCCGTCCCTCTCCGTTCTGCCGTCCCTCTCCGTTCTGCTGTCCCTCTTTGTTCTACTGTCCCTCTTCGTTCTGCTGTCCCTCTCCGTTCTGCTGTCCCTCTCCGTTCTGCTGTCCCTCTCCGTTCTGCTGACCCTCTTTGTTCTGCTGTCCCTCTCCATTCTGCTGTCCCTCTCCATTCTGCTGTCCCTCTCCATTCCGCTGTCCCCCTCAGTTCTGCCGTCCCTCTTTGTTCTGCCGTCCCTCTCTGTTCTGCTGTCCCTCTCCGTTCCGCTGTCCCCCTCAGTTCTGCCGTCCCTCTTTGTTCTGCCGTCCCTCTCCTTTCTGCTGTCCCTCTCCGTTCTACTGTCCCTCTCTGTTCTGCTGTCCTTCTCCGTTCTGCTGTCCCTCTCCGTTCTGCTGTCCCTCTCCGTTCTGCTGTCCTCCTCCGTTCTGCTGTCCCTCTCCGTTATGCTGTCCCTCTTTGTTCTGCCGTCCCCCTCCGTCCTGCTGTCCCCCTGTGTTATGCTGTCCCCCTCCGTTATGCTGTCCCTCTTTGTTCTACTGTCCCTCTCCGTTCTGCTGTCCTTCTCCGTTCTGCTGTCAATCTCTGTTCCGCTGTCCCTCTACTTTCTGCTGTCCCTCTCTGTTCTGCTGTCCCCCTCCGTTCTGCTGCCCCCCTCCGTTCTGCTGTCCCCCTCCGTTCTGCTGTCCCCCTCCATTCTGCCGTCCCCCTCTGTTCTGCTGTCCCTCTCCATTCTGCTGTCCTGCTTTGTTCTGCTGTCCCTCTTTGTTCTGCTTTCCCCCTCCGTTCTGCCGTCCCTCTCCGTTCTGCTGTCCCTCTTTGTTCAGCTGTCCCCCTTTGTTCTGCCGTCCCCCTCCATTCTGCTGTCCCTCTCCATTCTGCTGTCCCGCTTTGTTCTGCTGTCCCTCTTTGTTCTGCTGTCCCTCTCCATTCTGCTGTCCCTTTCTGTTCTGCTGTCCCCCTCCGTTCACTGTCCCCCTCCGTTCTACTGTCCCCTCCGTTCTGCTGACCCCCTCAGTTCTGCTGACCCCCTCAGTTCTGCTGACCCCCTCCGTTCTGCTGTCCCTCTTTGTTCTGCTGTCCCTCTTTGTTCTGCCGTCCCCCTCCGTTCTGCTGTCCCTCTTTGTTCTGCTGTCCTTCTTTGTTCTGCTGTCCCCTCCGTTCTGCTGTCCCCCTCCGTTCTGCTGTCCCTCTCCTTTCTGCTGTCCGCCTCCGTGCTGCTGTCCCCTCCATTCTGTTGTCCCTATTTGTTCTGCTGTCCCTCTCCATTCTGCTGTCCCTCGCCATTCTGCTGTCCCTCTCCTTTCTGATGTCCCTCTTTGTTCTGCTGTCCCCCTCCGTTCTGCTGTCCCCCTCCGTTCTGCCGTCCCTCTCCGTTCTGCCGTCCCTCTCCGTTCTGCTGTCCCTCTTTGTTCTACTGTCCCTCTTCGTTCTGCTGTCCCTCTCCGTTTTGCTGTCCCTCTCCGTTCTGCTGTCCCTCTCCATTCTGCTGTCCCTCTCCGTTCTGCTGTCCCTCTTCGTTCTGCTGTCCCTCTCCATTCTGCTGACCCTCTTTGTTCTGCTGTCCCTCTTTGTTCTGCTGTCCCTCTCCATTCTGCTGTCCCTCTCCATTCCGCTGTCCCCCTCAGTTCTGCCATCCCTCTTTGTTCTGCCGTCCCCCTCCGTTCTGCTGTCCCGCTTTGTTCTGCTGTCCTTCTTTGTTCTGCTGTCCCCCTCCGTTCTGCTGTCCCCCTCCGTTCTGCTGTCCCTCTCCTTTCTGCTGTCCGCCTCCGTGCTGCTGTCCCCTCCATTCTGTTGTCCCTATTTGTTCTGCTGTCCCTCTCCGTTCTGCTGTCCCTCGCCATTCTGCTGTCCCTCTCCTTTCTGCTGTCCCTCTTTGTTCTGCTGTCCCCCTCCTTTCTGCTGTCCCTCTCCTTTCTGCTGTCCCTCTTTGTTCTGCTGTCCCCCTCCGTTCTGCTGTCCCCCTCCGTTCTGCCGTCCCTCTCCGTTCTGCCGTCCCTCTCCGTTCTGCCGTCCCTCTCCGTTCTGCTGTCCCTCTTTGTTCTACTGTCCCTCTTCGTTCTGCTGTCCCTCTCCGTTTTGCTGTCCCTCTCCGTTCTGCTGTCCCTCTCCGTTCTGCTGTCCCTCTCCGTTCTGCTGTCCCTCTTTGTTCTGCTGTCCCTCTTTGTTCTGCTGTCCCTCTCCATTCTGCTGTCCCTCTCCATTCCGCTGTCCCCCTCAGTTCTGCCGTCCCTCTTTGTTCTGCCGTCCCTCTCCATTCTGCTGTCCCTCTCCGTTCCGCTGTCCCCCTCAGTTCTGCCGTCCCTCTTTGTTCTGCCGTCCCTCTCCTTTCTGCTGTCCCTCTCCGTTCTACTGTCCCTCTCTGTTCTGCTGTCCTTCTCCGTTCTGCTGTCCCTCTCCGTTCTGCTGTCCCTCTCCGTTCTGCTGTCCTCCTCCGTTCTGCTGTCCCTCTCCGTTATGCTGTCCCTCTTTGTTCTGCCGTCCCCCTCCGTCCTGCTGTCCCCCTGTGTTATGCTGTCCCCCTCCGTTATGCTGTCCCTCTTTGTTCTACTGTCCCTCTCCTTTCTGCTGTCCGCCTCCGTGCTGCTGTCCCCTCCATTCTGTTGTCCCTATTTGTTCTGCTGTCCCTCTCCGTTCTGCTGTCCCTCGCCATTCTGCTGTCCCTCTCCTTTCTGCTGTCCCTCTTTGTTCTGCTGTCCCCCTCCTTTCTGCTGTCCCTCTCCTTTCTGCTGTCCCTCTTTGTTCTGCTGTCCCCCTCCGTTCTGCTGTCCCCCTCCGTTCTGCCGTCCCTCTCCGTTCTGCCGTCCCTCTCCGTTCTGCTGTCCCTCTTTGTTCTACTGTCCCTCTTCGTTCTGCTGTCCCTCTCCGTTTTGCTGTCCCTCTCCGTTCTGCTGTCCCTCTCCGTTCTGCTGTCCCTCTCCGTTCTGCTGTCCCTCTTTGTTCTGCTGTCCCTCTTTGTTCTGCTGTCCCTCTCCATTCTGCTGTCCCTCTCCATTCCGCTGTCCCCCTCAGTTCTGCCGTCCCTCTTTGTTCTGCCGTCCCTCTCCATTCTGCTGTCCCTCTCCGTTCCGCTGTCCCCCTCAGTTCTGCCGTCCCTCTTTGTTCTGCCGTCCCTCTCCTTTCTGCTGTCCCTCTCCGTTCTACTGTCCCTCTCCGTTCTGCTGTCCCTCTCCGTTCTGCTGTCCTCCTCCGTTCTGCTGTCCCTCTCCGTTATGCTGTCCTCCTCCGTTCTGCTGTCCCTCTCCGTTATGCTGTCCCTCTTTGTTCTGCCGTCCCCCTCCGTCCTGCTGTCCCCCTGTGTTATGCTGTCCCCCTCCGTTATGCTGTCCCTCTTTGTTCTACTGTCCCTCTCCGTTCTGCTGTCCTTCTCCGTTCTGCTGTCAATCTCTGTTCTGCTGTCCCTCTACTTTCTGCTGTCCCTCTCTGTTCTGCTGCCCCCCTCCGTTCTGCTGCCCCCCTCCGTTCTGCTGTCCCCCTCCATTCTGCCGTCCCCCTCTGTTCTGCTGTCCCTCTCCATTCTGCTGTCCTGCTTTGTTCTGCTGTCCCTCTTTGTTCTGCTTTCCCCCTCCGTTCTGCTGTCCCTCTTTGTTCTGCTGTCCCTCTTTGTTCTGCCGTCCCCCTCCATTCTGCTGTCCCTCTCCATTCTGCTGTCCCTCTTTGTTCTGCTGTCCCTCTCCATTCTGCTGTCCCTCTCCATTCTGCTGTCCCTTTCTGTTCTGCTGTCCCCCTCCGTTCTGCTGTCCCCCTCCGTTCTGCTGTCCCTCTCCGTTCTACTGTCCCCCTCCGTTCTGCTGTCCCTCTCCGTTCTGCTGTCCCCCTCCGTTCTGCTGTCCCTCTCCGTTCTACTGTCCCCCTCCGTTCTGCTGACCCCCTCCGTTCTGCTGTCCCTCTTTGTTCTGCTGTCCCTCTTTGTTCTGCTGTCCCTCTTTGTTCTGCCGTCCCCCCTCCGTTCTGCTGTCCTGCTTTGTTCTGCTGTCCTTCTTTGTTCTGCTGTCCCCCTCCATTCTGCTGTCCCCCTCCGTCCTGCTGTCCCTCTCCTTTCTGCTGTCCCTCTCCTTTCTGCTGTCCCTCTCCGTTCTGTTGTCCCTATTTGTTCTGCTGTCCCTCTCCATTCTGCTGTCCCTCGCCATTCTGCTGTCCCTCTCCTTTCTGCTGTCCCTCTTTGTTCTGCTGTCCCCCTCCTTTCTGCTGTCCCTCTCCTTTCTGCTGTCCCTCTTTGTTCTGCTGTCCCCCTCCGTTCTGCTGTCCCCCTCCGTTCTGCCGTCCCTCTCCGTTCTGCCGTCCCTCTCCGTTCTGCTGTCCCTCTTTGTTCTACTGTCCCTCTTTGTTCTACTGTCCCTCTTCGTTCTGCTGTCCCTCTCCGTTTTGCTGTCCCTCTCCGTTCTGCTGTCCCTCTCCATTCTGCTGTCCCTCTCCGTTCTGCTGTCCCTCTTCGTTCTGCTGTCCCTCTCCATTCTGCTGACCCTCTTTGTTCTGCTGTCCCTCTTTGTTCTGCTGTCCCTCTCCATTCTGCTGTCCCTCTCCATTCCGCTGTCCCCCTCAGTTCTGCCATCCCTCTTTGTTCTGCCGTCCCCCTCCGTTCTGCTGTCCCGCTTTGTTCTGCTGTCCTTCTTTGTTCTGCTGTCCCCCTCCGTTCTGCTGTCCCCCTCCGTTCTGCTGTCCCTCTCCTTTCTGCTGTCCGCCTCCGTGCTGCTGTCCCCTCCATTCTGTTGTCCCTATTTGTTCTGCTGTCCCTCTCCGTTCTGCTGTCCCTCGCCATTCTGCTGTCCCTCTCCTTTCTGCTGTCCATCTTTGTTCTGCTGTCCCCCTCCTTTCTGCTGTCCCTCTCCTTTCTGCTGTCCCTCTTTGTTCTGCTGTCCCCCTCCGTTCTGCTGTCCCCCTCCGTTCTGCCGTCCCTCTCCGTTCTGCTGTCCCTCTTTGTTCTACTGTCCCTCTTCGTTCTGCTGTCCCTCTCCGTTTTGCTGTCCCTCTCCGTTCTACTGTCCCTCTCCGTTCTGCTGTCCCTCTCCGTTCTGCTGTCCCTCTCCATTCTGCTGACCCTCTCCGTTCTGCTGTCCCTCTTTGTTCTGCTGTCCCTCTCCATTCTGCTGTCCCTCTCCGTTCCGCTGTCCCCCTCAGTTCTGCCGTCCCTCTTTGTTCTGCCCTCCCTCTCCATTCTGCTGTCCCTCTCCGTTCCGCTGTCCCCCTCAGTTCTGCCGTCCCTCTTTGTTCTGCCGTCCCTCTCCTTTCTGCTGTCCCTCTCCGTTCTACTGTCCCTCTCTGTTCTGCTGTCCTTCTCCGTTCTGCTGTCCCTCTCCGTTCTGCTGTCCCTCTCCGTTCTGCTGTCCCTCTCCGTTCTGCTGTCCCTCTCCGTTCTGCTGTCCCTCTCCGTTCTGCTGTCCCTCTCCGTTCTGCTGTCCCTCTCCGTTATGCTGTCCCTCTTTGTTCTGCCGTCCCCCTCTGTCCTGCTGTCCCCCTGTGTTATGCTGTCCCCCTCCGTTATGCTGTCCCTCTTTGTTCTACTGTCCCTCTCCGTTCTGCTGTCCTTCTCCGTTCTGCTGTCAATCTCCGTTCTGCTGTCCCTCTACTTTCTGCTGTCCCTCTCTGTTCTGCTGCCCCCCTCCGTTCTGCTGCCCCCCTCCATTCTGCTGTCCCCCTCCGTTCTGCTGTCCCCCTCCATTCTGCCGTCCCCCTCTGTTCTGCTGTCCCTCTCCATTCTGCTGTCCTGCTTTGTTCTGCTGTCCCTCTTTGTTCTGCTTTCCCCCTCCGTTCTGCCGTCCCTCTCCGTTCTGCTGTCCCTCTTTGTTCTGCTGTCCCTCTTTGTTCTGCCGTCCCCCTCCATTCTGCTGTCCCTCTCCATTCTGCTGTCCCTCTTTGTTCTGCTGTCCCTCTCCATTCTGCTGTCCCTCTCCATTCTGCTGTCCCTTTCTGTTCTGCTGTCCCCCTCCGTTCTGCTGTCCCCCTCCGTTCTGCTGTCCCTCTCCGTTCTACTGTCCCCCTCCGTTCTGCTGACCCCCTCAGTTCTGCTGACCCCCTCCGTTCTGCTGTCCCTCTTTGTTCTGCTGTCCCTCTTTGTTCTGCTGTCCCTCTTTGTTCTGCCGTCCCCCTCCGTTCTGCTGTCCTGCTTTGTTCTGCTGTCCTTCTTTGTTCTGCTGTCCCCCTCCGTTCTGCTGTCCCCCTCCGTCCTGCTGTCCCTCTCCTTTCTGCTGTCCCTCTCCTTTCTGCTGTCCCTCTCCGTTCTGCTGTCCCTCTCCGTTCTGCTGTCCCTCTTTGTTCTGCTGTCCCCCTCCATTCTGCTGTTCCTTTTACGTTCTGCTGTCCCTCTCTGTTCTGCTGTCCCCCTCTGTTCTGCTGTCCCCCTCCGTTCTGCTGTCCCTCTGCATTCTGCTGTCCCTCTGCGTTCTGCTGTCCCTTTGCGTTCTGCTGTCCCTTTGCGTTCTGCTGTCCCCCTCCGTTCTGCTGTCCCTCTCCGTTCTGCTGTCCCTCTCCGTTCTGCTGTCTTTCTCCGTTCTGCTGTCCCTCTCCGTTCTCCTGTCCTTCTCCGTTCTGCTGTCCCCCTTCGTTCTGCTGTCCCTCTCCGTTCTGCTGTCCCCGTCCTTTCTGCTGTCCCCGTCCGTTCTGCTGTCCTCGTCCGTTCTGCTGTCCCCGTCCATTCTGCTGTCCCTCTCCGTTCTGCTGTCCCTCTCCGTTCTGCTGTCCCCGTCCATTCTGCTGTCCCCGTCCATTCTGCTGTCCCCCTCCGTTCTGCTGTCCCTCTCCATTCTGCTGTCCCTCTTTGTTCTGCTGTCCCCCTCCGTTCTGCTGTCCCTCTCCATTCTGCCATCCCTCTCCGTTCTGCTGTCCCCATCCGTTCTGCTGTCCCCGTCCGTTCTCTTTCCCCGTCCGTTCTGCTGTCCCTCTCCGTTCTGCTGTCCCTCTCCGTTCTGCTGTCCTCCTCCGTTCTGCTGTCCTCCTCCGTTATGCTGTCCCTCTCCGTTCTGCTGTTACATAGTTACATAGTAGGTGAGGTTGAAAAAAGACACAAGTCCATCAAGTCCAACCTATGTGTGTGATTATGTGTCAGTATTACATTACATATCCCTGTATATTGCGGTCATTCAGGTGATTATCTAATAGTTTCTTGAAGCTATCAATGCTCCCCGCTGAGACCACCGCCTGTGGAAGGGAATTCCACATCCTTGCCGCTCTTACAGTAAAGAACCCTCTACGTAGTTTAAGGTTAAACCTCTTTTCTTCTAATTGTAATGAGTGGCCACGAGTCTTACTAAACTCTCTTCTGCGAAAAAGTTTTATCCCTATTGTGGGGTCACCAGTACAGTATTTGTAAATTGAAATCATATCCCCTCTCAAGCGTCTCTTCTCCAGAGAGAATAAGTTCAGAGCTCACAACCTTTCCTCATAACTAAGATCCTCCAGACCCTTTATTAGCTTTGTTGCCCTTCTTTGTACTCGCTCCATTTCCAGTACATCCCTCCTGAGGACTGGTGCCCAGAACTGGACAGCATACTCCAGGTGCGGCCGGACCAGAGTCTTGTAGAGCGGGAGAATTATCGTTTTATCTCTGGAGTTGATCCCTTTTTAATGCCAATATTCTGTTTGCTTTATTAGCAGCAGCTTGGCATTGCTGTCCCTCTCCGTTCTTCTGTCCCCCTCTGTTCTGCTGTCTCCCTCCGTTCTGCTGTACCTCTTTGTTCTGCTGTCCCTCTCCGTTCTGCTGTCCCTCTCCGTTCTGCTGTACCTCTTTGTTCTGCTGTCCCTCTCCGTTTTGTTGTCCCTCTTTGTTCTGCTGTCCCTCTCTGTTCTGCTGTCACCCTCCGTTCTGCCGTCCCTCTCCGTTCTACTGTCCCTCTCTGTTCTGCTGTCCTCCTCCGTTCTGCTGACCCTCTCCATTCTGCTGTCCCTCTCCGTTCTGCTGTCCCTCTCCATTCTGCTGTCCCCCTGTTCTGCTGTCCTTCTCCGTTCTGCTGTCCCTCTGTTCTGCTGTCCCTCTCCATTCTGCTGTCAATCTCCGTTCTGCTGTCAATCTCCTTTCTGCTTTCCCCCTCCGTTCTGTTGTCCCTCTCCGTTCTGCCATCTCTCTCCGTTCTGCTGTCCCTCTTTGTTCTGCTGTCCCTCTTTGTTCTGCTGTCCCCCTCCGTTCTGCTGTCCCCCTCCGTTCTGCTGTCCCCCTCCATGTCCTCCTCCCTCTTTTCTGTATGGACAGTCAGCTGACTCTGTCCATTCACATAACGGATACATTTTAATCTCCTGTGATTACGATGTGTCAGATTATGAATGGAGAGGAGCCGCTGTCTTCTCTCCATTCATTCTGAGTACAGCTCAGGCTGCAGAGAAAGGGACTGGGGAATCTCTATCCTCTGTCTCTTTCTCTGTCTCAAGGGGGAGATGTCAGGGGGGGTCTGTTAAGATCTCACCAAAGCCCCCAACAGGGCTAATTTAAAAAAAAACACACACAAAGTATTGCAATAAATAATAAAAAAAATTGTAAAAAATAATAAAAATTTAAATAAAAAAACACAAAGACACCATCCATCCCCCCCCCCCTGAAAAAAAAAGAAAGCATTGTGAAAAAAAAAATTGTAAAAAAAAAAAAAAAAAAAACACAATATACAGTTAGGCCCCTTTCACACTGGGGGGTGGGAGGCATCGGCGGTAAAACAGCGCTATTTTTAGCGCTGCTTTACCGTCGTTTTTGCGGCGGTATTCAGCCACTAGCGGTGCATTTTTTTTACCCCCGCTGGCGGCCGAAAAAGGGTTAAAACCACTCGCATAGCGCCGCTATAGCTGCGGTATAGCCGCGGTGTAGTCGCGCTGCCCCAGTGATTTCAATGGGCAGGAGCGGTGAAGGAGCGGTGAATACACCGCTCCTTCCCCGCTCCAAAGATGCTGTTTGAAGGAGTTTTTTTTCTCCTGCCAGCGCACCGCTCCAGTGTGAGAGCCCTCGGGCTTTCACATTGAAGAAACAGTAGAGGCAGTTTTAGGTCAGTTTGCAGGCGCTATTTTTAGCGCAATAACGCCTGCAAACCGCCCCAGTGTGAAAGGGGCCTAAAGGGGCATTAAAAATAAAAGTATCTGTAATCGGTATTGACGAGTACTTGAAAAAAATTATCGGTATTTGTACTCGGTCTTAAGAAAGTGCACCCCGTATGATATGCACTGCTCACAATTGCACAATACACACTCCTGAGTCCTGTGTGTTATACAGTCCTGAGTCCTGTGTGTTATACAGTCCTGAGTCCTGTGTGTTATACACTCCTGAGTCCTGTGTGTTATACACTCCTGAGTCCTGTGTGTTATACACTCCTGAGTCCTGTGTGTTATACACTTCTGAGCCCTGTGTGTTATACACTCCTGAGTCCTGTGTGTTATACACTCCTGAGTCCTGTGTGTTATACACTCCTGAGTCCTGTGTGTTATACAGTCCTGAGCCCTGTGTGTTATACACTCCTGAGTCCTGTGTGTTATACAGTCCTGAGTCCTGTGTGTTATATACTCCTGAGTCCTGTGTGTTATACAGTCCTGAGCCCTGTGTGTTATACACTCCTGAGCCCTGTGTGTTATACAGTCCTGAGTCCTGTGTGTTATACACTCCTGAGTCCTGTGTGTTATATACTCCTGAGTCCTGTGTGTTATACACTCCTGAGTCCTGTGTGTTATACAGTCTTGAGTCCTGTGTGTTATACACTCCTGAGTCCTGTGTGTTATACACTCCTGAGTCCTGTGTGTTATACAGTCTTGAGTCCTGTGTGTTATACACTCCTGAGTCCTGTGTGTTATACACTCCTGAGTCCTGTGTGTTATACAGTCCTGAGTCCTGTGTGTTATACAGTCCTGAGTCCTGTGTGTTATATACTCCTGAGTCCTGTGTGTTATACACTCCTGAGTCCTGTGTGTTATACAGTCTTGAGTCCTGTGTGTTATACACTCCTGAGTCCTGTGTGTTATACACTCCTGAGTCCTGTGTGTTATACACTCCTGAGCCCTGTGTGTTATACACTCCTGAGTCCTGTGTGTTATACAGTCCTGAGTCCTGTGTGTTATATACTCCTGAGTCCTGTGTGTTATACACTCCTGAGTCCTGTGTGTTATACAGTCTTGAGTCCTGTGTGTTATACACTCCTGAGTCCTGTGTGTTATACACTCCTGAGCCCTGTGTGTTATACACTCCTGAGCCCTGTGTGTTATACACTCCTGAGTCCTGTGTGTTATACACTCCTGAGCCCTGTGTGTTATACACTCCTGAGCCCTGTGTGTTATACACTCCTGAGCCCTGTGTGTTATACACTCCTGAGCCCTGTGTGTTATACACTCCTGAGTCCAGTGTGTTATACACTCCTGAGTCCTGTGTGTTATACACTCCTCAGTCCTGTGTGTTATACACTCCTGAGTCCTGTGTGTTATACACTCCTGAGTCCTGTGTGTTATACAGTCCTGAGCCCTGTGTGTTATACACTCCTGCGTCCTGTGTGTTATACACTCCTGAGCCCTGTGTGTTATACAGTCCTGAGCCCTGTGTATTATACACTCCTGAGCCCTGTGTGTTATACACTCCTGAGCCCTGTGTGTTATACACTCCTGAGTCCTGTACTTTGTGTTACACATTCCTGAACCATGTGTGATACGCAGTTCTAAGGCCTCACTTATTACAGTTATTTGAGGCCACTGTACTTCTCTTCTGTAATGCCCTGTACACACAGTCGGACTTTCCGACGGAATATGTGTGATAGGACCTTGTTGTCGGAAATTCCGACCATGTGTGGGCTCCATCAAACTTTTTTCATCGGAATTTCTGAGACACAAAGTTTGAGAGTTTGCTATGAAATTTTCCGACAACAAAATCCAATCCTTTAAATTCCAATTGTGTGTGCTCAGAATAAATTAAGAGATGAAAGCTATTGGCTACTGCCCCATTTATAGTCCCGACGTACATGTTTTACATCACCGCATTTAGAACGATCAGATTTTCCGACAACTTTGTGTGACCGTGTGTATGCAAGACAAGTTTGAGCCAACATCCGGCAGAAAAAATCCATGGATTTTGTGTCGGAATGTCCGATCAATGTCCGACCGTGTGTACGGGGCATAAGGAAGGTGTGTCTGGGGGTGGAGTTTGGGCGTGGTTTGGGGTGTGGTTTGGATGTGGTTTGGCGTGGGGTTTGGGCGTGGTTGTGGGCAGAAATTTGGGCTGGGAGGGCGAGTTCTGTATAAAGTGTAATAATACCAATTCATTATTCTGCAGCACATTGTTCCAGCACTGAGGTTGTGGTAGTAGCAGACATATATTGTATGTAGTATTTGCTTTGTATTATAATTGTTGTTGTGTAATTATTATTTGGAAGTATCAGGATCAGGTGGTGAGGTGGTTTGTTACATAGTTACACAGCCGTATAGTAACACTGGGGTTGTGGTAACACTTACCTCTGTCTGCAGGTAGGTTGTCTGTCTGTGTAATATAGAGCAGAGCTACACTAGTTTGTTATTTAGTGTATAAAATATGTACAAAGATAAAGAATGACAGAAAATACAACAAGGACAAAAGGACAGACACAGTCTGGCTGTGAGAATAAAAAAGAAATAAACTTTTTCTGAGGATTATCCTGTGACAGGAACATGTCAGGAACATCCGCTATTCACCGGTTAGACCGGCACCATGGGAATCACCCCATCCGTATCTCAGGATCCTCAATTTATGGATGTGGGTGGAGTTTAACCATCAGCCAATAAACCCTGGGGGGTGTTCCCTGCCCAGCCCACAAGCCAGTCCTGTGTTCTGAAGGAACCAGAGCTAAATGGACCATGAATGGTTCTGATGGATGAGGATTGGATTATTAAAACCCTTTCATGACTAAGCCTATTTTTTAAATTTGGTGTTTACAAGTTAAAATACGTATTTTTTGCTAGAAAATTACTTAGAACCCCCAAACATTATGTATATTTTTTTAGCAGAGAATCTAGAGAATAAAATGGAGATCGTTGCAATATTTTATATCACACGGTATTTGTGCAGCGGTGTTTTAAACGCAAATGTTTGGAAAAGGGACACTTTCATGAATTTTAAAAAAATCCAAACAGTAAAGTTACCCCAATTTTTTTGTATAATGTGAAAGATGATGTTACGCCGGGTAAATAGATACCAAACATGTCACACTTTATAATTGCACGCACTCGTGGAATGGCGACAAACTACGGTACCTAAGAATTTCCATATGCGACGCTTTAAATTTTTTTCATGGTTACCAGGTTAGAGTTACAGAGGAGGTCTAGTGCTAGAATTATTGCTCTCACTCTGACGATCGTGGCGATACCTCACATGTGTGATTTGAACACCGTTTACATATGCGTGCGCGACTTCCGTATGCGTTTTCTTTGCTGCGTGAGCTCGCGGGGACGGGGGCGCTTTAAAAATTAGTTTTTTCTTATTTATTTTATTTATGTTTAAAAAAAAATGTTTTGATGACTTTTATTGCTGTCACAAGGAATGTAAACATCCCTTGTGACAGTAATAGGTGGTGACAGGTACTCTTTATGGAGAGATCGGGGGTCTAAAAGACCCCCCATCCCTCCTTTACACTTCAAAGCGTTCAGATCGCCGAAAACAGCGATTCTGAATACTGTGCACTTTTTAAAAACCAGCGCCATTGGCAGCCGAGTAAACGGGAAGTGACGTCATGACGTCGCTTCCGCGTTTACAATTTGAAGGCTGGAACGAAGCTGCCCACAGCTTCGTTCCAGCCCGCCCCCAGCCGCCGGAGGCATCGGATTGGTCACCGAGCCTCCGGATCGACCGGGAGGCCCGGTAAGAGCGGCGGGAGGGGGGGACGTCCCCTCCCGCTGCTCCGGTATAACAGCCGAGTGGCTTTTAGCTGCATCGGTTGATATACACGGATAGCCAATTGCCGGCTCTAAACAACGGTACTGGGATGATGCCTGCAGCTGCGGGCATCATCCCGGTATAACCCCCGAAAGCCGAGTACGCATATCTGCGTACGGTCGGCGGGAAGGGGTTAACTACGGCATGTCAGTCTGATCCCAACAAGACCAATCAGTGCTTGTCTGGTGTGATCAGACTCCATAGAACCATTCTGGGGGTTTCTCCTGGATTCTATCCTCACTACATATACAATGTTATATGTACATGTACCCCAACATGTCTACAATCAGGAGGAATTATTTCCATCTCTCTACAACTAATATTTTATTTTGTATGAGAGATAAAATAGATTCCTCTGATCTCTGATATAAATCAATGTCTGGCAGACAGTTCGGGGTCTTCTCACTGTATCGGCCTCGTCCCCTGCTGGGCTTGTAGATGAAATGACTAGGACTTCTCTTTGAGGCTCAGTGAGGTGACAATTTTATATCTACAAGGATGGGGGGATTTTATTGTCATCTAGGGGTCACTTCTGGTCTAGAGGCTCGCTCTGTCCTTCCAGATTCTAATTGAGGACCATCTGTCTATGATTGGTCACTGAATGAAGAGAATACAGAGTCCTGTGCGTCTTCTGGTCTGTTTCAGGTCCCAAATTCAGCCCAAAATTCTGTTGAAATTGGACCTGAAACGGTGAATGGAGATGCACCGGACCCCCTGCTGTGAGCCGCTGTGAACTCCAGTGTGACCCCAGCCAAAGTCTGATCTCTGATAGTCAGTGGAGGGGGGAGGGGATGAAAGCCAATAACAGCGAGTGACCTGAAGGACTATGATGGGAACTCCCAGTGTAACCGGCCAATCAGAAGTCTGTCTTTGTATAACTTTCATCTAGGTGACATGTCTGGATCCCTCACATAGAAGATTTATACCAGAATCCTGCAGAATATTATATCATTTATAGGATAATTCTCACTTCAGCTTCTGCAGAGTACAGCCAGGATGTCTGAGCCCCTCACATAGAAGTTTTATTCCAGAGTCTTCCAGATTATTATCTGATAAATCCAGTCTGGTGAGGGATCGATTATTTATAAGAATGGATCGGAGATCATCACAGCTGGAGGAAGTCACACCACAATCATACAACCTGCAGAGACAAATCCAGACACATGATATTATATTATAAGATGAATATGAGGAATTATTCCCATTTAGTGAAAAGTAACATAACATCACTAGAGCGGAATATCAGGATATACAGAATGTTATACAGAGGAAAGATCTTGTTATTAGGGAAGCTGATAAAGGTGAAGCTGTTGTAGTACTTATGTCTACACAGTATAAAGAGGGGGCGCTGTGACAGCTCAGTCACCCCCTTATGTATCCGGTTATTAAGCAGGACCTCACACAGTGTCTCATACAGGGGCTTCTGAAATTATTAGATAAAGGAAAGGATCTGGGGGGTTTATGAAATAAAACAGAAGAATTTCTGATGGTGGATACCCCAGTGACCCCAATATTCCATCACCTTCCTAAAGTCCACCAATCAGGAGTTCCCATTGAAGATCACCGGATTGTGGCAGGAATAGGATCCCTTACAGAGAATGTAGGGGGGAGGGGTGGATATACATTTCCAGCCTTTAGTGCTGAGACTTCTGGGATATATTAGAGATACAAGTACTATATTGGTGGATATTCCACATTTACAATGGGATTCTACATTCACATGGGGGACACTTCAAATTAAAGCACTTTATTCTTCCATCCCCCATTCTTTAGTGTCTCCAGTAATCAGATATCATCTCCAAGCAGGGCCGTTGCTACCACTAGGCGGACTAGGCAACCGCCTAGGGCGCACTGCTGCCTAGGGCGCCTGGCCGCTGGTTTTTCTACTCCCGCACTGTCCAAAGAGGTTGCAAGTATCCACCAGGCAGCCGCTCTGACATGTGTGCAGCACTGCCCCCCGTGCGGCTCTCTCCGATCTGACATCATGTGTTCAGCAACCACCCAGCCTCCCCGCCCTCCCCTCCCCCCCCAGCAGGGAGCTCTCCGCTCTGATGTGTGTCCAGCCACCCCCCTCTCCGCTCTGAGATCATGATGAAACATCAGCTACACACTTCCCTGAGTCCCGCCCCTCCAGTGTACTCTGTCCAATCGCCTCCAGCATGTCTAACCAGAGCAGCTTCACACTTCTCCTGAGTCCCGGTGTTCTGCCGAGAAAGTTCCGCTCGGCGGATTAGTTCCCCCTCTACTGCGCATGCGCAGTAGAAGCCGGCGGAAATAGCCGAAGCGGAACAGCTGAAAATCAGCTGTACACGGCGGCTGTAAGAGGGCCCCTCGCGGGCTCGCTCCGCTCGCCACGCTTCGGGCACGGCCTCGCTGCGCTCGGCACTTTTAGATTCCCCCTCTAGGTCCACTTGGATAGAGGGGAAGGAACCTGGACCCAGAGCGCAGGCGCCGTGTACAGCTGATCGAAGCGTTTGAGCTTCGGCTATCTCCGGCGGCCGACAGTAGTACGTACTGCGCAGGCGCTGCGCCTGCGCAGTACAGGGGGGAAACCTATCCGCCGAAGGAACTTATTCGGCAAGACACCGGCCCTCCTGTGTGCTCCATCTGTGAAGGAGATGTGGGCGGGAAGATTAAAAACAAGCAGTGAACAGCCACACTGAAAAACTGCTGAATTAACCAGTGAGCCCCTGGAGACCATTCCAAGTGAGTGAGCTCTTTCACTGACCAGAACCTGATCCCTTCTCTCTCTCTCTCTCATTCCTTCCCCCCTGACCCTCTCTCTCCCTGACCCCCCCTCTCTCTCCCTGACCCCCCTCTCTCTCT